>JARWLC010000011.1:113660326-114027826 GCA_033318265.1 Phyllotis vaccarum
GTGTTTGGGGGCAGGTTGTTAATTCTCATTTTGTTCACTAAATGAAAATCATATACATCATTTTCACATCACTGCTAGGTAAAGACAGTTGAGCTGTTTAACGTTTAAGCTGCTTTAAAAGTCGCACAGCAAAATGGTGCATTTTAGAGCAGCGTCTACTTTCTTAGCTCACGCGCTCTCAGTATGGCTACGGGATCTGTTAAATATAGAGGCCATTCTTTAAATAAGGCCGACAGTTAAAATTGGGAAGCCAGAGAATTAGATTGGAAATGATTTATGATGAGTCTAGAGGACATTAAAAAAAATAAAGTTAGCAAAGGAAATCCGCTGGCTGGATTGGCTAGAGCGCAGCGGGAGATTTTTTACTTTTCATGCCTTTTGAATTGGCTGGATGTGTGGGCACCGTGTCGAAACAGACTTCCCGGAAAAATCAGCAGAACTTTCCTTTTTATTGTATGCTCTGGCTTTTGGCTTGGTGTTGCCATTACAAGCCTCTGACTATAACCCAGTCAGTTTCTTGTTTTGACAGTTAGAGAGTTTTTCAATAACAGGACACCACCCATTCTCCTAAGAGCATTAGCTGATGAAATAAGCAGAGGCTGAATTGAACGCGGCTTTGTTTCTGTCTTGCAGTGTGAACATATGTGTCATTAATAGATGCCATTTGAAGATGACACATGGGTGTGGTTGTTGAGGTCAGAATGTATAGTAATCACAAATGCGAAGATCGCTGTTAAGAACTGCTGCACTTGTTCACACGGCATTCTATGAAGTACACAGCTTTTTCTGTGTGTGGAATTAGCAATAATGAGTTAAGAGGCAGATCACAGGCAATGTTAAACCACTCAAGTACAGTGTGGTCTTTTCATAGCTAAACCTTGTCCTTATGGTGGCTTCTGAGGTCATCAAAAAGGCTTCCTTAAAACAGGAACGGAAATGAAGTATGATTGAGATGTTTTAGACTCAAATTAACCTGTTCTTCCCATTATGTCAGTGTTTAATATACTAAGAAAAGGTTATATTTACCAACTATTGGTAAAGAAGTTAGAGTAATAAAGGTGTTATCTCTGTTTTAGATTTTAGTGTCCTACAAGATACAGCCAATCCCATTATCATATGAGGAAATCGTTTGACTTCCACCCCAAGTACCCTGTTCCATGGATGAGTATATGACATTTTACTGTTTGTTGCCTGTAAGAACTTGGAGAAAAGCCAAGTTCCTACTTAGATTCTAGCCCGAGCTTAAAGTAGTGAAACAGATGTGGTGCTTACCTGGAGTTAGAAGCAGAGGTGGACTAGACCTGGGGTTAGGAGGAAAGCAGTGCTGTTCTGGATACGGAGTACTCAACAAAACTCAGCAGTCCTTAGCACAACCATAAGTGGTTTTATTTGATGCACTGATCACTGATGGGGAAGAAAGAAAATTAGTTTGAAACCTGTTTGACAGATGAAGAGAATTTATTCAGTAATAATACATTGGTGTGGAAAAGGCATCTACTTCAGTGTTGAATAATTAATTACATATATATAATTTTTTTTCACTCATAATCAATTGAGGAAGGGTACCCTACAGATTGTGTTCATCATCTAAAATGTTTTTGACCAGAAATTTATGTGAAATATTTTGCGTAGAATTAACCACTTGAACATCCCTGATCCAAATGTTAAAAATCTGGAGTATTCTAAAATCTGATAGTTTGGAGTATGCTGTCATGACCTGTTAGAAGTGTGAGATTTCAGCTTAATGTGGATTTTAGATGTTCAGTTCAACCTGTGTTGTATCTCACACATAACAATACAGATGAGGAAGGATTTATGATCTTCCCATGGGTCCACAGGAATGAGATATGACCAAGGTTTCAAATGAACCTCTGTGATTCACAAATAAGCCCTCTGAAAAATTTCTCTATAGCCAGTGGGCACAGCTAGGGGCTTCTGAACATAGTTTATTCAGAGCTGTGCCCTGGGATAATATATCTGCCATTGTTGTATCTAGTGAGAATCCCAGATTGAAGGGACTTGTGATGATTCTGAGGAGCCATAATGCAAGGAACTTGAAGGTCTTGGAAGGCCATCATGGTGGAACTTGATGTCCCTAACACTTGGGGCACAGAGGCTGGAAAGGAATGAGCTGAGGTTTGGAAGTCATTCAAGCCACTGATAGTAATTCCTGATGTGTCTTTCTGGAAGATGATGAATGTACATTAAACTGGAAGTTAGGAAGGCCATCCAGGCTCGAGATGTAGACTTGAATTCACAAAAGCCAGTGTAGACATGGAGATTGAACATTCCATGTGGGGGGAGAAGAAAGAGTAGATCGAGACAGAGACTAGGCTATAATCAGCCTTATGAGATACAGAAAAATCTTTGTGCACATGAATATGACAGATTTGTAGGCCATGCTTCAGGCACGTAGCTATGCATATTCATATCTGGATACATATTCATGTACGTACTTATGTATATATTCCTATATACATTCATATGTATTTCTCTGTGTGTTTGTATATGTATCTTATTCATGAGCATGCGCTGTTCTCTTCAGCTCACATATGTATCTTTGGGAGTCTTTCCCACCTTAGCTTTCAAGTGAGGAGAAGGGTAGGGAAGGTGGCAGTCCCCCTTGAGAGCAGCTGACAGGAGGATGCAGCTCCATGTTGCTGAGATTCGGAAGTAGTACAGTGAAGACTGGGTTGTCTTTCAGTATGTGTGAGGCTCAGGCCACCATGTATGATTTTATGCCTTCAAAATGTATTCCAGCACATAAGCCTGGCAGCTTTAAAATGCTCCAGTGAATGTTAAATGATTTATAGTAGGGTTTTACAGAATTCAGCAAGACGACCATTGTGTTGGGAAATAAGGGGTGACAGTGTGGTCAATAAACTTGTTAACATTTTACTTGGGGTAAGATTTCTGTCTTTGGGTGGCATCCACTTACCTGCTACTCTGGCTAGCGAAGCTGTTTGCTGTCCATGCTTTTACGAATCATAGACATTAATTTTTTTCCTCCCTTTCTTTAACTTTAGTGAGCTGAACAAAAAATATACCATTCTTAGGCATGTTTTGTTTCTTCTACAGCTAAAGCATTTATTGTGTGTTGTTTATTAAAGAGGTGACATTGTCTCTATTTCTTTATGACAGCAATACTTTCCTCCAGAAGGACTAGGAAGTTCCTTCACAGATGAAGAACCTTCAGGGATGCATCTTCTAGCTATATACAGCCATTGGTTGAGTAGTTAGAATGCCGACGGTCATGCTAAAGTGAGGAAGCTTCTGGGGTGCCTACTCTTGAAGTTGCCATTGATAGGAAATGCCTGTGACCATGCCATGTAGGTGAGGTTCATTTTGAGAACTTTCTGCAGGTCACCCTCTTTTGGGGTAGAGGACTTCTTTGTGTTCTTCCCAGGAATCTCTGGAGTTTGTCATGTGGTTTTAGTGAGGTAGTTTGACTTTGGCCTGAGCCTTTCTCCTAGCCCTGTGGACATTCCCTGAGACTCCCTAGAGGTGGCTTCATTGGTGTGGTTGGTTTTGGTTAAAAGCCTTTGCTACCACAGCTTCCCGTTCACTGCTTTTCTCTCAGAGTTGATAGGCCCTTGCTTTGGATAATTTCCTTTCACACAATATTCTCAGACACTTGACAGTGGAGATGTGAGGGAAGTTGCCTTTGGGAGATTTGGAATCAAATCCATGTCTTTAAAAAGTGTTTTTATTAGCATAGATTAATTATACATAATAATGGGTTTCATTAATGTATTTCTTTTACATTTACCCACCTTCTTCTCTTGTTTTTTTCTCATTCCCAGTTGATCTCCTTCCTCTACCTACTGGGTCTTTTTTTATGGTGACTCAGTGAGTTTCATTAGACTCAGTGAGGTATAGAGCATGGTGAGGTTTTTTTTCCAGGACATGGGTAACCTGCTGGTGCCTATGCTAGTGAAGAGAATGTTTCTTCCTCCCATCAATCACTTACTGTATCATCTGGGAGGAGAGGGGCCCCATGAACCTCTCATTTCTCTGTGAGAAGAAGTCAAAAGGCCCAATCTTGAGACTATTCATAGGTATTGCATTTGAGTTCAAAGGGGATCCAGCCAGGTCACATAAGAGGATATTTATTTGTTTAGTTATTTTAACTTATAAAAAGACAGATTCTGGCTTATCTTGGCCAGACTATCCTCAACTATTTTTCTACCTCCTGCCTCACACTGCTTACAGGCTTGTAGTTGTATGTACCTGATGTACTCAGGTGGTGTGGGTGAGCCTCCTTGCCACCTCTACTTGTCTGCTTGTGTTCCTCAGCTTTCTATTACTGTCTAGTGTTTCTTTAAACCAGCTCTTCCCCTTTGCCTGTCTGGCACTGTCTTCCTAAAGCAGATATCTTAGGCCCGTCTTCCATGCTGCTCGCAACCTATCTAGGCGCCTCGGGGATAATCATCTCTTTTTCTGCGGAATCCTCGAAGATAGCACTTCTTTTTCCCACCCCCATTTTTTTCCCCTACGTGTGGCAAAAACTGAGCTGAGTTTGCATAGTAACACTTTCGTTCCATATTAGTCACCTCCACGGGCATCTTTTCCCATCACTTCCTTTAATCAAAAAACTTAATTGATTCAAGGTGATAGGCCTGATTTCTAGTATTTTTTTCACAGATACTTCTCTCTTGGTCCCCTTTTCATTTTTATTTTCCATTTCCCTATGTGCACATGAGAGAGGGAGGGAGGGAGGGAGGGAGAGAGGGGGGGGGGAGAGAGAGAGAGAGAGAGAGAGAGAGAGAGAGAGAGAGAGAGAGAGAGAGAGAGAGAGAGAGAGAGAGAGAGAGAGAGAGAAGGCTGATGACCAACCTTGGTTATTGTTTTTAAGTGCTACCCATCTTGCTGTTTAAAGGGACACTTGCATGGGGATCACTAATCAGACTGGCTGGCCAGCCAACTTAAGATTGACCAGTTTCTGTGCCCCTAGCCCAAAAATGACAGATACTTATCACTACACTCAGCTTTTCCTTATATTCTGCGGACTGAACTCAGGTCTTTATGCTTGCTCTCTCCTTAGCGCTACTCATTTTTATTAGACTAAAATAATAGTCTGTCTCCTGGGGAGCGGGGAATGCTTTCAGCCATGTAGAATTTCTCCCTTTTAAAATTTTATGCGTATAGGTGTTTTTATCTTCATGTACCATATGCATACAGTGCCTATTGAAGACAGAAGAGGGAGGGCATCAGATCCCCTGGAATTTGAGTTAAAGATGGTTGTCATCCACCATGTGGGTGTCACGTCTCAAACTCGGGTCCTCCAGAAGAGCAATCATTGCTCTTAATTGTGAATCCATCTCTCTAGACCCAACATAGTGTCCTTTATATGGCTTTGATCAGGTCCCCTAATATTCCTTTTGAAGCTTCACATTTTAGTGTGCTACTGTATCTGTTGATTGCTCATCTGAGGAATCACCAGATTGAAAAGGATTAAAAAAATCATCTTGACATATGGACTTTGTTCTTTGTCATTATTTCCTGAACAATACAGTGTGGTGGCAGTTTACAGCCATTACCTCCTCGTGTTTACATTTGTAATTAAAGATAACTTGATACACGTATAAGAATATGCCCAGGCCATTTGAAGATGTAATTCTGTAATGCCACATTATACAAGGACTTGAGCTCACAAGGATTTAGACATCCAAAGGGATCCCATTCCCCATGGACACTAAGAGATGACCATATGTCATCCTTTAATCATGCCTTCTGTTATAATGAACTTTCTTCTTTCCCTTGGAAGTGAGAGATGTTAATGAACGGTGTCTTTCAACAGGGAGCTAGCTGAAAGCATTTGCTGTGTGTGAGCCACCTGGAGCTGGCTCATCTCCTCATGCCACTTTGCCATATCAATGTCAGCCAGCATGACCATCTTCTAATTAGAAGAGGAACATAAGACAGTTTCGTGATGTTGTTATCTTCATGGTTTCCACACTGATTTCTCTGACCTAGGGTTACAAACAATCGGAAAAGCTTCCACCAGGCTTTCAGCACAGGACTATAAGTTGTCTCCTATGTCTAATACCCAATTTAAATGTTCATGATCTCTCTTCACCCCTACAGTGGTTCTTAATGTAGGCTCTCCAAATCTTAGGAGCTCTATTTTGGGGCTTAGGGTCTGTAACCACATAGTTCTTTTTTTAAAAAAAAATTACATCATTGTAAACATGTTTTCATGCAACAGCAGTCTGAGTTTATGCAGTTTTATACACTGGAACTGCTATATCTTTAGAGAATAATCTGTAGGGGAAGCTTGATCTAGCTCTCACTCACTTACCTTTCTAGAATGTTGGCATATATTTACATTGTCCCTGCTTGAAATCTTACAGTGCTTCCTAGCAAATCCTAGGCTAAAGATATCCTTGAATATGTTAAACAGAATAGTTTTTTAAGATTTATTTTAGAAAATTTCTTGTAGCCTTGTCTGGACAGGTTATTTGCATGGACCACTTCTCATAGCAACCAAGATGAACAGTGTTAGTAGACATAGCCAAGGTGTGGATGACATAGAGCCAGATTCATCAGAGTCTTGCAACTTTCCCACCTTCAACTGGGTCTACTTGGAAAGCATGTGTGGGAAAGGATGTGAGAGGCTCTGGCACACATGTTGCTTTAATTGAGCTATTTTTATGTTTAGAAAGGTCTGAAGTTCATTCAGTTGTTTGCACAAGATGAGACTTGTGGGGTTAAGCAGATGTCAGGTTCCTTGAGTTTGGGTCATAAACATTTCAAGCTGTTAGCTCTGATAGGCAGTTTGGGAACTATACTCTCTACAAATCAATCAGTTCTTCATGTCGGCATTGGTAAGTAGACTCTGTAACTTCGCAGTGTTGGTGGGATCTCTTGAATTTACTAAAAGGAATTATTTGCTGTTAAAAATATTGAGAGTCTCTTGTCAGGCTTCTGAATCAACAGCAGAAGAACAGACAATAAATCACCTAAGACATGGTGACCAGTTCAAATGGCACACAGATGTGGAAAAACTGACATTCTGTTGTCTAGGTTTTATTTTTAAAATGTAAAATTCTGCATTTCAAGTCTTTCGTTTTAGATATGGTGCAATGTAAGCTTTACTAGTATGATTTTTTTAAAAAAACATTAATCGTATGGAAAGAAAAAGATTTTAACACTATTATGATAATGTCTATGACTCAACAACAGAAATTGTTGTTAGCGGAAGCGTCCCAAACAATTCTGTCTTGGGGGAAAAATGTTTAGCTGAAAGGCCACAGGAAAGATGCATATTCACTGAGAGTCGAGAGAGGCAAACACAGAATGTAAGACTGTTTTACTGAAAGGGATTTCTAAAACGAGTGTAGTCAAACTGTGGAGGAAATTTCAATTGTTCAGGAATAAACATCATGCACGTATCAGACACTGAAGAAAGCAAGTATAGTCAATGGTAATGTGAACTTATTCTGGGATGCAGAACATGTTGGTATTGGATGCATTTGGGGGCAGCAGCATTTCTGTCTTGGGAGCAAGAGCTTCCTTCAATGATACCAGTGCTAAGAGCTGCTAACTGCCCTTAGAGCTCTCGGCCTCTTGCTGTTGTCTCAGCTCATGCACAGTGCTGGTTTGCACTCGACCAAATTCTCTCCTAGTGGCCCGGCTTGGAATTCTTGGCCAATGTATTAGGGTCTCATGGGTGTAAAATAAGAATCTGTTGTTCCTCACATGAAGCTGGCCCAAGCTGATGATGTTGGATGGCCTCTTTGAACCTCCCAGCAAGAGTCCACGTTTCTGACTCCATTCTGACCTCTGGAGACAGACTTGGTATATCTAGTGTCTTGTTTACTTAGTCTTTAGTTTTACATCCCAGCCCCTCCCTGCCTGCTCCCTTCTTCTTAGTTTATTTTTCAAATTTCACCATGTTCAGACATTTTCATGCTCTTGTTTATAGTTTCCACAATTTTTATCTAAATATCAGCTCTATTTCATTTGTTTCTGTGCCTGCTTAATTCCCTTGATGTGTTAGAATATAAATCAGTCCATCCAGCAAAAAGACTTTGCACTGCTCTGCAGAAGAGAGAGTTCTATCAGTCGTATGCTGTGGCTGGATGGAAGACAATCCTGTAGTATAAACCAGGGCTTTCAGACACGTTCTGTAAACCCAGCCATGGAGAGCATGGCTTCCCAGGCCACATAAACTCATTCACAAAGCTTTAATCCCACCATTGTTGTTGTAAATCAGCTAGAAATGATACACAGATGATTGGAAATGGCTTTGTCCAAACAAAACCTCATCTATAAATACTTTTGATGTTTAGGTATTTTTTCATGTCATAAAACTATTCCTCTTAATATATCCCAGTCATTCTTTTAAGGAGATTTGGAGTTTATTAAGAGACTTTTGTGTGTGTTAGGGTGGAATGTGTTCATATGCATGAGGATCAGAAGCTGATGTCACATGTCTTCCTCCGTCACTCGCCATCTTACTTCTTGCCCGGCAATGTGGAGTTTGTTAATTGGATATTCTGCTTGGCCAGCAAGCGCCCAAGCTTTCTTCTGTCTCTGTTTTTCCATGCCTGTGCTCTGTGCCGAACTTTAGTACTGCACTCATTTTTTACTTGGATGTTGGGGATTTGAACTCAGATCCTCCTGCTTGCCTAGCCAGCACTTTTCCAGCTGAGTCTTCTCCCTGTCTTAAGAGGATTTTTTAGCATAAATTTCAAACATAAGAGTAAAAAGGGATGACTAAGACTTACTGGGTGTGTGTATGGCATTAAAAAGATAAATCTCTTAACTAATTACTGTATAAAAGTTGGTAGCAGACTGCCTTGTCACCACTTGCACTAACTGGCCCAGTGAAGTCTCGGTTGCACTGCCCAAGTTACAAATGGACTGTCGTCTGTGTAAGGTGCTGTTCCTCCACCATGTGAGACTGTGTTGCTCGTGCCATTCCCAGAGTTGAAACAGATTTGGAGAGAAAACAATGTCGTCATCCTTGAGTTAGTAGTTCTTTGTTGCTGTGACGATCACTTAAGATCATCTCAGTAATTTCAATCTTGGATGTTAGTGAGTATTTCTATTGCCTGTGTGTCAAGGAAAAGGTTTTTTCTCAGCATCTTGGAGATAAGGATGGATGGAGATACATTATCTATCTATCTATCTATCTATCTATCTATCTATCTATCTATCTATCTACCATCATTTGTCTACCTATGAATGTATGTAATTATATCTATCTACCTATGTATTTATCCATCTATGTGTGTGTGTATATATATGTATGTATGTATCCTCTGCCTACCTATGTATATTTATATGTATCTATATGTACCTACCTATGTATCCATCATCTATCTACCTACATTTGTATTTGTGTACTATCCAATCACATAAGAAAATGAGATAGAGAAAAGATTCTCTAGAAACCAGTAAGATAATAATGGGGTAGAGGAAAGGAGGGGCCGAAAGAATGGCTCATTTTAGCATTGGAACAAAGATAAGAAAGCAAAGACAATTTTTAGACAAGAAGCTGGCAAAAAATGTTACATTTTGGGAACCAGACCCTGTTCTCACCTGTGTGTTTTTGCAGCATCCACAGGTCTGGATAGTACCATGTGCTGTCAACCCTTTTCCCTAGCCACTGTGCACTCTTGGGTGTTTGTGAAACACCTAATTCTCCTCCCCCACAAGTTTCTTAGAGTATTTCTTATCTACCTGCCCTCTGTCTTTCTTGGTGGTGGACCATCCAGTGTTAAATCTCAAGTCAAGCCGTCCACCACCCCTAGGCCTGTGTTAATTCCATTTTGCATATAATATGGACAAGACACTAGGAATTCTTATTGACAAAATTCTGCTTAAAGAAACTTGGAACACTGTGTGACTTTATCTCACAAATTGAAATAGAGAGTACAAGTTTAGAAATTTAGATACCAAGTGTTCTTTTATCTGCCTTTGTAGTCAGTAGAAAAAGCCCTCACAGCTGCATCAGCAGTCAGGAGCCATTGCAGGAAGCATTTATTGGGTGCAAGTTATTGGTATATCCTCAAATCATATTTTCATATAACTAGCTCAAAAATATTCTTATGTGAAAAATAACTTCCTTAAGCAAGGTCATTTTCTTACGGAGGTTACTCTCCAGGATCAAGGTGAACCAAGCAACCTTAGTGTACATATGAATCAGGTGTGTTTGGGGGGGTGGCAATGCTCTGTTCCCAAGTTAGAGAAAAGATCTGCTTTCCAGTTCATTTCAGCTACTCAGTAACTCAACTTAGGAAAAGTTTAAGATGTTTTAACCTTAGGTTCTTTCATATGAAGATGGGGGATAAAATGTACCTACCTTATAATAGCAATGAAAACATTATAGTTTATCAAATATCTTTAAATTATACAGAAAAGTTCCTAACAGAGTGTCAGACTCATAAAAATAATGTTCTCTTAACGGACAGGCATATAGCTAATTAACTATAGCTTCAGTTAAGAATCAGCATTCATTTGCTAATTCTCTATATTGGAGTTAAAGGTACTTCAATGTGTTCACTGCTTTGCATTTTGGAGTCTAGCTTAACATAATTTTTACACATGTACAAAGATACTTTAACACAAAGATCATATGTGAGTACATGTGTGTAGGATCAGAATTTGAATAAATGGTTGTGCTTTCTGAATGTTCTTCTAATGCTCAAACTAAGGAAACACTAACTCATTTTAACACCTTGTGCATCTGTACATCTGTCTCACCAGGTTCCCATGTCATTTAGCTTTACAGTGGTTCCTACTAATTTTTAAAAGACTTTTTTTTAATATTAGTTTGTGTGTGTGTGTTTGTGTGTGTGTGTGTGTTTGTGTGAGTGTGTGAGTGCAGGGGAGTGCAGGTGCCTGTGGAGAGAGGCCATTGATCTTCTGAAAGTGCAGTTACACAGTTACACCCTATTTGTAAGCCACCCAGTATGGGTGCTGGGAACCTCTGTAAGAAATGTCTGGATTCTCTGTCAGTGAGCCATCTCTCCAGCCCTAAGTTCTTAGTAATTTTAAGAACAAAAGAGGGCGAAGAATCTATTCTGCATTTTTTCTTATTTTTTGAATTTCTTTAGTTAAAAGCAGCCATGACACACGACAGACATCATCGAGATGGTTTTGCGTGCTCTTCCTCTATTTTGCTTTCTTTTTCTCCTAACTTTCTCATGGTTTCTACTTCTGGAAAATGTGCATGATCTATGCCACTCAGCCTCCAGTCCCCCGGTCTTCTGATTCTTCAAGATGAAAGAGAACGGTGGTGTGACTCCATGGAGGGTCAAAGAGAGTTAAATTAAGATCTGCTTTATAAGAAGTTTGGAGTTAGCACTGGTGATGCTGTTTCCCTGGAGTCTGCTGTTGTAATAAAGCAAATGTATGCACGGTCAGCCATTTGAGCCCCTTGGGCTTTGGAGGGTCACAGGTTCCTATTTGGTATTTCTACTCAATGGTGAAGCTAAGATTCCAAATCAGATATTTGGGCTGGAGATGCAGCTTGATGGTTGAGTGCTTGCCTAGCATTCGTGAGGCCCCAGGTTCAATCCTCAGCATCCCCCATAGGGGGAAATGAAAGTGTGTGAAATCAGATCTTTGATATTTTTCCCCTAATTTGGGTGATCCTTCAGCAATTTTCATTACCATTGCTTTGGAACATTCTCCAGTTTGCCTGACTATTTTACAGTCAGAATTCTAAGTCAACACTAAATTATCAGGCAAATATAGCACTGAGTTACCTCTGTAAATTGATTTATTGGGGATGAGAGATGTATTTAGCCTGTTTAAAGAAGAATGGTACCATAGCTGTGGGGAAGTCACTCTCATGCCTTAGCTGACTTGTTTGTAAAATGGGATTAAGCTGGACATTCTGTTAATGTATGCACGGAAGCCCTGATGAGAGATGGTTGAATGTTTTCAGTCCTGCACTGGCCCAGAGGATGCCATTGTCATCTCACATCATACAATGACCAAAAAGAACTTAAGAAAGAAAGAATTTATTGGGGCTAGCAGGCCAATACTGGGGAGATGGGGGAGAAGGCAGCAGGAAGAGACAGCCAGCTTATCACACTTCAGTCACCCTCAAGAAGCATCATGATATTTGGCCTCCTTTGAAGTGCTAATTTTTAAATTATCATTTTAGCCTTCCAAGGACACCATAGTGTACACATTGTCTTCTTTGCAGTCACGTGCTCTCCTTTAGGATTGTGGTCTTGTTCACATCAGTAGAGGAACGTTGTTTTTTTCCTAAGTGTTCAGCTGGGATGGGTCTCTGTACTCTCTATTCTTTATTTGGGGATCTTTCCAAGTTCTCAGGCAACATTTAGGACATACGTTAATAAAAAGAACTAAGAACTGACTTGAAGGCACCTTTTAGTTACGTCTCCCAGGGTAGTGTATACCATAACAAAATATGAATACACCATGATGTGACACCAGAGTCAAACCATTTCCTTCTCTCATCAGACTGTTTTCAATTATTTCTTTGAACTTCCCTGTCTTTCTTATTCACCCGTAGATGTCTGTGTGTGTATATACTTAGCATGTGTGTGTATTTGTGCATGTTCATGTGTGGGTGCGGATGCGTGTCTGCCATGGTGTGCATGCCTTCGAAAGTAAGAGGCCTACATTGGGGGTCTCTCCTTCTACCTCATTTACAGCATGGTCTGTTGTTGCCACAGTGCGTGCTGGGCTGGGTGGCTGGCATGATGTTGGAGGTGCTCCTGTTTTCACCACAGGAATGCTGGGAGTCGGATGAGTGATGCTGACCTGTGGCTTTCCATGGTGCTGGGGACTGGGTCTTCATAGTCACTCAGCAAGCACCTTCTCACAGGGCTGTCTCCTTAGCCCAGTTCTGCTTTTAACTTTCTTCTCTCCTCATCCCCCCATTTAGTTGCCCACCCTCCTCCCTCTATACAGAGCCCCTCCTCTTTCTTTTCGCTCAGGTCCTCCTATTCTTCCGCTATTTATTTCTTCTGTCTAAATATATTAGAAGGAATGGCCTTTTAGAGCTATTTGCTAAGATTCTTATTCTCTTATCTTGGCTTAGCATGGCTCTGGTTTAATTTTGCTGGTCGTTTACCGCTTCATGTGGCTACACATGGTTTAAGAGTTCAGATGCCCCCTGACTTCTCTTTCTGACAGGAGTTTTACTGAATGGAGTTCTAAGCATGGTCTTTACATCTGCTCTGCCCATGTTGTTTGTGTATCTGTGGAGCTGAGTCCTTTGTGCATGCTCCCTGCTGAGAAAGTGTTCTGGAATGGATGTCAACCAGTGGAGAGCCATTCATTCCATACATTTTCTATTTTCAAAAAAAAAAAAAAAAAGCACACCGTCAATATTTCTTTCTTAATTGAACAGTTTGTTGAACAGACGGGTGCTTTAATTATGGTGGTCTAAATTTACACACATTGCGGTGGTATTTTGCTACATTAATTACCTTACTTGTCAAGAGTAACAGGTAATTACTACATCAACTCACCCTCCTGCAGTATATGGAAACAGAACTTTATTTGAACAGATCTGGGAGCCAGAGTATAGTTTCACGTCCCTTCACTAAGGGATGACAGCACTGCTGGAATTTATTGGATGTTGAAGCGGGAGAGGTGGCCCCTCTTTCTTTGCGGCCTCCCACCTAAGATGTATGTCCAGAGATAACCATGGAGCCGGAAGTGTGGGTGGGCACTATCAGGAATCTTTGAGATCCGTGGTTTTACTCTCCTGTTCCTCTGACGTATTTCAGAGAAGAGGTATGACTCTCCTAAGGCCGCATAAGTCATGCATCAGTTTCCAAACCTAAATCAGATCCACACAACCCCCTGCCAAGAAACTCATAAAACCTAGGTGAAGTGTAGTGCATCTTAATGACTTCTATTGAGGGTATAGAAGAGCCATTTGATAGGGCATGCTTTGAATATTCATTCGTGTAGCCTAACTCATCTGAACTTCTAACCAATGTCTTGGCTGCCTTACAAAGCAAGAGTATTTATCCTGTGTTCTGTTGAACTGCCAGGTACAACTCACATCATCTGATTTCCTCTCCAGTGTTCTTGGTGTCAGCTTTCATGACAAGCTGTGCTAAATTCCCTCTTAAATGTTTTCTTAAGGTGTGAACATTTTGGAGCATATAGGATGCCCTTAGCAAAATGATGCCACGTGAACTCCCTTGGCTTCCATGATTCAGAAAGAAAAGGTTCTCAGTCAGCTTGTATGTGTGGGATGGAATATACACAATGGCATAATATTCACATACTGCCTTGAAAGGCTTTGTCCCCTTTTTCGTCAAACACCTGTGACAAAAATAACAAACTGTGGTTAACATAGAATCCTTACAAGTGGTTTGTAGAGCCACCCAAGGAGGAGAGGCTCAGTTTGTAAGGAGCCCTGGCACCTTCTTTTCTTCTTGCAGCTGGAACCATGAATGGGTGATGATATGAAGAAGTTCAAGGTTAAGGGCACCATCTTGTAGACATCATAGGAGATGGCTTGCAGAGGCCAAAATGGGTCCCTTGGGGGTTGCTCTTGAGACAACAAAGAAAGACTGATCTTCTGGTCCCCAACCCACTTCAGTTTCTGTAATTTCATATGGTCTCATGTCATTGCAAACCACTCTGGAGCTTGTCATTTGTTATAGTTCCACGTAATTGGCTTAATAATGCATCAATTCTGTAGCTGTCTGTCTGTCGAGTGTCTGCTGGGTACCGCTCGTTGTTCTGTTTCTGGCAGGGGCAGGGTGCACAGCAGCCATCTAATAGGAGGAGACAAAAGCGGGTGAGGTGAAGAGCCAAGCTGCAATGACAGTTCACAAGGTGCTGGGCGGTTACACATGTACAAAAGGAGAGGTCCTTCCTCTGGTCACAGAGGTCTCTTGGGAGAACGGACTGGATTTCAGATCTGCAGACTGGGCTCGATAGAGATGTACCTTCAGGCAGAAGGGATAACTAAGGATCAATCCTCCATTGTAGGGTAGCAGAAAAGTCCATGTGGCTGAACTGGGAATGAAGGAGTGAGAGTGTGGCTTGTCATTAGGGTCCTGTGTCTCATGACCAAGGGCTGTTGGGTTTCATCTTTAAACTGATAGATGACTGTCAGCACCAGAGACTTCCAAGTCAGGTGTCAGAAACAATGACTACCTAGGGACTGGCTTGCCATTTCTGGAAGCCTCGGGGAGAGGGGAAGAGGGAAGATGGAGGGAGGGAGGGAGGGAGGGAGAGGGAGAGGGAGAGGGAGAGGGAGAGGGAGAGGGAGAGGGAGAGGGAGAGAGAGAGAGAGAGAGAGAGAGAGAGAGAGAGAGAGAGAGAGAGAGAGAGAGAGAGAGAGAGAGAGAGAGAGAACAAACCCTGGTATCTTGAGCTGGGAAGAGGAAACCTGGAAACTGATATACTCCGCACAGCTCTGCTGGTTCTGACTAAGGCAGGAGCCCTGTCATCACTGTGGTGAGGCACAGTGATGTTTTGATAAGGGATGAAGCACCCATCCCTGGTTGGATGTCCAAGAGCATGGAACCTGAGTCAGTATTACTGGGGTTTAGAAATCTAAGTCTTCTGGCCTCCTTGTAACCTTAGTGGCCTAGCCACCTACCATGAGGAGCAGAGCTCTCCAGTCATGCTGAAGAGATGAGTCATTAAGAACTCTCCAGACTCTAGTTCTTAGGACAATCGTGAGCTAAGGAGAGGCTTCAGGCACAGGAGAACCTAGGGCTCTGGTATTTTCTCCTTGTGGCTTTGTGGGGTGAGATAATTCAAGCCTACCTTTGGCTGGTTGCAGGATGAGGCTAATTTATCTGAAGGAGGCAGGTGGATGTTTAGGAAGGGCAGATGCTGTGGCACAGATTCGGAACCATCATGAGTTCTGACTCTTCTTCTACTCCTTCCTAGTCTTTAATTTTTCTTTCAGAAAATTTATAAAAGCCATATTAGACCCTTCTCCCCTCAGTGCTGAAAAGGGACACTGCCATCCCATCATGACACTTGTTGTGTAATAGTATATCTTGATGTCTCTCTTACTCGGTGAATTTGGCCTTGTTTTGGGCTTGAAAGTCTTGACACTCCCCAGTTTGTATGTGTGTATATGTAATTTTAAAATATTTTTATTAATGTTTTGAGATTTTATATGTTTTATCATAATCACCCCCAGTACCTCTCAGATCTATCCTACTTCCCTAGCCATCCAACTTCATGTTTTCTTCTTCTTTTTTTAAATAACCAACAGACGCACAATTTATGTTGACCCCTGGGTGTGGGGTGATCCATGGGAGCATAGTCTTTCTATCAGAAACCACACCCTTAAGAAAACGACTCCTCTAAAATGCATCACTGGTCTGTTGCTCCTCAGTGAACCTTTTCCCTTGTGTACTAGAATATTGACTGGTTTAATCTTGTGCAGGTCTTGTGCAGGCTCCTGTGACTGCATGGTATTCAGGAGTCCAGTGTCAAGTCACACCCTCCCTGATTTTGGGCTCACACAATCTCGACCTGCTGTGCTCCAGTTATATTTTTCAATTCACTCTAGAGAGAAGATTAAGACCAACGTTTGTGCTCCATGTGTCTGCTTTTCTTAGCAGTCACACGTACTCCCTGCCCTTCACACCACCCTGTCACCCTCCCAGCTCCCACTCGCCTTTGATGCCTTGTAGGTTATTCCTTTCACAAAGCCTTTCTTGACCTGTACTGGGGTCAAGTCTGTGTTAAACATTCCAATATGGTTTTGTTTTGCCTCCTGGTAGATGTGGACTTGGGAGCACAGAGACCTCATTTATCTCCAGTTCCAGCAGGGCCCACTTCCAACATTGTGTCAGCACATTGGCTTTGAGAGCATACTATTAAAGGATGTGCATGTGTCCCTGTTGTCTGTAGGCACCTCTGACCCATTGTCACATGGATTGAAGGGTCTCTGTGGAACAGGGCCTTACTTAGGTTGCCTTCCTGTTGGTATTAATGGTGCTGCACCTGTGTCTGCTCACCATCTCATTGCTGGAAATAATAAGATGCCAGGGCACGTGGCCATTGTAGGCATCTGTTGTGACTAGGAAGAAAGCAAATGGAATGAGTTGTTTGCAAGGGTCCTACTTGCCCTGTCACTGGTGTGACCTCCTATGGCTGATTAAACAAATGTCTGTAATTTCTTTTTGAGTGTACTTGTCTGGAGGCTGGAGAGCTGGTTCTGCAGTTCAAAGCATTGGCTGCTCTTCCAGAGGACCTGGATTCAATTCCCAGCATCACAACTGTCTGTGAATCCATCCCAGGGAATCTGATACCCTCACACAGACATATATGCAGGCAAAACACCAATACACATAAAATAAAAATAAATGCATTATATAAAAAAGATAGCCTACTTGTCACTAGGTGTCCTTGACTTTCTAGGAACAAAGAAGAATGGTAGCCTTTTTTACTGTCTTTATTTTAAAATTATGTATAAGTGCGTATGTGTGTGTGTGCCAGTCCATATCCATGTTGAGGCCTGAAGATAACTTGGGCTGTCTTTAGGTGCTCAAGACTTGGCTACATAGTGAGTTTGGTGAGACACTCTCTTAAATTTTAAATAAATTAAAAGGAAAAAAACAACAACAAAACACCAATTAGACAACCTAATAAGATGGATAGGTGCAAGACACTGGGCTTATTACACTAGCACTGGGGAGTAACATACTGTTTCCCCACTGTCCTGTTGACCAACGTGGTTCTCAGAACAGAATTTAAAATCTGCCCACCAGTCCACCTCCCTCCCTCCCTCCCTCCCTCCCTCCCTCCCTCCCTCCCTCCCTCCCTCCCTCCCTCCCTCCCTCTCTTCCTTTCTCCTTCCCTCTCAGAGAGAAGCTTGGCTTGCCAGGAAAGATAAAGCTAAGCTGGAGGCTAGGGTTTCTGCAAGAGCCTTAAATTAACACGTTGGGCTTATGCTCCACAGGTTGGCTTTGTAACTCTATTCTGAGAGCATGGGAGAGCCATAGGTTGATGGTGATGAGCCTGTGAAAATCCTGTGAGTGACCTACATCTTATCTTTCCTCCTTTCTCCTGCACACAGTGCTCTTATTGTCAGGAGCTTGCTTTTTTTTTTAATCTCAAAGCGGTGTATTTGGGCTAAATATTTATGAAATGCCAAGCTGCGTGATCAAGATGTATTTTGTTTTTAATGAGCAAATGAGTCAGAATTGTTTGAAGTTATTAAAAGACAAATTACTGTGTGCTACCATGGAACGTGGACAGAGAGAGTAGAATTCTGCTTTAAGCATTTTATTTATGGTCTAATCCACAGCAATCTGATTCTTTAAACAGGATGATTTAATTTCTATAAAAGGCTTGAAATATAAGAATTACATTTATTTATGGACTCTCATTAAGGGGATTTTAATAAAGTTAGATCTATCCAGTTATTTCAAAGAAAGCTCACTGAATTCCTAAGGAGACCAGCACTAATGTGTGTGAGAGGTGACACAGTGTCTTGTCTGCCCCCAAACACTTCTAGCCTGTTGCAAAGCTAGTTACAAGCCATTTACAAATGATGCTTCTTAGGCGAGTTCTTTAAACTGTACAGCTAATACTTTTTTGTTTTGGAAAAATCTTGAAAACTAAAAATAGTAAAGAAAAATAGTGTCTAATCCCTTCTGTCGAAGGCAGACACTTTTAATTTAATTTTTTTCTGATCTTTCTTGCAGTGTGTTTTTATATGCTTAAGGATTACTGAAGGTTAATTTTCCTGTCTTCCTTATTTTATTTCATGTCACAACCATTTCCATTTCCAGATTAATTCTTAATGACTACAAAATATCCCTTTGTCAGGCTGGACTATCGTTTACTTGCTTCTGTTCCAGTTTTGATTGATGGTTTAGGTAAAACAGATTCATAAGAACGTATTTGTTTCGTGTCTCAAATCATCTTGTACATATCAGTGTTAAAATAAAACATTAACTGGGATACACATTCTTGACATTATTCTCTCGGCTATGCATCTGAGTTTTGCTGTCTGAAACAACAGATAAAGCCAGCCACATCTTTGCTGTACTGACTCCCTTTTCTCAGGAACAATGTGAGAGAACACTGATATGTTTTCTTTCTATGTGTCCAGTGACAGGACATGTAGCTCTTACCTTGAAATCACTTAACAAAGAACACCCCGCAAATCCAGGAAAACAGTTTGGTTCTAATTTAGAGAGCTTCGTGCCTGCCTTTGAACGTCTGAGAGAATATCACTTCTTGTTCATAGAACTTATGGTTCCACTGATATTTTTAAGTATGTGTGATATTTATTTTGCCTGAAATAAAATGAAATACTTATATAAGATCTCTTTAAGGTATCTCAGTTTCCCTCAGTCAACACAGGCACTTGGCCACACTTAAAGCAAAAGTTTCGTGCCTTATTTTTGTTGCAAATATTGCTTATAGTTTTTTTTGTTGTTGTTGTGGGGTTCCCCCCAGCCCCCAGCCAGTGCTCTCTGTGACTCTTGAGCCTGGGGAAGGAGATTTGCAGGGTCAGAGACTGCTGGAAGCTGAGCTCCACAGCTGTCATATTCTGAACCTTTGTAACATTGATGCTATTCCCTCTTTACATCAGGAATTTATTCCTGGCAGTCAGGGCTCCTCCATGAAAATATTAACCAGAGCTGTTTCCTATTATGTTAGAGAAAATCTGTGTGTTATGGGTGAATAGATGTGCAAAGCACTCAAACAGCTAAATGGCAGAAGTAAGCAAATTGTGACACTTGGACCAAACCTCCCCTTTCAATGACTTGTTTTTTATCAATAAAGTTTTATTGTAAAGCAGCTGTACCGATTTATTTACACCTTGTTTCTGGTTGCTTCCTTACTGTAATGGCACAGCTCAGCAGGTGTCAGAGAGGACATCTGCCTGCAAATCTTAATAAACTCACTGAATTGTTTTTCTTTAATGGAAGAAAAGTTGGCCAAACTGCTGTCTGTCCATCTATCATTTGTATTGAAGATTGGTTGAATCTAGGGCACACATATTTTGCATATGCTCTTCAGCTATATTCTATCACCCGTCTTCAATTCTCATCCCCCCCCCACCTCTCTCTGGCTTGGGTATTACTATTTTTTTTATGCAGAGTTTCTCTGTGTAGCCCTGGTTGGCTTGGAACTTATAAAGATCTTTCTGATTCTGCCTCCAGAATGCTGGACTCAAAGGCATGAGCTACCACGTTCAAATCATTTTTAAAATGAGAGTAAAATGTAGTTTATGCTTTAATATATCAACGGCAAAGATGTAGAAAATGATTACTCCACAAGAGCCTGAATAAATATTTCCTTTGTATTGAGATGATCTTTTAAAACTCACCTAGAGTTTGTGAAGTCTTCCTACCTTGTTCCTTGCTTTCCCTAACCTCTGTAGTGGGTGGAGTAAAGCTGCTAGCCCGGCCTCTGCTGTCTCTGTGGTTGGCAGTTGAAGGCTTCCCCTCTGGCTGTAGTGGAAGTGCTTTTTGAATTAGGGAAGGATCGTTTTTGTTTGTTTGTTTGTTTTCATAAAGCAGTAACTTGAGTGTCGTGCTCTTGAACGTGTATGTTCTCTGAAAGTTTGTCTGGAAAGGCTGGGGTGTACTCAGCTGGACTGACAGCTGGGACAGTTTTGTGGTAGGAGCCTGTATTTCACTTTGTAGAGGCTCAATATTCTCATCTACATTGGAAGCACACTTACTGGCCATGTAAAGATTAGGTGAGGCAAGGCATGCCTAGTATATCCTAAGAAGATGGTGGCTGTCGATTCTTTCTCCTTCCTGTCCTCGGCTGGCCAGAGAAGCCATTAACAGCAACCATAGAGTATCTTCAGGGGCTCCCAGTTCATAGAGTATCTTCAGGGGCTCTTTGTCATTTGGTAGTGCTATCCTCGTAGGGTTATCCAGAGATACAAGGTGAAGCCAAGGAGATATTATATTTGTGTTCCAGTAAGATACTAGACCAGAGTTGAATATAGAGGCAACATGTGCAAGGCCATGGGCTTAGTTCTTACCAAGGAGAGGGAAGATGATGATGATGATGATGATGGAGGGGGTGTGGATGGTAAGAAGGCAGATGGAAGAAGTTAGAGCTGGTAGTACAGTATTACCTAGCATGCAGAAGGCCTAGAGTGGTGATAGCCAGTACAGAGAAAATAAGGAAGAAGGGGATGTAGAGAAAGAGAGGGGAAAATAGGCATAGCAATATGAATGAGTGAGTGAATGAATGTGAATCATATAATAAAGTTCAGAGAGAGAGAGCATAGCATAGCACTTGTTTCTCAATCATCAGAACCTAGAATAAAGAAAGAAAATGAGGGGTCAGGTACCACTGGCAGGGGTTTCAAACGTCACTGGACCCAGGAGGTTTCTGGTGTTTTCTACTTCTCAGGCACCCCTCAGGTTGCCACTGGTTTTTGAGAGTGAAGTAAAGTTACTTGCTGTGGCTCTACTCTGTGTATTCTTTCATGGTCTGAGTTGAAGACTTCCTGTAATGATCTGTGTGTAGTCTGGGTTTAAGACATCCTTTAATATTACTCCCCTCAGATAGTAGGAAGTCCAAGTGGGTCTCTGGAGCCTCAGTCAAGGGATGAGAGTGGGCCTTTGGCATGGTGAGGAAGCATGAGAGTCAGAATGTGGTATATCCTACCTTTCTTTGTTTGGCCAGGACTTGGTGACAAGGATCTTTTATAGCTGCAAGGGGACAGGGCACCCAGCCCAGCTTTGTACTTAGAAAGGAAAACTGGATTTGATGAGCATCTGTCCAGTCATGGCTACAGACTGACAGTATTTTACCAGTTTCTTCCTCGAAGTGCACAGTGAGGAGATGCTCACACCGAATGTGCGCATTTGGAGGTGATCGGGCCGCTCGGAACAATGGGTACTTGTTGAAATGTCTTTACAAAGCAGCAGTCCATCTAATTCTGTCCCCCACATGTTGTGCACTGTTTGGGCATCATGGCCCTTCTAAAATTATAGATCTATCTTGGGCACTGAGTCAGGGAGTGTGTATTTGGGCATTGCTGCATATAATGACACTCTTACTCCCAATGTGATCAATGTAGACTCAGACTTGTTTTGCCATTTTATAAAAATCCAAAGTCATATGCAGTATTCAGTAGAATTCTTTATCCTGAGTGGCAGACAGCATTTGTTGAAATATTTAATTTGAATTGCACATTCTGTGATGAACCACATTCGGAGTAGTCTTGGTTTTATCATTCCCTTAATAGATGTGGGCCTACCTTTTAAAAAAGTTATTCATTTTAAATTATTATATGAATATTTTAGGATTATAATCATCATAAAATGAAAGAAAATTTGTCAGACCAAAATAGAAATTTAATTTAAGATAGAAATTGATTACAAGGTTTAGTTAGGATTAGAAACATGTATGAAAGGGTATTTTTAAAGCTCCACAGCTACAGAGTTTTGTTACCAGTTCAGAAAAATCACAGATGTGTTTATTGGTGTCCTTGATGATTATGCTTGAGTCACTTTAACTAAAGGAACATAGTAAACCTTTGTGTCATCCATGGAGAAATGAACCCAAATTACTGTCACCAAGAAAACAGTAAGTACAGGCAAAGAAAACCCTGATACACTGTCCCAGCCATACCCCAAAGCATACCGGCCAGATGATGTGGGGTACATGCATAATGGAGTTTTAGTATTCTGTTAGAAAAGAATAAAATCATGCCACTTTCAGGAGCCAAAGGTCATCCTGTTAAGCGAAAGAAGTCAGACTCATAGAGAAGTACCTCATATTTCCTCATGTGTGGAATTTAGGTTCAGGCAAGCATAGTATGAAAGCAAAGTGGGGCTGGTTAGTTAAGTGACTAGTGGATTGTGCAGAGGGGTGTAATGGGTGAATATGAGCCAAGTACAGTGATATGTATATGTGAAATGTCATAGTAAACCTCATTATTACCTATATGATATGATACCATGTTTTGAAGATTCCTAAGGTTTGTATGAGGCACATTCCTGACTAGCACTCCTGGCTGTGCTGAAGTTTAAAGTGGCCATGGTCAGAAGAACCAAGCTGATCCATAGGCCTGGGTGACTATAACTTCCCTTCCTTTTCCTTGGCATCCAGAGCACTTCCTTCCACCTGTCACTTTATCCTGAGTGACATTTAAAGCATAAAACAAATTGACCAGATTTGTTTTCCAGTCGACTCTTGCTTATTTTTCCTCTGGTGGCCCTTTGTTTCTGTGGGTTTCAAATTTACTATTCATGAGACCCATTTTAATCAATGACCGTATCATACAAATGGAAGCTAAGCACTGGTTAGTATGGTGGAAATAAACATGGGCTCTCATTAATGGTGCTGTCTGAATAATGAGTTGAGCGTTGTGTCCTGAGCCTCACTGAGAGCAAGCAAGCTCCTCACTGGAACGACAGGCTGACAGCCACATCTAGGCATACAGTCATTAGTGTGGCCCGCCATCAATGTCATGGTACTGTGTCAAATTAGTTAGTATCCTCTTAGCCGAGAAACTGGACCTACAAATTATCACCCCACATCTCTGGAAACCGTGTTTGCGAAACCCACGATCAAGTGTGAGCAAATTATTAACACGGCTCATAAATTAACTAGTTTACAGGCTTATAACATTTTACAAGTAGATAATAAAGGGCCCCAAAGTTCCCCAATGGCTCTGCCCTGGTGTGAGGACTAAGAAGAGCTGACTTTCCCTGGGGGCGTGTGAAGCTGATCCTTAGGAGAGGTACAGGTCTTGGAGTCTCAGTGTTGGGTGGTGTTCTCAGCAGGTGTACCTCCACTGAAGACAACATAACGAACTTCATTGTCTCATTATGCTGATGAGTTTGTGACAATGGTGCTTTCTCATCGTGGCATATATTCTTTAAGAGTTTATATCTGAAAGATCACTGCTTAACCCCCATGGAAATGTTCCTTTAAAATATTTTTTGATGCATTTTTATGCCTTGTTCAAGAAGAATAATGACCACATAGCCTACCTTAATAGAGCTAGGATGTGTGTGTGTGTGTGTGTGTGTGTGTGTGTGTGTGTGTGTGTGTGTTTGTGACCATTATTGTGTACAAAGAGGTCAATGTCAGTCAGTCATCATCCACAAGTATTTCTCACATTTTTTTCTGAGATAGGTCTCTCTCTGAACCTGCAGCTCACTGACAGGGCTAAAGCTGACCAACAAGCTGCACAAACCTCCTCTCTCTGACTCTCTAGCACTGAGATTGTAAATATCCACCAGACTCCTCTTTTTTTTTTTTTTTTTTTTTTTTGATGTGGTTTCTAGGGGTTGCATACAGGTCTTCATGCTTTCACAGCAAGCACTTTCCTGCCTGGGTCATCTCCTAAGCCCCAGAATAAGTACGCTCACACTTGTCTGGCTTCAATAGTCTGTGTGCTGCAGACAGCTGATGCCCAAAAAAACAATGTGGTGAAGCAAGTCTGAGTATATCTTAGTCTGGAAGAGATGCCCAACCAGAGTGCCATCTTCTGTGTTCTGCTTTACCGACAACCCATATGGTTTTTAGAGACATGTGACTATTGGAACCATAAATCTCCATATATCTTTTCAGTTTCTACTTCTGTTTGATTAATCTAAAATATGTGTGTATGGTCACTGCACGTTGCCTGCACATATTGTGGGAAGAACACTCATTCATACCCCGAAAGGCTGACATGGGCCCTTAGTCTGCATCATTTTGTTTCTCCTGGAGCATTTCTTCTGTAGGCCCCTTGGCAGTAGAGGTGGCATGATCACCTCAAGGCACCCTGGGGATCTTTGACTGGCAGCTCATTTTACACATTCAGAAAGCACTCAAAGGAGAATTGACTGCTTCGTCAGCAGAATCATAGCTTAACCAGATCCACAGAAGCCCACGGCTTTAGCATGCATACTTGCTTTCCATGACAAGACTCTTCTGGCCTCTACTGGCATGCGAAATGCAATTCATAAACTGACAAATGAGACTATGTGTCTGGCTGGCAGGCAGGAGTTCACCCTGCCTTTTTAGGGAGCTTGTGTCTGGGGGATGTGGGTCTCCTCCTGTCCTCATCTCCTGGGCGCCTGTAGCCAAGTTAATTGACCCAAATTTGAAGTGTAATCTTCATTTTACATGAATGTGTCTTCTTGCTCATTCTTCTCAGAACACATTAGCATTCTAATCCAGAGAATGCATTCTAAGAATGTGGCTTGAGAGAGAGTTCTATCTGTAAAATGCTTGTCCCATGAGCTGAGACCATGTGTTCAAATCTCCTGTACACATAAAACAGTGGCAAGTGTCAATCATCTTAGAGCTGGGGAGGCAGAGACTGCATGATCCCTGGGGCTTGCAGGTAAATTAGGCTAGCTGACTGGGTAAGCACCAGGTCCAGAGAAAGACTATTCCCCAAATAATGTGGAGATTTGATTGAGGAAGTTCTCTCAATCTGATCTTTAACCTCCACATACATGTACACATGTAGCAACACACACACATATCAACACACACACACACATCAACACACACACATCAAAACACTTAAGGGAACGGAGCTACCTGAGGGAATATCTCTGAACCTCAGAAGTGACAGCTACACTCAGTTTACAGTCCTGATCCTAGAAGGGAAGGAGGAAAACCAGGGCTAATTTATGTGTGAAGAAAGAAGTCCAGAGACCATGCTCCCCAGAGCCTGGCCCTAACCTTTCTCTTCTTTTTGCCTCCAGGGTCCTTCAGTGTGTTGCAGTCTTCTGGCGCTCCGCAGGCCCCCTGCTAATGACCCCAGGCTTTTTATGGCTGTGAGACTTCTTAAAAGCTCAGGGTAAGTGACCAATGTCTGTGTCACCAGTGGGTGGAGAAAAAAGTATGGGCCACCTGCCCCAGGATCATGCAAGAGTTCTAAAGCTGGCAGGCACGTGTATGCTGCCACTTTCTGTGACAGTTGTATGACTTTAGGCATAGGTACCTTCAGTGCTGGGGATGGTGGCCCAGTGGTTGCTGGCCTGAAATCAATCTTATTCCCATACCAAAGAAAGGCAAAACAAACAACAACAGTAAAATCTCATGCATATGCCTATCACTGAAGCTCTCAGGAAGTGAATCTGGTGGCTTGCTGGCCAGCCAGCCTGGCCTTTAAGTGACTTCTATGTCCCAGTGGGAGATCCTGCTTTATAAAACAAGGTGAATGACTCCTTGAGGAATGACATTCTTGGCCTTGACACGTGTGGGCATATGTACCTGCACAAACATGAACATGCATGTACACACACATTCACACCCCAAACACAACGAACTAAAAGTAATCCCAATTGTTTCTGGTCATAGTTGCAAGATGTCCACATGCAGAGATGGCTCTGATTGTCTCAAAGGGCCATAGAATGAAATTGGTACTTGAAAAAAAATGAGTGGGGTTACTGTGTCCCTGTGAATATTATATACTGAGCTATATTGACCTTTTGTTTGCTCCTCTATCCTGTGATACTTCAAGGTTGGGATGCCATCTATGAACTTGACAGCTCACAGGGTACTAGTCTGTCTGACCTTGAGCAAACTATGAATGAGGCAAGAAACAGGGATTTGAAATTGCCCTTTCCACCCAGTGGGAAGCTGCCAGGCTGAAGCAGGGTGGACTGTATGTGATGGCTTCCTTCCGTGTATGGGGAAAGCCCTTCATCTCTCTGGCTCCTCATTCACCTTCGCTTTCATTAGCTAACCCAGGGTGGTGGAATGTTCTTTTATTTTGTGAGTCATGTGGTCTCTGAGCTCCGTCTGTGTTATACTTGATGGACATGCTGTTGAAATATCTCTTTAGTATCAAATATGGATGAAGGGATACCCGGGTAGATTATGGCAGGCTAAAGATCAAATGCCGATGAAGAGCGATTAAATTTCCTTTAATCATCAGAATCTGAGAGGGCTTAAGATCTTCCACCTTTAATATAGGCCTTAATAAATAATAATGCTTTGAATGACTGCAGTATGTTTGAATTTCACAAGTCTTGCATGTCAAAACATATAGACATGCTCAGCAAATATGCTTCTCTAGACCAGCAGTACTAATTAAGAAGGGAAGTCAGGGTTAAACAATCAGCTTTAAGAATAGAAGGTGGAAACCCAATTTGTGGATTTTTCCAGGGTTTTTGTTCTTACAGAAAATGGCAGTGCAATCTGAAGAGATGTTTTTGTTTCACTGTATTATTTGCAAATGAGTGTCTCAGAGCAGATGCTGCTGTAGGTAGGTGTATAAATTTGCTGTGTGTTCTCTTTCAGAAAACACATGTGGGGAGAGTAGTTTATGCCTTCTGTCTTTCTGTTCTGCCTGCTCAAGGGTATTACTGCTTTTTTTCCTCATTGTGGCTGCTGGTTTTCCAGCCATTGCTCCTACAACCTGCAAGGAGGAAATGGAATCGTGATTAAAGTGCCCCTTCTGGCAGAGGCAGGCTCCTTTGCACAGTTTCCCTGAAGCCTCACTCATGACTTCTAATCCTGTTCTCTGGATTCCTGAGAAATGCAGTCTTGGCTATGAGAAACGTACTTGGAGATATGGACAGTTGAGGTGCTGGTGTGCTTACTTACACACAACTGTACAGTTGCCCTGGTTCTTGTTCGACTTTCTATGTGTTAACATTTTAGTTTGCCTGAGCCTTAGCAGTGACTCCAATCTCAGCAAATTCTTGAGACTCTTGTATTTCTTAAGGTGTCACGCTGAGTCTGAAACTTGCAAGGGACACCTCCCTCCCTTCCAGAGATATAAAAATTCGAAGTCCTTATTATGCAGCTGAGTACTTATTACTGTGGTTCAAAGGTTTTGTCCTGGTTAAGTCATGGTATTCCAATGACTACCCAGTAGTGCTCTTCCACTGTGTACCAGAGACAAGGCTGAGGGTTCCACTTTTGCCTGTCTTATGCAGACTTGAAGATGTGACATCCCGTTTCCTGCTGTTCCCTCCTGTTGGAAGGTAGCATGCCAACTGATCTCTTTCCTTTGCATGACAAGTGAATTGCCCCATCTACATTTTCTGCTTCAGATTGTCCTGGATGTGCTTTCTGTGAAAATTTCCAACTGGCATAGTGAATAGGATGGAGCTTGCCTTGTCCTATGAGACCCTTTCTTTGTCCTAGCTTATGTGGACATTCATGTGTGCGGTGGATTTGTATCAGCAGACTTGCTTTTCACTCCTGCTGGGCACACAGGACTACAGTGTGACCACATTGCTTGTGCAAATATGTTTCTCTAGACCAACAGTACTAATTAAGAAGGGAAGTCAGGGTTAAACAATCAGCTTTAAGAATAGAAGGTGGAAACCCAATTTGTGGACTCAGAACCTATTTTTCCTTTAGTTTCTCGTAGTAGACCAGACAAATCCCTTAGCCCGGAGACCCCATTGTGTCTCATCTGGAAAGTGGGTACAAGTTCAGCAGTTCGTGGGTGATCTGGTGCTTAGTGGAGTATCTGCAAGATGATTCAGACAAAAAGCTCAGTTCTGATTTTGTTCCTTGGCTGAGGTTATCATTGTTCAGAACACTTGCCATGGGAAGATTGGCACCTGCCATCCTGTGGCTGGGTTGTGGATAGTTGTTGTTCTGATAGAACATGCCGTTTCACAATCCAGTACTTGTTTCCTTGTCTTCCTTTTAAATATATCTACAGCTTTGAGGGGTGGTCCTGATGCCTATCTACATGGACCTCTTCAGCTCTGACCCTGGGAGGGTGGCTCCACAGGCAGAGCTTCAGGTCCTATTTGGGGAGTGTCTGTTGCAATGAGGTTTCCTGGTCCCTGGCGGCCAGAGGTCTAGACCCACAGACCTGCAACCCCAGACCCCTTAGCCGCCCGCAGCTGCTTAAGGCACCAAAAATGACTCAGACACTTAAAATATTAACTTCATGCTGTTTGGCCTATGGCTCAGGCACATTGCTAACTAGCTCTTTCATCTTAACTCAGCCCATTTCCATTAATCTGTCTGCCACGTGGCCCGTGGCTCACCTGTGTTCCTTACATGCTTCTTTTTAGGCGGCTGGCTCGATCTCTTCTGACTCTGCCCTTCCTTTCCTACCTATTCTGATTCCCCACCTTTTTCTATGGTGCCTATCATGGGCCAAAGCAGCTCCTGTATTTAAAGATTGATATTCACAGCATACAGAAAGACATTCCCACATCAAATGTCTCTTAAAGATGAGCTATTCCCAGGCTTAGGTTCTAGTGCTTCTCGTGGTTACATTGACCTCTTTTTCTTCTATGCCTCAGTTTCCCTATGTGAGGTGGAAGAAGAGATGTCGCATGCATAATAAAGTTCTTAACTACTATAGTGAGGTGCTTCATTCCCTGTGCTCTGTGCTCATGGCTTGGAAACACAGTCGTCAATTTGGAAGCCAGCAAGGGCTTCTGGGAGATGCAGTGAGAAATGTTATCCTGAGCTTTCACTTTCCAGTTTCGAGTTTTCTTTTCTCTTTACTCCTTTTTCCTTTATTTTTTTGGGGGAAGGAGGTAGGTGTGGGGAAAGCCCTGCTGTTTATATCAGGCTGGCTTTATACTTGACATCCTCCAGTCTTCATTTCCATGCTAGAATTGTACATGTACCACAATGCCCTGTTGCACTCCTTGCTTTAAAGTTTCAGGGCAGGCAGAGACTTGATTCCTGGTGATGTTTGTATGTTTCTGTTTCATGTATTAAATGAACTATAAAAGGAGAGTAGGAAAGAGTAGGCTGAGAAAATTCTTGTTTGGTAAGAACACTTGGTTCAACCGTGAGGACCTGAGTTCAGATCCCAGAAGCTATGAAACAAGCTAAGCATAGCGTGTCTGTAACACTTGTGCTGGGGCTTTCTAGTCAGTGAGTCCTGCCCTTGATAGGACAAGATCCAGGTTCAGTGAGAAACTGTTTCAAGGAAATATGGCAGAAAATCAAAGTGGAAGACACGCATTGCCCATCTCTTGCCTTCTCATGTGTGCATGAGAGCGCATCTCTCTCTCGACATTCCCACATATAACTGTACCACAAACATACGCACAGCACAGACAGGAAGAGCGCCATTTCTGTGCTGTGTGCTGAGAGTTGAATATCTGTACCTAGGCTTGGACCATATGAGGTTCAAATGTCAAACGCAGTGTTAGCTCATCATTAGAGCCCAAGCCATTTTCAGAACCTTGGAATTGGGGTGTTCCTCATGCCGAACCTCTACCTTGGCCATCTCCCCAGGGATCCATCTCTTCCAGTTCTGGTCAGCTGGTTTGGTCTTCCTGGCAGTAAGAAGGAACCTTGTAGTGGTGGAGAGCTGTCCATGGGTTAAATGGTGTTAGTTCAAGTCTTGATGTTCTTATCTTTGTGGAAAGCTCACGTTTGCATGGCTGGAAGGAGTTAGCTATAAATACTCACCACCGTAATGCCTTTTACCTGCTTTGAGAAGGTGATAGGTTTCTGTATTGTCCCATCATGCCTGCGGTTGACATGTGTTCGTCAATATAGGTCTGTTACATAAAAGCCAAGGTGTAGAAAATGCCTCCTTCTACTGTCTCACATCACATAATTTCTGCCGGTAAAATCATACTCTTATTGCCATGATCTTGAATTAGCTAGGGCTATATTAAGAATCAAAACTTACAGCTTATAACATTTCAACATATAAAATAAAAGGACACCATTAAAACATTGTCAAGAGGGCTGGGAAATGGCTCAGTTGAGAAGGCGCTTGTTGCAGAAGCATGGAGACCTCAATTCAGATCGCCAGTACCCATATGAATTGCAGACACAACTGTATCTGAGCAGGGAGGAAGCAGAGACAAGAGGATTTCTGGATTCTGAGTCAGTCAGATCCAGCCTCAAAAAATAAGATGGAGAGCCATTGAAGAAGACACCGATATCAACTTGTGGTCTTTGCACATGTGTGTGCCCACATATACATGGATGTGCTATGCCTTCCCTTGCCTCAAATCTCTCCCTATTCCACATCTCCACATTGCCTACCCCCACACCTGTGTGCACCTGCAGATGCATGCACAAAACAAAATGAAACAGGGTATGGTAGAAGGCCTGCCATCCTTTTGAGGAAATGAAAGAATCAAATCTGATGCGTGCCAGTCGGTAAAAGTACGTGTTTAAAGTAGGAAAACTGATTCAGCTGCTGACAGGCTTCAGAGTAGCTAACACCCAGCCATTGAGATCTCTAAAAATATCTAACACCCCTGTTTTCAAATATCATTTGAGAATGTAAAATAATAATTCACGGAAGGGGACCAGGTTGCACACTGGGAATTGGGGTGAGTTATGTTTGCACAGGAAATGGGCCAGCCTGGACCCACCTCTTCTGCCTTCTCCAGGGACCCAGGTGTGTCAGCAAAAAGGCCTGGGAGCACTGGCAAGTGTTTCCTTGGGTATTTTTAAGTTTGGCCGCTACATGTGAGTCCAGCTAGGTGCTGTGGATGCCAGGTGACTCTAGCTGAGAGTTGCTGGAGCCACAGCACCAACTCATAGACCAGATAATTCTGCCCTGGTTCATCTGCTGTAGACAGCCCAGGCTTCATCCTTGTCTTTCTTTGTCTTCAGTAGCTGACTTATGTGACATGCCTCTTTTTCATGGCCTGCTTTGTGAATGTAACCATTGCCTGGGACTCCTCACAGAAATCATGACAGGTGTGTGGGACTAGAAGAGCTGGCACTGTGCACCTTTATCCTATTATTGGCAGTGTGGTTCATGCTTGTCCCCTGAAAATTACTGAGAGATGAATGCCGCATTCTCTCTTTCCGCCCCATCCCTATCCTTGTCCCTTCTCCCCTCCCATTCTTATCACCATGGCGGGCGGGCTCTGTCTCCGTCCATGTGATGTTGGCTCTGGGGATGGAGCCCAGGGCATCTACTCCTGAACTGCATCCTCAGTCCCTGAGATGTCTTTGCTTTTTTCCTCCTTGAATTTTCTAAAGTCATAAAAATGTAATCATAAGGAGGTCTGCCCAGAACCACTGCTCTCTGGTCTTGTGTGCATTCCTCTTGTCTTATGGTATTGATATGCCAAGGCCTTATTTTAGCATGTCTATGAGCGTAGGTTTGAACTATGGGATCACACCTTGGGCATACTAGATTGCTTTGTTTGCCTATACCTTTTTCATGCATTTAAAGTTGTGCATATTTTGTTTATTTGTTTATCTTTATTGCTAATACAGGACCTATAGGGAGTGAAAATATGTCCTAGTATATTCACACACAAGCACATCCTCTGTTTCCAGTGGATGTTACAACATTGTGGTATGTTATTCTAATTAACCTCACATCTATAACCCTCATTTTTTTTTGTTGAGTTAGCCTCTGACCAGCCAAGGATTGATTTGTTCCGCTCAATCACCTGTGTGAAAAAAATGACTTTAGCTAGAATGCTCTGCCCAGATCACTGGTCCTCTATCTGGGGCGTTTTTGCATCAAGCTGGGTCAGTGCATCCCTGCTCCTGAAAGCACTTACCAGGGAAGACTTTAATGACCACCATAAAGATGTGGCCACTTAGAATTAATCTCAGCTACCTTAAGAAAACTTGTAGTCACATAGCCAGTAGTACTGTAGATTCACAAGCTGTGTGTCATGGGCAGTATTAGTAAAATAGAAAGCTGAAAGATGTACGAAGCCAGTAGCCAGGGACCACAGATGATCTGTTTTCACTGAAAAGACTGGTATATTTTCTTGTTGGCTTGGAGCAATATGTATATGTGTAGTATATATGCATGTAAATATGCATGTATGTGTACATGCGTGTATGAATCAGTGACTGTCCATTTTATTCACTGATGCAGAGTCTTTCAGCTGAATCCCCAGGGGTCACTGATGTGGCCAGTCTGGCTAGAAGGCCATTGCCTTTGCCTTTCAAGCATTGGATTGACTGGGGACACTATAGGCATCTGGCATTTCCATAGATTCTGGAGTTTGAACTTCATTGAACATGCTTGGACAACACTGTAACCACTACAGCATCCCCAGTACCATGGACCACTCTTAACACGCTTCTGCCTTTGCACCCCCAGCCTCAGTTGTCACCTAACTTTGGCTGTGATTGGCCTGCTTACACAAGGACATTGAGTGAGCTTATAATTTTAAAATGTCAGACAGTAGCATAAACTTCAAGAGGATCTGGATCCAAGGGACTCAGGGGTGCTGCTAGGTCCCCATCCCAGTCTTGTAACTATACTCTGTTCACTGTTAATTCCCAAGGATGCTTTCTGGCTAAATCATGACACCCTTTCTGCACCTGCTATGGAAGAGTTCCATCAGAAATAAGTCGATACTTTTATAATTTTGTACATGTATTTATTTGATGCATGAATGTGTGAGTGCATTTGTATGTATACTCATGCTATGCTATATCTGATGGAGGCCACAGAACTACCTGCAGGAGTTAATTCTCTCTCTCTCCAGAAGCTGAACTCAGGGTAGACCATTCTGCCAGCACAGGAAGACTGTGTGGCCTTGTCAGTGTCAGACTGTTTAGCTTTATTGTGGCTGGGATTTATGTGGGCCTTGTGCAAACACATGTGGAAGTCAAAGGCCAACCAGGAATGGCATATCTTATACACCTTCTATTCTTTGAGATCTGATCTCTTATTGGAACCTCACCGAGCAGCTCAGGCTGCCTGGTAGGACAGCTCCAGAGACCTACCTGTCTCTGCCTCCATAATTCTTGAGATTCCAAGTGTTTCCTAACACACTTTTTTTTCCCATGGGTGCTGGGAATCAAACTCAGGTTATCATGCTTGCAAGGCAGTCATTTTCCAATGGAAACACACACACACACACACACACACACACACACACACACACAAACACTCTCCTGCTTTTCATGATTGGTTTTGTGTGAATCTGAAATGCTAGGGCTGGAGCAAGACTAAGATAGAACCCTTGCCCCTCTGTAAAGCAGCAGGTGGTGTTTGACCCATGTACAACAGTGGGTTGTAGGTGGAGGAATACTGGTAAGCAGGTGACTCAGCTAACCTGTAATGACCTGTCATCTAGGAGATTTTTCTTATGACTTTGTCTGCCCAGTATTTGGACATCTCACAGGACTTTTTAACTTGAAAATGGGCCATACCTCAGAAATCTGGTCCCTTCTCTGTGCTCCAGAGGCTCCTGCCTCCTTCTTTTCACTCTCCTGCATGGGGTGTCCATCTAATATCTGTCACTGGTGTCTTAATGCAGACCATCGGATTTAAAAATTCCACTGCAAGTTCAGAAGAAAAGGTTCTGATGGGCTGTATCTGTGAGGTTGAGGAGGTGGTTGTTGGCAGGACAGTAGGCTCCATATCAGGAATGAGACTCTCTAGGGACTGGGAAGAAGATGAGCATCAATATGCATTCGAGGGAAATATCCATGTTGGTGAGGTCTCAAGGATTAATCCAGTAGTACTCTCAGGCTTGCAGTGAATTTCCCAGAAAATCAGGCTTACATATCCGTTAATACGTGTCTCTCATAAACAATTGATTTATTTTTTATTTTTTTGTATGTGTGTGTTCACCTACGTGTATGTATATGCATCACATCCATGTCTTCTTCCAGAGGAAGCCACAAGAGAGTGTCAGGTCCCTTGAAGCTGAATTAACATGTGGCTCTGAGCCACCTGCTGCAGGTACTGGGAACTGAACTGTCATTCTTTGCAGGAGCAGCAAGCTCTTTTAACAACTACTAAGCCATTTCTCCAGCCTTGAAAGTGCACACATCCCTTTAGTTAAATCTAGCACCTGATGAGAACCTTCTCAATGTTCAGGCCAACACAGAGAATAATATTTTAATATTGTTGTTATTGTTGTTTTGTCTGTTTTAGTGTTTGAAACAGGGTCTCACTATGTGACTCAGCCTGGCCTCCAACTCTCAATTCTCCTGCCTCAGACTCTATAGAGTGCTAGAATGGTATGTTTGTACCACCACACCACACCCAGAGTGGAATACCAAGCCTTGCAGTCACAGAGAATGCCCTGCGGTTGGTGCCTGGGTGTTCACTACCTATTCCTTTCAGAGGGCATGGATGATTTTAAATCTTAGCAGTTGTCAAAGGCTTAAAAATTAATTCAGATATATGTTTATTTAAGTAGTTTATTTAAAACATCTTTTTGCATATACCCTAGGTAGAATTTATTTTTTATTTGCACATGTTCCTTGCATTCTAAAAATTGAACCTATTAAAGTTGGTGAGATTTAGCAAAGAACTCTTAACTCTACGTGCTTTTAAAGCATTGCTGAATTAATAATTTTCATGCCTCTCATATCTTCTCCTTGGCCCAGGATCCATCCCTCTATCTGGATCTGTGCAAATGACTTGATTAATTAGGCAGTCTGTTAATTCTGATTACCAAGTTATAACCGATCAGTGTCCAAGCATCACTGTGCAATTTGGATTTAAAAACTCTTCATATTATAAAAACAAAATTTACATTTACAGATAAGCATGTTGAAATGTGTTACCTTAAAACAATGCATCTTGAAAGGAAGGAAATTTAAAGGATAAAAAATGATTTCATCCTCCTAAGTTATCATTATTTTTTTATTGGGACATTCATCGGATTGTCCTTCAAGTGGAGTAACCTTAAAAGGATGGAATTTTCTTTTAAGGTCTGAAAATTATAGCCGATGTAGCCTGCCTGTGATCCAAGCATGATGGATGCATTGTGTTTTCACTCAGGGTAATTTAGTACCATTGCACGTGCTTATAAGCCAGTTCTGACCACTGTGGCCTCTGATATTGGAGTCACTTATAGAAGTGAACTTTGGCGGTTAGTGGGGAAGGGGTGAGTTTCATTAAGCCTGGCTCTCTTTCACAGCTGAAGGCATTGATGGTTATTAAAGACCACTAGGCCATGTTGTCCCTTCTCCTCCTTTGCTAATGGCTTATTGCTAAGAACAATCGGGCATCACACAGAGTCTTGCTTATTCCTTCTCCCCTCTGCCTTCTTTTGGTCCTTTCTTGGTACATAACAGTGCAGTGGAAAATGAGCAGGTAAGGGATTATGGAGATGTTTCCTCAGTGGGTAAGAGTACTTGCTACACAAGCATGTGGACCTGTGTTCAAGTTCCAAGAACCAATGTAAAAAACTTGGCTATGGATGCATGCACCTTTGACCCCAGAATTGGGGGTTGGAGCTGGTAGTTGCCCACCAGTTTAGCAAAAAAAAAAAAAAAAAAAGGAATTCAATGGAAGACAGTGTGTCAAGGAAATAAGACACTGTGTGAGATCCCCCATACTGTAGCTCATGTCTCTGTGTGCTGCATCCTTTTGCCATACACATATGTACACATACCCTCCACACACACACTAAAAGTGAGTAGGTAATAAGTTTGCTTGTCCTGTGCATCCCAAAGTTTGTGTTAGCAATTGTCACCTTCCAGTAAAATCTCCAACAGTGACCTGTCACTGCCTATCTCTGCCTCCCCCTTTGCATGTTCTCACCTCTGTGCACCCAGGCACACAAGCAATACATGACTTGTATACAGACACTCACAGTGCTTGCTATCTCAAAGGTGTACAGACTAGTGGGTAGACTCACTGTCCCAGCTCCCTAAGCCACATCTGGAGCTGCACAGCTGCCACAACAGGGGCTAGAGTAAGTGGAGATGATGGATTTAATGTGTATCCATTCTATGAGTTTACTAAACTCTAGCTTTATATGAATTACTATATGCAGTTTCTGTGGGACATGGAGAAGTGAAATAGATAAAATTTCCTGTGTGTTTGAGGGAGAAATTGGGGGGAGGCAGAGAGCATTGACAGATGTGTGTGGAAGCCAGAGATCAATGTGAGGTGTTTTCCTCAAACATCACTCACTCTATTTTTTTTTTTTTTTTTTTTTTTGATACAGGATCTCTCATTGGCTTGTTTCTTTCTAACTGGTCTTGGTTGGCTGGCCAGTGAGCTCCAGGGCTCTGTCTGTTCTAGCCCTGGGATGAGAAGTATGTACACTCTGTCTAGCCCTTGTGTGTGTGTGTTTAAACATGGGCTCTGAGGCTCATCCCCCGTCCTCATTTTTTGCACAGCAAGCACTTTACCAACTGAGCCCTTTCCCCAGCTGAGAAAACGTTTCTCATGTTTACTGAACTTGGTGTGCTGTTGATTGCTCTTATTGACCGGACCATAGCCAGAGCAGTAAGCCTTAGTTTCCTGGTAGTAATAGCACCCATTACTGCCTCTCTTTGATCTAGAAGACTAGACTCATATTGAAGGCAGATGCAGAAGGTTGTTTGACTCAGATTAGCATTTGAGGGTTCTGTGAATCTGATTAGTTTTCTTAATTAGGAACATTTGACATTAGTCTTAGGTGACTTGTATTTTGAAGGGGTGGTTCCTGGCTCTTCAAAGGTAAAGTGGGGCCTGTGCTCTCATTTGGCAGCTTGAGTGACAGCCTGATACTTGAGTTTCCTGCTTGCTTCTCTCTCCTCTAAAGAAAGAACCAGATAAAGGACTTTTTAGGAAAAAAACAAAACAAAAAATTCAAAACCTATTATTGATTATATTAATTCTCTAGTCATTCTCAAAGAGACATTTTGACACAGAGATGTTATCAGGGACATTTACAGGTCATGTTTTCAATACTTTAATTTATTTTATTTTACTTACCTAATTTTGGGTGTTTCTGCCATTTGAATCCTGGGTTGCATACCTTCCAGGGTCTCTATTAAAGATTGATATCCCCATTGTTGAGTTTATTACTGTTTGCTTTTCTTCTCATCAGTGGCCCAGGGTGGACTTGAACCTTTGATCCTTCTGTGTCAGCTAACAATGTGCCACCACATTCATCTGAACCTTTAATTTTAGTTTTTACTTGTATGTGTGTACATATGTATTTGTGTGTCATGTGTATGCAGGTGTGTATATGCAGAGGCCAGATGACAACATGGATTATCTTCCTTAGTCACTCCCCCTTTATTTCCTTCTCATTAATTTTTACAATTATATCCGTGTGTTTGTGTATGTGAGTGCGTGGGACACGTGGAGAGGTCAGATGACAATGTTGAGTGTTAGTCTTCTTGCCTTCCACCTTGAGATGGGGTCTGTCCCCCTCACTGCTGTGTGTGTCAGGCTAACTGGCCTGAAAGCCGCTCTCTGTCTCCAGTCTCCCTATAGTGGCACACAAGGATTGCAGATGTGTGTGCTGCTGCATCAGGATTTTGGGGGGAGCATCCAGACTCAGACATTTAGTCTTCAGTGTCAAGCACTTTCCTAGTGAGCCATGTCCCCATTTCACCTTATTTTTTAAGACAGAATCTTTTACTAAGCTCACAGCTCACTGATTGAGCAATACTAGTGGGCCAGTGGGCCCCAGGGACCCCTTACAGATGTGTATTGCTGTAGCAGGCTGGAGATCTGAACCCAGATCCTTCTCTTTCAGGACAGCACTTTAATGTCCTCACAGTTCTAATTTAGGTGGGTTTTTTTTTTCATGTGTAATATTGGTTTTCTGCATTACATAAAAGTCTTAATTCAAGGAAAAAAAGAATCATCTAGAAATAACTACCTAAAGGATGAGATAAGAATTAACTTGGATTTTAAACGTCCTTAGAGGTAGAAACCCCTTACCTCAGGGGTTCCTAAGAAACCTAAAAGGCAGCCTGAAGTAACTTTCTGGATTAAATGCTTCCTTAAGGAACAGGAGAGTGGGGAGAAGCAGGCTGACTCCTTGCAAGACTGGATACTATTACTATGTGGCTTTATTAATTGGATTTATTCCTTTAAAATGACCCATGGATGAAAACAACCACCTCTTCTGTGGTCATGGTGAGCAGATGTTTACCGTAATTCTAGGCCCAGTGGGGAGGGAAAAAAAGCCTCTTAGACCCAACACAAACAGCCACGTTGGCTTGGCTTGGTCAGAACCTTGGCATTTGGGTCTTACTTTATATATCACGGTTCCAGTTCCACAAGCCTTCCAAGTGTGAGGCTTAGCTCACCAGCTTCCACATCTGCAGGAGAGGCTTGCTCACAGAGATCTATTATGTGAGGGCTTCATTCTAACACTGCTCTTAGCCTTGGCCTGTCCTCATTGAAACTAATATCCTATTTGCAGGCCTCTGTTTTTCCTGCCTCCCTCCCCTTTGCCAGCTTCTGTCTACATTTGTGGCTATGCTGTGGGGGATTTTGGTCATAGAGATCAGCTCCAGGTTTGTCTTCTCTATGGGAGAACCTGATTTCTTCTGGCAGTCTGTGAAATACAAGCCATGTCCTGTATACCTCGTTTGAGTTTGCAGACCTTTCTCTTTACATGTGGGCTTGCTTGACTGCCTCGCTTCTGCATTTTGCCAGTTCCGGTCTTTTTTCTGAGCACTAAGTGATTGTGTCCTGGTGGAGTCTCTGCCCACACTTGCCTCCTCATGGTTCTATGTACAACAGCTCCTCCACACAGTCCTGGATCTCTCTATGGAAGAACGCTGCGTGCTTGTGGGCAGGGCGGAAAGGAAACACAAGGGCAGAATTTGCTTTTCTTGGGAAACTCCTCCCTTGGAATGGGGGACTCTGGGTGGCTCTTCTTATTTTGTTTCCGTTGCCAAAATAAGCAGGGATCTTGAATAACAGCAGCATAGGAAAAAAGTAATTTCAAAATTAAGGGGAACATATGTTCATGTTGTGAGAAAGAGTTAGAAGTGGACACTAGCTGGTGGTTCAGTAAAGGTAATGGTTTTTTGCTTTTACTACAGAAACCAATCTAAGCTGTGTCCCCGTATCCCAAGTCTCTTCTTTGAGTCTATTCTAAGCTTATCTTGAGTTCATTAAATCAGGCATTTAGGCAATCACCTGATGTGTGTAATATTACATGGAGCTTGTTTGCCCCGTTACTTCTCTCTGATCTAAGTTGTATCTATACTACCTTTCTCATCACTATGGCAACATACCTGATAGAAATAGGAAAAAGGGAAGAGGTTTTGTGGGCTCAGGTCAGAGAGTACAGTCCAACATGGAGGAAAGGCATGGCAGCCCACACCACCTGGACAGCCTGTTGATGATAACCTGTGGTAGCTGGTCGTACATCAGATGGCAGTCAGAGAGCAAGAATGGAAGTAGGGCTGATAATACTCTCAAAGACACACAACTAGTGGCCAACTTCTCCTCCCTGCCCCCACCCACCCCTAGGATTCCCCAGGCTTCAAAAGAGACCACGATTTGGGGACTCTTTAATAATCTTATGAACCTAGGCTGTGGCAGAGGCAGCAGCAGTGGCTGGGGTGGCAACGGCAGTGGCCGAGGTGGCAGTGACAGTGGTGGTGGTGATAGTGGTGGTGGTGATAGTGGTGGCGGTGGCAGTGGTGACGGTGGTGGTGGTGGTATTCTCTATTTGAGCCCCTGACTTGAGGTGACTGCACTAGCCTAAAAAATCAAGGCTCAAATGGTCTCAGTAGGGGTCTTACCTGATCTTAAGAGAGTGGGAGAAAGCCTGAGTGGTGAACCAGTGATGTCCGCTCTGGCTGTTTGCCTAATTAGTGTACCTGTTAGTTGTGCTTTCATCTGATTCCAGAAAATGCCTGTTTGTGAAAACAGTGCACAATTGAGTTTTTCACACAGTTTGTGAGTGATGGCTCTTGAAAACTCTGCTAATTTGCAAAACGGGTAAAAAAAATATAGGAAAAATAAGAGAGAACAAAGTTCTTTAAGGGTCTCATTCACTCATTACTTTCAGAGCAGAGAGAAGCTTCTTCTTGTAAGTGAAATATCTGGGCCCTTAAAATGCAGTTAAGGAAAGGCCCTGGAGCATTCTGGGTATTGGCTCATGTCTACCGTGTCAAAGCCAGAGGACTTTAAAGGGAATTGCAAGAACAGTTAACTTGGTTGTGTCTGGATTTGTGTGTGTGGTTGTGTAGTTTTACTTGCTTTTAAACACACTCAGTGTGGTCTGTCTGTCCCTGAATCCATATCCTTCCGCCTTTGCCCTCAAAGGCTGAGCTCATGGGCCTGCACTAAGATGCCCATAGCATGTGTATCTAAAGTTCTTTCCTGCATGTGCAGAGGGTACATCTGGATGCCCACTTAAAAGCCATGAAAAAACCTCAGCTCTTTAACAACTTTCTTTTCTTTGAATTTTGACACAGTGGATTAGTAACGGGTAGAGTGGATCCCACTGTATATTCAGTCTGTTCAATTAAAAAAATAAATCCCAGACCTACATACTGTGGACAGTATCTACCTATCCTTTTCCCAAGGAGCCATCTCCTAGCAGACAGGGCTGTCAAGAGTGTCAGTTTGTGCACAGAGTAGGGACCCTTCTCAGTCCTTAGCAGTACACTGAGCTGTGCTCCCTGCCGCGTCTCCTGTGAAACTTCAAACTCAGAGGCTACAGGTACCATCCCTGTCCTGTGTCAGTGCAAATAGTAGTCAGGGCCACACTGGAAATCCTCAGGAGTCGTGTTCAGTTCAGTGATTATAATGTGCCTGTTCATCCAGTAAGCAGCATTTTCTAACACCGTCATTTTGAATCCTTCATGGTACAGACGAGCACACTGAGGCTTGGGAAGGTTAGCTGTATTAAACTGCCTGGGGCTTACAGAAATAGTAAATGAAACTGAGCAGGGAAGGTCTGTCATCATGCACTTAAAAGTTATGCATCGGGACTACTTCCCAGATTCCGGTGTTGTATACAGCTGTGTGAGATGGATGCCTTGGGGGAAGCAGGATCCAGGGCAAATACATATTCGTGTTCTCTCTTGTTTAGAATTATTTTGGAATTTAGGATTTTAAAGACATACTTCATACTCAAATCAAAGAGTGTATGTTCTTTAAAATTCATGTTTCTTTGTTTCTGTTTTGCCATTTTGCTTCCTTAACCAACAAGAGTATGGGCAATGCGATCTTAACTTTCTGGGGTAGGTATTTTCAGGTTCTTGTCCTGCCCTGTGTAGACTCCTATGACTCTCTGTGGTCTCAGGAGTTAAGGTTCTCTTTTCTCTGTGTCTCCACCTTTCTTCTCACCTACTCTGATCTTGGCAGAGGCGATGCTATGCCAAGGGTGTTATTTGCTATGGAGTCATTAATTGTTGCTTCATGAGAAGAGAGGCGGTTCAGGGGAGTATTCCGAGGAATGTACTTTTCCTGTACCCATCTGCATGTTAGGAAGAGCTTTATCATGAGAGGAAACACTGCATCCGCAGAGCAAGGTAAGTATTATGTTTCCAAAACTTATATTCTTGAATCTAGGAATTTCTATTCAAAAGCACTGGATTCAGACTGGGAGGGGGAAAAGTATGTTTCTAAAGCTGTGTCTTCTGCTAACTTGTGATCATAACTTCTTTATTTAAGAATCTTTTATAAGAAGATAACATTCTACCAGAAGCTCCCATGGATACATCTTTTTGAGATAAGATCACTTCAGACTTGCATTTTTACTTCATAAATATGGTTGCCAGAGCTGTTGCTGAGTCTTAAGAGTTTTCTCCAGGTTAAAGAGCAGACTCGGGGATGTATTCGTGGCTTTGGTAACAGCCTAACTGCCAGCAAGACTTGATGGTGTCTTTTTTTTGTGTTAGTGTGTACAACAACCAGTTTCCCTCTGAACATACCCTCAGTGGAGTCTCGTGTGCTTTGGTGCGCTTTCTGTGTGGTTCATCCCAAGATAGTCTACTTTTCTTCCTACCTTTTGCTAGTTTGGGAGTGTGCTGTTTGATTCTTTCTGGGTTTCTGAGTCTGTCAGATTTCTTTCCTGATTTCTGATTATATCCCTTTACAATTGAAGGACTTAATGTTTTACTTGTGGATTTTTGGCTTAGCATACAGCCCTTCCTTAGGAGGTCATTGACATAAATATGTCTTCTTTCATTAAGGGAAGGTTCTTGTGGCTGGCTGGCTCATCTGGCTCCTTCTTAGCACTGTTTCTGCCTTCCATCTTTTTATTCACCTCTGCCTCATTGTCTTTGCTTAGGACAATTGGGGTTGTGATTCTGACAACTGCCATATACTCACTTCTCTATTTAAGTCTATCAGTATTTCCTTCTTATTCTTTAAGCCTCTGTTCTTAAGGTTAGACTTTCCTGAGATGTTGGAAATAAAAGATACCTATTATGCAGCCCATTCTTAGGATTCATTCAGATTTTTGGTTTAGACATATGATCAAACCTAACAGGAGAACCATAGGGCTATCATGAGACAGCCCTCTAACACTGTGGGAAATATGCCTCCCTTTGTAGGGAAGCAGAAATGAAGGGTTGGTGGCTTATTTAGCCAGTGTATTATTTTATTATTGTAGGCAGCTGGTGAGGTCCAATTGAGGCCGCATCAACATTATCTTCTGTGGCAGATGACCGGGGCTTCGATTTACTCAGATCCATCTTTCATCTCGACTGTTCCAGAGCTCCGCATAGACTTGGCCTAACTCAATACAAACATATTCCATGGGAAAAATATGCTTTTGATGTTTTAGAAAATAAGGATAAAATGCAATTTTCTCACTACTGAATCTGTGACTCTACAGCCCTCTTTGTGTGCTGGCCACGTGGCAAAGTTCAGGTGCAACTGTCATACAGAAATTGCTTTTCCCCCCAAAATACAGAAATGTGAAATAAACCAATTTGGGCACAAGTTGTGTATGCTAGATTTACTTAGTATCCGCTGAACATCACCCAGCATTCATTGTATTAGGACTAATCAGAAAGTTAGAAAAGCCTAGTGTCTGCGCACAAGCATAGGTAGAGTCTACGTAGACAGCACTTCTGCTGATGGATTACTTCCGCTAACATTGCAGGAGCCAAATAGTTCTTTTTTTTTCCTCATTACAGTAGCATCTTATATTGATTTTTGATCCATGAAAGTCGCAAGATGGAGTGGAGCTGATGTAAACACACATGTACACATGGAGATTATTTCTCCCTGAAAGGGTTTTGTTCAGCCACATGTAGCTCAGACTGGCCTTGAACTCACTATGTAGCGAAGGATTACTTTGAACTTCTCCTTTTACCTCCATCTTCCAAGTCCTGGAGTTACAGGCATAAGTCACAATCAAGCTGTTTGAAAAGTCTTAATACTTATTTATCTTGGATATTAAATATTTATGAATCTATCTTACTATCAAAAATCATATTTTGATGTTTACTAAGGCTGTGGTAAATTCAATTTGAATAAAATGGGGTTTTTTTCAGAAGAGTGTATTGATATGTTAAAATTGTTTCAGGAATAGATGTGAATGGTTTGTAGACTTGGTCATTGGCTGAAGACAAGTGGTAGCCTATCTTAGCTTGTTTAGAACATGGACAGATTGTCCTTATCATTGAGTTTCAGAGTGCGACCTCTTTACCTGCTGAGTTTCCCAGCAGCTCTCAGCTAACTGCTCCAGCCCCACACAGCTATCAGAGTTCCTGGTTCACAAATAGGAAGTAAACAGAAAATCTTGCTAATTTGAGCCCAGTGGGAACCTTACGCTATAATGAGGGACCAATTTTGAAAGCAGAGAGGCATCTTACGGAATGAGAGCCAAATTTTTAAATGATCTGAGAGAACTAATTGAGAATGGTACTTAAGAAAAGTGAGACATTAACACGTGGAAGAATTGCAACCAGAGAGGCCAGTCCTCCAGGAGTCCGAGTAATTATGCCATCTTTGGTAAGTTCCTGCAGATGTGGATCTGAGCGTGGGAATGATAATGCACCTTAGAAGACAGGTTTGTGGTTGAAGTGCTCCTGATAGATGCTGACAAATGAAACAGTGGTGAAAATGCTTGGAGGGTCTCCAGGCCCATAGCAGTATTAATGTCAGTGAACTAGGAATGGGTGGTTAATTTGAGCCTTATCATTCCTAAGATGCTCCTGTTGTAAATGTAGCAGGGTGCAGACTAGCTCAGCATGGGGCAGCTTTGTTGTCAGCTACCTTTAACATCATAATAGATTTCAGTTGCCAAATCTTTCTTCATAGAATAAAATGGAAAAGAGAGCTGCACAGGGTTTCTGGACCAGAGCCAGGCATGAGTAAACATAAACAGACATTCTGAGATGGATAGGCTCTCTTTGTAGTGAAGAAATTCCATGGGATTCACTTGTCTTTTTCTTCTTATGGTCAACTGGTACCTTGTTCCAGGTGAACACCTTTAATTCCAACTCAGAGCTTGGGGGATGTTGGTTATTTATTACCTCATTGGGGGTACAGGTTTTCTAAACCTAACTGGCGATACACTACCTGTTGCCCTAGACTTGGGATTCTATAGTGTGGTTTTTCTTTTCTTTGTTTATATTTTAAGCATCTATTTCATTACTTAAAAAAAAAAGTCTTCCAAGATTATTGTAAACTTGGAAGGATATTTCAGGTAATTAAAGGTATTTCTTCTAGGGTTGGAGAGATGGGTCAGTGCTTAAGATCATTGACTGTTCTTCCAAAGGATCTGAGTTCAATTCCCAGAATCTACAGCAGCTCATAACTGTCATAACTCTGGTTCCGGGGAATCCAACACCCTCACAAACATATACATGCAGGCAAAACACCAATGTACATAAAATATAAATAAATAAATTGTATTTCTAAAAAGATATTTCTTCTATTTATTTGATCGTCTGTTTCTTTATTTCTAGTTTTAGTCAGACTTCATTCTTCCACTTTTTGTGGTCCCGATGATTGTTCAGCCAAAAGCTGAAGAGGACTGATGCACACTTGCTTTTTACCCTTTCTTTCCCATGTTTCTCATTCATGCCCTCTAAATTACTTTTGAGACTGGAAAGATAGGACAGTGGTTAAGAGCACGGGCTGCTCTTCCAGAGGACCCGCGTTCTGGTTGCAGCACCCAAGAAGCAGCATGCATTCGCAGCACCCAAGAAGCAGCACGCATATGGTATACTTGTGAACAACACACCCATACAGACAAAATAAAAATCAATCTCCAGATTACTTTGTGTGTGTGTGCATGTTTGCTAACGCATGTATCGGGGGGGGGGGGCTGTCTATGGAGTGAGAAGATAGATAGCTTTGGGTTCCTTCCTAAGGAATGCTATCTGTCCACCTTGCTTTTTGAGACAAGGTCTTTCACTGGGAATGGAAAGAAGCTCACAGCTGGACCAAGCTAGCTAGCCAAGGAGCTCCAAGAATCTGTCTCCACCACTCCAGTGCTGGGTTCATATGCATGTGTTACCAACTCCAACTTTTTATGTGGGCGCTAGGGTTCAAACTTGGGTTCTCATGCACTCACAGCAAGTACTTTACAGACTCAAACATTTGTCCAGCTCTTCAAATTGCTTCCTCTAAAATTACTTCTTCTTAGGGCCACTGCTCTCTTATATAATACATATCTTGGCAGCTCTCACTTTGATGTGTGGGGCCATCTAGCCCCAGTCTCTCTTATGCATTTACCCCATTTAGAAATAATTTGCCACCTCACCACACTAACTTTCATCTTCCCTTTCCACACACTTGCCTGAAGTCTTTACAGAGGCAGATTTTTAAGAGCATTCACTGTGAGCTCAGAAGTAGCACAGAGGTGTGAAGAGGTTGACATCAGGATGGTCTGTATGGTAAGGAGAGCTTCCTGGTGGTCCTTAAATGCCATATTTGTCCCTGTGGCAGGGATTGATTCTGTTGCTGCCTTGTGCTGGGGCCATATCTGCTACTGATGTCTAATAAATGTTGACTAGTAATTGAAGTTACTGGTTATCAGTTCTTCCAAGGTGAGGAATTTGCTCAGCACAATTGTATCTTCCTTGAGGTTCAAGCATCAGAGTATCATTCAGCATCATCTTGAAATCATGTCTGATGGACTACTTGGAGTTCTGGGTACATGATGGCGTAAAAGACCCCACATTCTTCATTGTTCATCTGGAAGATGTATGTGCTTGCTGTTACTTCAAAGAATAGTTACCATTCATATATCTGACATACAGTATGTACAGCTCAATAAAGCAGTTTTTAAATATAGACTTTAAACATTTCAATAAAGTAAACTACAATAATGGAAGAATATTATTCGATGCTCCACTACACTCATGCCACCCACAAGACAATCTGTTCCCAAGTTTTCTGTGCAAAAGTGACTTGTGTCTACTGAGCACTTCCAACATGACCCATATAAGCAAACAATTACATTTTAAAGTTTACTTAACTTTAAATGTACATTGATAGGGGCATATGTGGCCATTCTTTTGGGTGGTACTTATAGATGTATGTGTGTGTACATTTGTATGTAAGTTGTTTTAAGATGGGCATCCTTGGAATCAGCATTTAAACCAAGACATTATTCTTCATCCACACCCAGGGATATTTTATATGTTGCCCTTTTTTCCTTTGTCATCTTAACTAAGTCCAGTAGTTTTTCTCTACTCCGTTTTAGTGTTGGTTATTTGGTATAAATATACTTGAAGGTTCAGTTCATCTTTCAATAGATAGTTTCAATCAGGGAGGAGTAGAGTGGGAGAGCATGTCATCTCAGTACTTGAGAGGTCAGTCTTAAATACGTGATGAGTTTGAGGCTACCTCCACGTGCATGCAAGATTCTGTCTCAAAAACAAAATAAATCTACACATAAACAAATCAGTTCCCCCTCCTGTGTGTGTGTGAGTATGCATGCACACACACATACATTCATACCTTGCATCTGTGTGTGTGTGAGTATGCGTGCACACACACATACATTCATACCTTGCATCTGTGTGTGTGTGAGTATGCGTGCACACACACATACATTCATACCTTGCATCTGTGTGTGTCTTCAGATTTCTTAAGGTATTAGAACCCCCCCCCCCCCGTCCCTTTCCTTGATTATTTGATTGTTTTTTTGTGGGTGACTGCCTTACTGTGAAGCTTTGGTGAGCCTGGCATTCACGTTGTCCTCCTGGACTGCCCCATACTTGCCACTGTTCTCCTGACCTAGCTTCTAAGTGAGATCCAGACTGGAGTGCTTGCAGGACAGGCATGCACTAGCACCCCAGGCTTACTTCCTTCAAATAGTAGTTGTCAGTGTTTGGATGATTTCCATCCTTTGATGGCTTACTCGAGGCTCATCTCCACTTCCTCTGTGGTGTGTCACTGTAACTTCTTGTGCCTTCACTTTCATTTGTTTAAGATCTTGTTTTGTTTTGATACTGACTAGTTTTATGACACAGGATAGTCAGTGCAGAGAGGGAAAGTAGACTGAGTACCTGCCCCCACCAGAGTGGCCTGTAGAGGCATTTTCTTAATTAGTGTTCGATATGGGAGAGCCCAGCCCATTGTGTGTGGTACCACCCCTAGGCTGGCGTTCCTGGGGTGTGTAAGAGAGCAGGCTGGGGATCAAGTCAGTAAGCACCATCCTCCCTTCATTTCCTCCCGTGATGGAGTGTGATGTGGAAGGAGAAATAAGTGAACTAAGCCCTAAGGTTGCTTTTGGTTGGTGTTTCATCGCAGCAGTGGAAACACTAGTGAAGACACTTCCAAGTTTGACTTCTAGTTCTCTGAAGCCATGGTTCTTGTGTGTGTTTGCTCTTCATCACTAATGATCTCTTCATAAAATGAATCCCCCCCCCCCCATAGATTCATTGTCTGAATTACACCCTGTTTTTTTAAGACAGGATTTTCCTATGTAGCCTGGGCTGTTCATGGGCTGCGGAGCTTTGCCTCAGGCCGTTGGGTCCTGGGGTTATAGCCATGAGCAGCTGTGCCTGCCGCCTCTCAGATCTTCTCCGGACCTGTTGCTTCTCCAGGTCCTCTGTCCTACTCTGTTCTTCCTGACTTTGAGATTTTTGTGGACTCTGGATTTTAGACACAAAAGTGTCTTTCCAGTGTGTGCTTTCATTTTCTAAAGAAGTCTGTTGTTTCTTTTTTCCCCTTTATTATAAGTGTCTTTCATTTGACCTCAGATTTTCTGTTGTAGTATTCTAGGCACTCTTTTGAACTTTTACAGGGATGTCTTCATGTAGATGGTGTTCTTAGCTTCATAGAACTCTTTCTCCTGAGCTCTGTTCTACTCCTCCTGACAGGATTTCCTAAAAGTTACTGCCTTCTATCCTCTTGGCGCTCTCTCTCTCTCTCTCTCTCTCTCTCTCTCTCTCTCTCTCTCTCTCTCTCTCTCTCTCTCTCTCTCTCTCTCTCTCTCTCTCTCTCTCGCTATGGTTCTTGGTCTAGCATCCCCTTCATCGATGAGTCCCCGTGCTAACAGAGGCCCAGAGGTTTGTTGGAGAAGGGTGAAACCAGACATCTTGGAACTTTAGACTTTGGGCAAGAGTGTAGCTTTTTGAAGGGGACATTGTCAGCCTTCCGTCATATGTTGTACAAGAGTTTGTGTATGTACATGTGGGCAGAGGCCAGACATCAATTTTGAGTGTTGTTCATGAGAAGCCTTCTACCTTTTAAATAATTTTGAACATTATCATTTTGTTTTCCAGGCAGGGTCTCTCATTTGACCTGTGTTGGATGACTAGCAAGCCCCAGGGTTCTGCCTCTCTCCATCTCCCCTGTGTAGATATTGCAAGCAAACACTACCAAGATTTCTTGAGATAAACTCGGTCCTCATGCTTACATGGCAAGGCCTTAATGACTAGACCATATTCCAGCCTCATACCTTGCATTGTATGGCAGCTGCCGAGGCTTTCCCATGTGTTGCAGAATATTTACTTGACTATGTAAAGATGTGTTACATTTGTTTGATTATGTAAAGATGTGTTTTGCTGTTTTACCTTACCTGGCTGAGGCACTTGATTGGTCTAGTAAAAAGCTGAATGACTAATAGCAAGGGAGGAAGTCTAGGTGGGACTTCTGGGCAGGGAGAGTAGGTAGGAGAAGTAATTGAGGCTACAGAGGCAAAGAAAAGGAGATGACAGGGAAATACCAGGGGCCAGAGAGGCAGACATGGAGGAAGCAGGGCATACAGAATGAAAGATAAAATGCTCCAGGGCAAAAATGAAGATGACTAGAAAGGTTAAGTTAAGGTTAATTAAGTTAAAAGAGCAAGTGGGACAAGCCCAAGCTAGGGCTGAGCATTCATAATTCCTAATGAGTCTCTGTCTTTATTTGGGAGCTGGTTAGCACTGCCATCTTCTGCAGCTGCCTCCCTCCTAGCCCCTTACTTCACTTCTTCCCTCAGTTTCTAACTGTTCAGCTTGTTTCTCTGCAGTGTCATCAGATCTTCTGTACTACAGTGTTTAGGGTGAGAACTACTCCCCTGACTTACCCAGAAGCATAACCTTGTGGTCTTGGTGGTGGTCTCTAGTTGCTGCAGTTTTACGTGAAGATAGATTTGACAGTGCTCTCAAACTAGCCCGCCCAGCCCTCTCTTTATTTGTTGAGGCAGGACCTCATTAGGTAGACCAGGTGAGTCTCAAACATTGTCCTCCTGATTAGTGGAAATATAGGTAATGAGTATATTTTCCCTGATACTTCTTCCAAAGTAATTTTGTGCCATTTAATATTCCCCCCAAAACCTCATTTGAATGGATGCATATTCCACTAACATAGAAATATAGCATAATTAAGAGAGCCCATGTATCATTATTGAGTATTCATGTTTCAGCTGTTCACTATTAGTACTGGTTGGGCAACATCTAATGCAGATTTCTTTTAGCTAAGTCTTTTAAATTAATTAAATGAATTTATTGAAAGTTAATTATTTACTTGTTTTTTCTACCCTTCAGTTTTGTGGATTCAAGTAGATGCAGCAAAATAGAATTTTCTGTTGAGCCTGTAACTTTTACTTATTTATTTTTGCCCTTTCAAAGGGTCATTATCCACACTTTTCTCACCAACTCTGGGGTCTGTCATCTCCTCAGTGTTTTTCCTGACTTGAAATTTTATCTGTAAAGTTTTATGGAAGTTCAAGACTTGGGCTGGAGAGATGATTGAGTAGCCAAGAGCTCTGCCTGCCTTTGCAGGGGACCATCCCCCTAAGTGCCCATTTCTCTGCCTCCGAGGGGTCCTGAGCTCTCTTTCTGGAATCTGTTGATACCCACACACATGTACAGATAGCAGCACACACAGAGACACATATATGAAAATAAATCCTTAAGGGCTGGAGAGATGGTTAAGAGCACCGGCTGTTCTTCAGAGATCCTGAGTTCAATTCCCAGCCGCCACATGATGGTTCACAACCCATCTGTAGTGGGATCTGATGCCCTCCTCTGGCATAAAAGGTATACATGCAGGAGTGCACTCATTTACATAAAATAAATAAAAGTTGCTTAATAAAAATTAGAATGCAAGAGTAAATGATTTCTCAATTTTGTGTACCAAATGAATTATACGTACTGGTGAGATTGAAAATGATTCAAAGCATAGATGTTCAGGAAACATATGGGGTCATTGTATTCTCCAGATGGCAAAGCTTTTGCCTGGAGAAGGAAGCATTCAAAGGGGCGAGGTGGTATAAGTCCTATGTAAGCCTCTAGGGGTCACATGTGCCAGGCTTGGCCATCCTAGCTGAAGAACTAGGGCTCTGTGCTTCAACTTTGAACCTAGGACAAGGAGGAAAGAGCAGCCCTTCCTCCCATTGCATAGCCGTCAACAGTGAAATGTCACTAATGTTACAATATGTGAGTCTCAGAATTGTTCTCTGTCCTCAGCTGAGGCACCACCTGAGTCTTTATCCCTGGTTTTCTTTCTTTGCTTCTGTGCTTTGAGAAGCATCCACCCCCTGTTTTTGTTAACTCTTTCCTCTCTGATACCTTATAGCTACCCTGTCTAGACTGTGTAAGAGGCCATTGCAGCTGTCACAGCAGTGGAGAAGTTCAACAGGTTACCAGACACTGGGCAGATGCTACTCAGGTCCAGGAAAACCCATCAGTCACACAGGTAGATAGTAATGAGGACCAGCCTGAAGTTAATTGCAGAACCATCACATTCTTTAAGCCAGTATAGAAGCCAGTAGACAGTTATGTGTCTCTTAGCTGACTCTCCCCACCATGTATCAAGTTGTCCTAAAGGAGGTTCTTAGCCCGAGCTTTGGGTATGTTAAGAAGCATGCTGAGAAGAATGACTGGCCTTGCTGCTTTCCAGCCTAACATCCTCCCCACCCCTCACCTCCCGCCCTGTCCTGTCCCCATAGGTGTCTTGTGTTAGACACCTTCCATGAGAGGAGAACAGTCATGTTCTGGTTGGAGGCCAGCTAGGTTTGTAGTGGAAAGGGTGCAAGGTTCTTGCACGGTTACTAGTCAGACTTAGATGGTGAATGCATTGCTCCCTTTGAATGATCCTGGGCCTGCTATGTACTTATGCTTCCTCAGTGGACCACACTGTCCCTCATTTCCTTCTTTGTGTAGCACTACTCTTCAAGTCAAGGGAAAATACTTTCAGGGCTCCACTGCTAGCAAATAAACTTTCTAGTGTACCTTATTTTTTTAATTTATGTGTGTGTGTAGGGGAGCTACATGAGGGTGCACATGTCTGTGTGTGCATTCAGAGGCCAAAGGGGGAGCCTTGAGTGTCCTACTCTCTTAGTCTTTCCACACAAGGTCTGTTGCTGAACCTGGAGTTAGATGGCCTGCAGACAAGACCCAGAGGCCTTCCTGTCTTCCCTGACAGCCAGTGGTTGACTGGCACACAGGAGGTCTTGCCTGGTTTATCACATGGATTTTGAGAATTTGAACTCAGATCTTTATATTACACACAAAGTGTTTTTCCCCCACTGAGCTATCTTTTCAGCCACTCTTGTGTAGTTTTATCTGACAGTGTGAGAGGTACTTCTGTGGCCTAATGGCACCTAGGAAAAGATGAGGGAGTTATCAGACTTCTCATACCATCTTGCATGAGTAATAAAAGTAGAGACATTTATGTGCATCTGATTTTTAAAAGTGTTTGCCATAATTAGCAAAAAATTTAAATTTAGATTAGAGGTGCTTTGAGATTCTGAGATAAGTTGCCTTATTTAAACACATATGTGCATGCATGCATGCTTATATGATAGGAGTGGTTATAGTCTCCACCAGTCACTGGCTCAGCTTGTACCCGTTCCTGGGACTGTGCAGTTGCCTGTTCTATGAGTGTTTTCCAGTTCATTACCTTTGCAGCTCTTTCACTGACAAAGCGGGAGGGCCTGGTCACCCAGGAGCCTGCTTCAGGTCTGCCTCCCTCAATCCCTCTTTGGAGTGGGATTGCTCTTGCTCAGACATTGTTTTCATTGGTCCTCCGTGTCCGTCTCCAGTCTCTTCCTCATAGCAGGCTGAAGGCATCCTTGTCCCTCTTTGCTGTGAATGACTCTTTGCCAACACTTTTCTTCACTGTTGCTTTGGGTTCTCAAACTTTGCAAGACACATTCAAATGGAACCTGAGGCCTTGGGTCTGGAACTGAAAGAAGAATGTATCTCAAAGCTTTGCCACATATCACTTGTCTGTCTACCTTACTGTGCTTTACTTTTCCCATCTGCTGAATGGGAGTCAGAAGCCAGGAACATTAGGCCTGACACACACTGCACACTTATTTCCTGCCTTTGTGTTTATTACTTTCCTTATAGTTTGTTACCTGTCTGTTTCTCGCCTCCCTGTTGTGTGTTGTACACTGGATTCCTCCTGAGCCTTCTGTGCCATCTGATTACCACCTCTGGTGCCTCTCAGACACCTGTCATTTTGTTCCTTCCCTTCAGGTTTAGGCATTTGCTGAAAGCATATTTACCCATCTAAAGCCTCTAGTCAGCACAGAGGAAAGTCTTTCTCATGGTGACTCTTTTAGTGCAGGAAGTTTTTACAACATTTGCATAGGAAAGCTGGAGTAGCCAGCTACAAGCTTTCTCTTCCTTCCTTTTCTCTTTTGGAAAACACCCTTCCCTCCTACAGACACTGAAGAGTTGATAGATGATGGCATGATGCCTGCCTCAGCCCTGTCATGAAGTCACAACAGCAGGAGCCAAGCTAGGTGGCTCCCAGGAGGGTTTTATGGCACCTGCCACTTAATGACATCTAAGAGTTTGCATTCTTAGAGTGTGCACATGTGATCTCTCCTCAGTTGGAAAGCAGCCCTCTGGTCTTGGATCTGTATCTTTGCTCACACTGGTGGGCCACTGTCTGATCTTGTCTCCCTGGGATACTCAACAGCAGTGGGCCTCACTGCAGGAGACATTCCAGATATAGGAGTGAACTACGGTTCAGTCCATGAGGTGGATTCAGTGCATCTTCTGCTTACAATGGTTTTGACATATGCCAGCCTTATTGAACATTTGTAATTACGACTGCGTTGATATTTCCATCCAGGTTCTCTATTGTGAGTTTCCCCTCAAAGTCTCTTGGAGTCTGCTCATAGGACAGTTTTCTGAGTGAGGTCTCCCTCTTAGTAGCAGTGTCCTTGCTTTGCACCACGGCCCTTGTCTTACTATGATGTAGTAGCAGAAGATCACATTCCACTGTCTTTGAGGATGAGGAAATCATGTGCACATGGCCCCTTCCTGCTAATGCCTGCTGGATTATTTAGTACTTGGTGGAGAAGAAGAAAGAAAATGAAGGAAGAAGAAGCAGAAGAAGAAGAAGAAGAAGAAGAGGAAGAAGAAGAGGAAGAAGAAGAGGAAGAAGAGGAAGAAGAAGAGGAAGAAGAAGAAGAAGAAGAAGAAGAAGAAGAAGAAGAAGAAGAAGAAGAAGAAGAAGAAGAAGAAGAAGAAGGAGAAATGGTGTAGGGAAACGTATTTTCCTGTTTGAAAGGAAGAGCAATTTTAACTGTACCCAATACCTATTTTTTTTTTCTCATTTGAATGCTGTGAGGGAGATCGGGCTGCTATCAGCCGAACAAAGACCACCACGTTTTAGCACTAGGTGTGAAGGCACATCTGATATTTGCTACACAAACTCCCTGCACTCAGACTCCTCAGATGTTTCCTACAAGCAGATGTCTTGTGTAGGTGATTTCCTTCGAGGCACATAGAGGGCAGCTCTGGATACTGCGCTGGCCTTGCTGCTCTGGCTAACTTACAGGGAACTCAGTGGACAGACTACCTTTGGAACAGAGGGAGACTCCTTCCTATTTTATGCATGTGTCATGCTTTAAAGGCTTAAAAACCACAGAAGCATGACATACTTTGAGGCATTGTGTAAACTGACAGCCTCAAACCTGTTGGACTTGGACTGCACAGCATTTGCACGCACTTTTATTCAGTTTCCAGCTTTTAACTGTGAAGATAGTTTATGTAAGGCTCTTTAGCATTTTCATCCTTACTGGGTGAACTTGGGCAGCCCCAGCCTGCATTCCTCAAAAGCAGCTATGGCCTGGAGCTGGGCAGTGGCTGCATCCTTGGCTGCTGCCTGGTCTGGAATTTGCCATTCTTCTCTAGGATGCTTTGGTCATTATTGTGACCCTCTGCCATGTGAGCCCTTGCGTTTGCAAGCTTTATGTGCTCAAAGCTAAATTGTATGTTGGATGTGTCCTGTGACATTCTTTAAGACAAAATGAACTAAAATGTAAAAATTTTGAAATCTAAATATAATTTCTTGTGTGCATAAAGTAATACTTGGTTATAACTATAACAAATTAAAGTAATAAAAATTATGCATTGTGTGTCCAATTTTTTGTTTTGTGTGTTTGAGAGAGAATATTATGTTGGTGTGTGTGTGTATGTATGTATGTTTGAACATAGAGTCCAGAAGACGGACTGTGATGCCTTTTACCTATGGAGCTATTTCCTTGCTCTATTGAGATTGGGTCTCTTTTGTCTTGGGGCTTGGAGATTAGGATAGCTGGCTGGCAAGTGAATCCTAAGGTCTGTTTTCATCATCTCCCCAGCCTTTGGATTGCAAATTTAATCATCATGCCTGCCTGGCTTTTTAAATTTGGTTTTGTGTTTTTCCAGATGTGTTTTATTTTAAAAGTATGTTTACATATGTGTATATGTGTATGGTTATATGCTGTGAGTGCAGTGCCTATGGAGGCCAGGAGAGGGAATTGGATGCCCTAGAGCAGAAGTTACAGGCAGCTGTGAGCTACCTGTGGTGGTTTCAATGAAATGTCCCCATAGTTCAAGGAATTTGAACATTTGGTTCCCAGTTTGTGAAACTGTTTGAGAGCTTTAGGAGGTATGGCCTCGCTGGAGGGGCTACATCAGTGGGGCAGATTTTGAGGTTTCAAAGCCTCATGCCATATTCCTAGTACACTTTCTTTGCTTCCTGTTTGTGGTTTAAGATGTGAGTTCTCAGCTTGCAGTTCTAGAGATCATGCCCACCTGTGCTTCCACACTTCCTCACCATGATGGATTCTCATCCCTCTGAAACCATAAGCCTAAATAAACCTTTCCTAATATAAGTTGTCTTGGTTATGGTATTTTATCACAGCAATAGAAAAGGTCACTAAGTCACTGCCCGTCATGAGTGCCAGCAATCAAATTCTGCTCCTCTGAAAGAGAAGTGTGTGCTTGCTCTTCTTAATTGGTGAGCCATCTTTCCAACCTTGTTTTGTTTGTCTGCGTGTTTGCTTTTGAGTGCTGCAGATTAAACTCAGATTCCTAAGCCTGAGTGGCAAATGCTTTACCCACAGAGCTGTCTCCCCAACTTGGATGCACTGTACATAGAATTTCTGCTCCCCAAAGTAGCATCTCATTTCACTTTGAGGCTTTTTTTTCCTGTTAAGAAACTGAAATCCAGGAGTCCAATGATCCTTTCAGGCTGTGCAGCTAGCACGAAGATTCTGGAAACCAACTTTGTGTCTGTTGACAATGCCATCCAGAGAAGTCATTAGTATAGAGTATGAACTCTGTAGAATCAGAACAGAATTTCAAAGTGCATGTCTTGCCCACTGTTCCATGGGCTGAAGCTTTCAGGACAATACTTTACTGAACAGATTCTGTAAGCACTGTCTGGAGATCTCTCTGTGTCCTCCCCTTTGGGTCTTGACTTCTCCAAGAACCATCCAGCCTAATCTAGGTACATCATCTTTAATCTCAAACTGTGAAATCCCAAATGCTTCAAAATAAAAAACGTTTTCACCCTAGAAACCACAAGTAGAATCTAGTACATCCAACCTCATGTGACAGATCATAGACTCAAGTCAAGCACCCTAGAAATAGTGTATACAGTTTCCTTCTGACTGGGTATATATGACTGACACTTGAATTTCTGTTTTATATTTGGGCACGAGCTCAAAGATAACTCATTATATATGTGCAAATATTTTAAATTAAAAATGAAATCCGAACAAGATAACCAAAGCAGTTCAGTCAGGGCTGGTCAGACTCTGCCTTTTTCAGCTTCATGGACCTTTCTAGCAGACTTGGAGGAAAGTGGTGGTGGGTACCTCTAAATTTAGAAAACACCTGGCTATGTGTGTCCTTCTGAACTCCAGTTTGCCTCATCTTAGTTAACACTGGTGCCATGCCATGAATGTGAGGATCAGAGGGACAGCGGGAGTTGGTTCTCTTCTTCCTCCAAGAGGATGAAACTCTGCTTTTTCAGAGAGGCCTTCACTCCCTGAGTTCTCTCTCCAGCTCTGTATTCCACTTTTTCTTGATGCTTATGTGTTTTGTGCCTAGCATCTTAGCTTTGTCTTGGAAATGTCCATTAGAAATGTCTACCAACGGCCACCTTGGCTTTGTATTGTCTCCTATGTGGATCAGGAGGTCCCATGATGTCTTGGTGACACCTCTGCTGTCCCTTCCTCCTCTTCCTCTTCGTTCTAGCTTACCCTCAGCCCTTGCTATTTGTCATCTTGCATTGGTTTTCAACCCTGACTGCACCCTGTCATTGGTGATTTTGAAGCTTACTGAGATCTGGGACTCATGCCCAGAAACAGACTTAATTCAGTTGGGGTAAGGGCTGTGCCATGAGCATTTTTCCAAGCTTTGTGGAGGAGTTCTCATGTCTATCTCCAGAGTTGACAGCCTTTGCTCAACTTTGTCAGCCTGGGGAGCTTTCTGTTAAACATCCCAGAGTCACTCTACCACTTCATTGTCCCTCTTTTCTGAGTGAAGTCCAGAGCCATGGTTGGATTTCTGATGTCTTGTAATTGAATCCTAACCTCTCCACCAGATTGCTCTGTGGCCTCTGCTTTAGTGTATGTTAACTGGCAGCTCCTTTCTTCTTGTTTTACACCCACAACTTGGAACACCCCATTGCATGTGTTTGACCCTCATGTATTTGTTTTCCCTGCTATGGGAGAGCAAAGCCTGTGGGATGCTTGAAGGATGCCCCTCCCCCCAGGGGGCTTCTCTGCTGAGTGCTTAGCACTTACCTGGTGCAGAATGTTTTCCTTACATTCTGCCCTCTAGGCTGGAGCTGGAGTGCAGAAGTCTGAGTAATAGTGAATGACTTCTACACCAATACTGTCCACCATGCCAGCTGCTCACCTTAAGTCATCAGGAGCTGAATATTTGGCTGGGTCTGGTTTGAATTAATTTAAGTGTGGCTGGTGACTACTAGTTTGGCCAGTCTAAGTCTTGATTCTAGGGCAGGGACCAAGTGTCAATCATACTCTAGATAGGTGTTTACTAAACAACAGATAAATTGCTGAATGGGTGCCTGACTGATGGAGGAGTTGATATTGTGGCTCCGCCTGTAATTCCAGCAGTGTTTTGAATGAAACCGGAGAATTCTCAGTTTGAGGTCAGTCTGGATATGTGAGACTTGGTGTAAAACAAAAAAAAGTTACCTTCTCTTAATACACATGCTTCTGTATCACATATATATATAAATCCTGTAAGCTTAAAACATATTACCCTGTTAGACCATCACATGTATCTTATTATTTCACCATTAATGAGATGAAGAAATCAAAGATTACAGAGATAAAATGACTCACCCACTTCCTCATCCCAAGAAATAAGATCAGAGGATGTTGGCCAGTTTCCTCTAGTTCCATTGAAAGCAACACATTTCTTCTGCTGTACTTGGTTCTGGGTTTCTATATGGCATCCACTTGGTTGTTTCAGAGGTTGGCCTGTGCATTCTAACTAAGAGATGCAGTTGCTTAAGTCTAGGGCTGCCTCTGATGGACAGAAGCTTCCTTGGTTCAATGGCATTACCAAATCCTCTAAAGATGAGAGGATGCTGGTGTGGTCTCTGACAGCTCTTTCTTCTGTGGCCTTGCAGACTGTTAAATAAAGTTTGAGTGACTTGGGAAGGGTATGCGGCAGTGTTATTAGAGCTGAAGTTAAGCAGACCACAGTACAGAAGGAATGGCATTACAGCTCATCTGAGACCTTAATGCAAAGTTGTCATATAACCGGAAAGCAGGCGGAGGGGGGTACAGAGTTTAAATTAGGGTGCTGTTAGTAGAGGGAGGGTAATTACATTTTTTGGTGCATAGCGAATCTCAATTGGTCGATTAGATTAAATTCTTATAGCTTCCCTGCTCATTCTATTTCCTCTGCACCGTGTTAGGAACAATAAGGTGATTTTACTTCAAGGAGTGTAGGGAGGTCTGTTCAAATTCTATCTCAGTCATTCTCATAAATATCAGCCATGATCCATTCTATCTTCAGAGGCATGAACAAATACTATGCGGACATGATCTGCTTGACTGAACTCTGTTGAACATTTGTGGTAAAGGGCACAAGGATGGAGAGAAATGGTTTTATACAGGAACCAAAGAAAGAAAATTGGTGTTTAACTTTGTTTACCTGAGTTCTTTAGTGCTATTCATTATGGATTATGAAGCTCCTTCTATAGACTGAGCCTACCAGTTATGGGGAGACCCCACTGATGCTGTGAAATAGTCATTCCTATACACGTGAACACTGCAAGTATTGAATAGCCAAAAAGACCTGATTTACAGCATGATTAGGGAGGGCTCCTGGTAGGGAGGGACATTTACAACAGTTTTATACTGGCCATATAGACTCCTGTAGTCAGGTGGCAAAGCAAAATGGTGATAAGCTAGACCTTTGTGGACCCTGGAAATGAGAGCTTGCAGGGTATACCTGAGTATTTATTGGTGATAAAATGGAAACGAAGAGAGTCACAAAAAGACTCTGCAGTTATGAGGATCTCCAATGTGCCTCTGAACGTTTCAGCTACACTCTCCTAGTTTAAGTCAGCATGGCACATGCATTCATCATTAAATATTAAGTGTTATGATGTCCAGGGCCAGCAGTGGCTCGGTGGTTGAGATCACTTGGTGCTCTTGCAGAGAACCCAGGTTCAGTTTCAGCACCCACTCAGCAGCTAACAACTTTCTTGTGCTTCTGTGAGCATCAGGGTATGCACACGGTGCACCTACTTATATACAGGCAAAATGTATATAAAAAATAAGTTTCAGTGGGCTATAAGAGTGAAGGTACTTGACGTTGATTATTACTTAAAAATTATTCTAATATCAAAATTTAAAATATAGAGTATTCTAAAGTTGATAATGTAGGGTGATTTGGGGGAGCTATTTCTGAATGGAATGTGTTTTGAGGTCTTTGGTATATGTTGGCTTTAGAGGAGTTGAGCTAATGGTAGGAAAGAACTGTTGGAAGTAATTGGAGGTATCCCTGTGAAGTCTGCAGTAGGCCCAAGAATTTCAGAGGGAATGGAGTAGAGTATGACTATCTATGTCTGGTAGTCACCATGTCCATGCATCCACAGTGGACCATGGTGTGGGTCTTCACTGTCCCTGATCAGTGAAGACCACACAAACTAATACCACCACGCCCCTTGACCTTGTAGGTCCACTACCTTTCCACTGCAAGAGGGCTCATTCATTGCAAGGCTATGATATGCACCTGGCCACTAATGACACAGGTGCCCTGAGGATTATGAAGCAGAGCTCTGGCTGGCATTAGTCATCTCCTTTGTGTGGGCCATCATGTATAAGAACATGACTACACTTGTCAGCTTTTACATGTAGTCTTCATATGACCACTGCACACAGTGCTGACACCAGCTAATATAATCTAAAGGCTGGTATAGTGGGAAAGACTCACCAACAGAGAGCTTTTGAGTTCTTGTCCTCTATAACAGTGAATGGTTAGATTATTTCCAAAGAAAGGAAAGTGGAGCTTTACTGTTGAGTTTGCGAAGTCAGATGAGCTGCAGTGATTGGCCTCCTTCGTTGGCTGGATATGGTAGTGTTTACTGAGGGAAAGCCTGTGGAAGACAGAGGATATATATGGGGTTGCTGACCAAGAGAACAGAAGCCCTGTCAGAAGGAGACAATTGGAGATGAGATTTGTTTTGGAAGAATGGATGTCCACTCTGTTGAGCAGAGTTCACCAACATAATCCAGAGTGACTGAGAACTGGAAAACAGGCCTCAGTGGCACTGAGAGTTGAATGATGGTAGGAAGTGAGTAAGTAGAGTTGGGGACAGAGACATCGAGCTCTTTCCAGAAATTTCTAAAAGTGGGGCTAGGGATATGAACCATTTGATAACTGTTTCTGGGAAAAAGTATCAAGATCAGAGTTTTATGCCCAGGGACTCACATTAAAAACAAAACCAACAAACCAAACCAAACCAGAACAAAACAAACAAACCCTCATCACAAACCCCACCAGCAAACAGGCTTGTAGGCAACCCCTGTCTAGCAGGACCCCTGGGTTTGCTGTCCAATGAGCTTAGCCGAATTGTCAAACTCTCCATTCTGTGAGACACCTGCCACAAAACATTAGAAGATCTACTGAGCAACACACCCAGTGTTGCTCTCTGGGATCCATCCACATGCACACACATATGTGTGTATATACTGTGTAGACATACTGAGAAAAAAAATCCTCAGAGTTGAGAGAAGGTAATGTGAGATTGAGAGCATTATTTTATGACAGAGCTGAACAAGGTGTAACCAGAGTTATATCAAATTCTCTTAATTAATCCTTACTCAAAAACTGTTAAAACTTACTATAGTTGGAAGTTTCTGTCCCATCAGAAACTTTCAAATACCCAGCAGCTACTTCCCAAATAATTGACTCAGAGGCTTAATATTATGGTAGCTGCTGGACCAATAGCTCAAGCATATTACTGTCTAGCTCTTACTCTTAAATTAACCCGTAATTCTTATCTATGTTTAGCCACGTGGCTTAGTACCTTTGTTCAGTTCAGCATTCTCATCTTGCTTCCTCTGCATCTGACTGGGGTCTGCTTCTCTCCTCTTCTCAGAATTCTCCTAGTTTGGTCTCCTGCCTATACTTTCTGCCTGGCTACTGGCTAGTCAGCATTTTATTAAACCAATATAAGTGGCAAATCTTTATAGTATACAAGACAATTATCCCATAGCAACTTACAACTTTAGGGCTTTTTAAATTGACCATTTAGTTTGTAACAGTTAGAGCTGTTTAAGAGGTAAGCATGGAATCTTCTAGAAGCAGGTCAGCGGAGATTATATCAATAGTATTTTTTGTTTGTTTTATTTTGTTTTTTTCTAGACAGGGTATCTCTGTTCTAGAACTCAGAGATCCACTTGCTTCTGCTTCCCAAGTGCTGGAGTTAAAGCTTTCTGACACAATGGCTGTCCAGCCACCCTACAAATCTTTAAGATCCACAAGCAACAGCACCACGACCACCACCACTGTCATAGTACTTAGAGGCTTTTTGGCATTAAGAGAAGGACTCAACGCTGCTGTATTAGTGCTGAGGGTAGTTGTGGGTATAAAGCATTTAGTGATTATGTCAAAGTGCTGATCCTGACAAAGATGCCTGTCAGAATGTGAAAGGAGAGCAAGTCGTGATGCTCAGGCTATCTAGTAGTGGTCTAGAAAATTCCATTCTGGCTACGTTGCCAGCCCCTTCTATGCCCCCATCAACCCTAGGGAATACAGTCATTTTGAAATGTTTCTGCCCTCTCCTTGTTAGGGTGCCTGTAATTCTATCCTTTTTATGGCCATTCTCCTCATCCCTAGATCTGTGCGCGCCTTCCTAATGGACCGCCTCTCCGCCCCCAGGAACCATGTTAATTTATGGTATATTTTGATATTCCACAGAGTGAGTGATGGGGAGCGAACACCACTCTCTTTGTTTTTCTCTTTCTCACTCGGAAGAGCTTTTTACTACCAGGTCCTTGACATCTCCCACCTTACTGTATCTTCTAGTTATCTTTAACTGGGCCCATTTCGTCCATTAGCTGTATTATAATCACCTCAGGATGGTCAGATTTACAAGCAGCACACGAGAGAGAAAACACAAAAGCCAGCCTGCCTTTCCTGACATTCAACAGCAGCCTCCCTCTAAATACTGGGAAAGTTTATTTGCTTTCTCTGAGGGTGTGCTAAGTGATTTTGCAGTTTGAGTGCTGCAGCCTTCTAGCACTTAGGCCTGCATTTATTAAATAAATTTGTTCTCCAACTCAAGTGGTAAGTGTGTATGATGAAACCTCAAAACCGATTTCGGTGATTGCAATGTGCAAATATTTTTTAAATTATGTAATTAAATAGGACTTGGCCTTCGAGGTCCACCAAAGTAATTTATTAATTGAATATGATTTAATTGTATGTTATTTTCGTTTATTCAAGGGAAGAGTGTGCTTCTCTTACTGAGATAGGGACCTCTTGTGTGCCTTGCCACTGGAAGCCCGGAGATCCTCTCCAAGAAGTCTTTAGCACCAATGAAATATTAACCAGAAAGGACTCCCTGAAGTTGTGTTTGGAGGGCTGAGTCTTGGTGGTTTTAAAGTAAAAGGAAAAGAAAACAAAATCTTGTGAGGTAGAGTTATTGTGATCCGCGGTGTTTACCGTCAGGTTATTTTTAAAATGAGTCACCCCTTTCTGTTAAGTTGTTCTCAGGGTTACTTGCCTAAAAAGAAAAGCTCCTTTAATTCAGTGTTTGCAGCATCTCACCGGGACCAAAGCCATGCCGTATCTGTTTCCTTAAAATGTCATCTTAAAGGTATTGTGGTTTCGGAGCAGCAGTTGTGAATGAAAAGTATGTAAACTTAGCTGCTCTTGCTCATACCATTTTTATATTCTCATGTCAGACCAGAGGCTGCTCTAGATTTATTTTTCATTGTGTATTTGGTCTAGGTTTTTTATTTTTTTTATTTTTTTAATTTGGAAACATATGTTCTTTGGGGTGTGTTATGGTCAATGCTTAAGAAAATAACAATGGGGAAGGGATCAGAATAGCTCTTAGTTCAGTATTAGATTTGGAGGAAGATTAATTAAGGAAGAACTAATTCTTACGGAGGCGAATTTGTGGGTCCTCACATCTGTCTTTTAAGAAATGAAAGAATTCAGCCATACTGTATCAAGTCATGTGAAAGGCAGTAATTTTGAGAAGCCCATTTTTTTTTTGCCAAAAAGAAAATATTTTTTGTTGCTATTAAATATAGTTTATGTTGCTACTCTAGAACACACCCCCCCCCCCATGGGACCATTTCCTTAAACTCTTAGTTAATATTTCTGTATAGAGATGCCTTTGTCTTCTGGGTAAGCCTTTGTGAATTCTCATTTAATATGTGGTTATGGCTAAGTATTTATACAGAACATGTGGTACCACACACCTGATAGAATGTGACCGTATGGCATCATGGCAGCCAGCAGAATGTGTGAGTGACTTCTGAGCCATGGTGGCATAGAAGGTCCTTGAGGTTGACAGAAGTAGCCATAATGGGGATTCTCCCCCTCCCATGCATTCTAGCACATAGAATAGCTCAGTGGTAGGGTAAGATGTATGATAGAGAAATATTATTTTTTTAGCCTATTCTGAAAATGGAGTAGGATGTTTGAGCTGTTCAAATTTCTGTGGTAAGTATAAGTGTACACATTGTTCTTTTTTTCAGTGCCCAGGATCTTGCTCTGAGAATTGCTTTGCAATGCTGTATTTCTTTCTTGCTTCTCAAAACAAAATTACATATAACTAAGTACCATCTCTGTCACCAACAAGGAGCCTGCATGGAGGAGGAGGAGGGAGAAGGGAGGAGAGAGGAAGGGAACTCTGGTTTCTTGTTGTTCTCAGAGTAAAGCCCATTCATTCTCTTGCCTTCTAGCAGAGTCTTCTACTTCTCAGTGAAGGTTATGGGAATAGTCCCTTCTCTACTTTAGACAAGTGTTGATTAAGAGGAATTTTCTTAGAAACAAAATGAAAGGCAAATATGGGGTGCCTGCAAAATAGAGGTGAATAACTTCTTGGACTCCTGCTTTCCGTGCAAGGCCTGGCACAGTCTTTGTGACATGAGTGACTCTTCCCTCCATTCTCTGAGCTCTCTGGTTCTAAGGACCTTATTCCCAAATGCTGTACTTACAATTGCCATTTCCGGGGACTGTTCTCAGAATACTGCTTTTCTGTGTGGTTGGGAGTCAGAGGCTAGTGAGCCTACTCTCCGTGCTCGGGGCCCCACTACCCACATAGACTCTGTGGTCAGTGATGAACTGGCTTGATCCTCAGAGGCTACCATTCAATTTCTGTTCTTCCCCGTGAGACTTCCCATCTGAGCGTTAGTCATCCTTAAAAGTCTGAGGCATAATTTTGCAGAAAAAATCTGAAGTTTAGTCACAGAACACACATGGTGTTTTTTGAGTTCATCCCAAATCAGGTTTTGGTTTATAGATAGTGGTCATTTGTTATTGGCCAAACTGAGCAAGGGGATTTCTGTTTAAGTGCGTCTTTACTTCCTTATTTTGAGGTGTGTTTATGCTCACCTTGCCCCTCGTTTCCCCCTTCCACTACAACTATCATCACCATCATCATCATCATCTCATCACCAATCACTGAAAATCCTTGTGTGGGGGAGATCTGTATGAGGAAGGGTGTCCAGTGCGCCGAGCACCTTAGTAGTTAAATGAAAGGCTGGTTCCTATAAAAGGCTTGTTTCTGTGTGGAAAATATGAGCACTCCCCCACTCCTTTTTTTACGTGGACCAGGTGTGGATTAGTGCCCTGAACCTTTTACCCTGCCATATTCCTGCTTGTAATTCTTCTGAGGCATAGTTCAGCCAAGTCAAAGAAATGTGTTATTAAAGGTGAGCTGAAAGGCATTTAAAAAATAAACAAACTGTTTAAGACCCTAAATCAGCAACAGAATCTATACACACAGACTTGAAACATGCAAGAAAATGTGTTTCGGTGGCTTCAGGTTCCAGACCAGATTCCTCTCCTGCTTTCTCCGAAGAGCCCCCCTAAGTCCTTTTAGGTCATTTGGGGGACAGGCAGCCTCCACTAACCCTCCGTCATAACTCCTTTCTCACTAATGAATTGCCTCCACTGAGGTGGGGGAGACCCAATAGAGTCTCTGACTTCTTTTAGCCCTTTGTGTGCAAGCATGCATGCTTTGCTTTCTCGTCTGTAGTGTGGCAGCAGGCAACCAGAAATAATCACTGGCTTGGAGAAATGAAGTGCAGAAAGTTTAGATTAAGTTAAGGCGATCTTTTACTAATAGCGTCTGAAAGAGTCAGCCCCGTGGCCCTTGTTAGTGCATTTGTTCCTCAAAAGCATGTGATGGGCTATAATTATAGCCCATTTTATAGATAGGCACACTGAGGGATAAAGAACTCAAACAACTTGCTTGGGCTCTCGTAGTAACGAAGCAGGTGAGCCATGTTTGCTCATGGGTACGTGAACCTGAGCTGGTAAGGCCCAAACAATTCCAGATTCATCTATACTGGGCACTATGGTTTTACGTAGTGTTTGTTTTCCTTGAAACAACCCAAAAAAGTGTTTGGAGGCACAGACGTGGGTCCTCTACACCTCCAGCTTCTTCTTTTAGTGAGTCATTATTCTCTAGCTTTCCTACATTGTATTTGTTGCTTTAACTCAATTTCAGCCCCATCAGCACGTAGCCCTGTGTTCCCTTCTTGGTTACTGCAAGCTTTCTGTGTGGCTGTGAAACTGTGGAAGGACATTCTCTTATGCTGAATTTCAAATGTGTAGGGAAGCAAGGCTGTTTTTTAGGCAACCTTTGATTGCCTCTTCCCTCCCCTACCATCCCTTCTTCTTTTCCTTTGTTTTTGAGACCAGTTCTTTCTATGTAGCTAGGTCTTATGTTAACTTGTGGTCCTTTTACCTCTGCCTCCCCAGTTGTGGAATTACAGATGTGTTACCATGCCCATCTCTCTCCTCAATCCACCTCTGTGTGTATGTATTCTGTTTGTGGTCACATGTGTACACATGTTCAAGTACCCATGCCTGCACATAGAAGTCAGAGGTTGACATCTTGTGTGTCCCTTAATCATTCTCCAAATGAGACATCACCTCTCTTTGAACCCAGAACATGCAGATTTTATTGGTCTTACTGACCTGAGCACCCGTGGGGTCATCTTGTCACTGTCTCCCCAGCACTGTGGTTTAAGTACTGCATACCTCCATGCCTTCCTTTTTTTTAAAAAAAAAATAAAATAAAATAAAAAAATTAAGCATTGGGGATTTGAACTCAGATCTCTATGCCTGCTTGGCAAACATTTTCCTGACTCAACTGTCTCCATAGCCACCTTGCTTCTCTTTTATGGAATAATCTATTTCTTTCTGAAGTAGCTCAAGGCCACTTTCAGGCCTGGACACATTGCTGTTCAATATCTTAGAGACATACTGAAAGACTTCCCCTCCCTACTTCCATTTGCTTTCTATGGCAGGAAGGGTGGTGGGTTTGGTACTAGCCTCACCTTGAATGGTTTTGTTTACTTGAAGACCTATGCTAACAGGTCCAAGTCACCTGCCCATTTCAGCTGTTCTTGCAGGGACTGTTACTTTATGTACTGGAGAAACAGAATTGTATATAGACAGCTGTGCCAGGCTAGACAGAGGTCCTGTTTCTTTGACCAGATTCTTGGGACATTTGGGGAAACCAAGGTAATAATTTTCTTAATATGTTTTTTAGCTTAGCATCTTGAAAATGTCCGTTTTTTTTTTTTTTTTTTTTTTTTTCTAGCTAGGGAAGCCAAGAGATGTGTGCTCCAGACTGATACTTCTGGTTTACATTGACATTTCTGAGTATGTTCTCATGGGAGATGGTAGTGAACTTCAGAAACACCAAGGATTGGTTCAGAGTTTAGTTTATAGAGGGCCTGAGCTCTGCAGATGTCAGGGGAACCAGAAAGAGAGACCCAGGAAATGGAATGAGATGAGAAAATGCTAGGAACAGCTGCCTCATCATTTGGAATTTCTCTGGTGACCAAGAATCTGGTTAATGTGTTTGGGTCACTCATAGGCACTTGTGGTACATTTCTGCCAAGTTTCACAGTTTAAAGCACACTAAAGGGAAGACTTGTAGTACTAGAAATAGTTATTTTGGGAGTCCTTCTGGCCATGCAGGGAAGACACTTGGCTTTATTCATGTGTGCTTTGGGATGGTGCTGTGAGTATGTGTTGCTACCATTGGTTAATAAAGGAGCTGCCTTGGCCTGTGGCATGGCAGGATATAGCTAGGCAGGATATTCAAAAGAGATCCAGGGATAAGAAAGGCAGAGTCAGAGGAGATGCTGCTGGATGCAAGGGAAGCACGATGTAATGGAACACAGGTAAAGCCACAAGACACATGATGATACAGAGATTAACAGAAATGGGTTAATTTAAGATAAAAGAAAGTTAGCAATAAGCCTAATCTGTAGACCAAATAGTTGGCAATTAATATAAGCCTCTGTGTGTTTATTTGGGACCTGTTGGCTATGGGACATAGGAGAACTTCCAGCTACACATAAGTATAAACATGTTCATAAGATTTAGCTATACAGTGACTTTTGTTCCCTGTACACTGGACTGTCAAGAGCCATGACAGAGCTGGAATGAGCTAGCAGGATGCTTTTCTGTAGCTCATGAGCTGGCTTGCATCATTCCTTTGTTTTTCTCTGGGCCTATCTCTTGGGGAGCTGCTCCTCACCCTTTGCAATACAAATAGAAAGTTAGATACTGCCCACCTTCATGGAGTTTGTAGACTGACATTTTATCCCCAGACCAAATGTACAGTTAAGGTGAGTCACCTTGCTCTCTTTGTTCTGTAGTTCACCGAAAAACCAAACTAAATTTATTTCACTGCAGCTGGGAGCCACAGGAGCCAGATGTGTTCCTTGAGAGCTTGCTGTCAGGCTCCAGCTGTGCTGGCCTGGGTCTGGTAGGCAGCCCTGGGCTGTGTCTGCCAACTAGGGCCCAGACACTGATACAGGCTTAAACAATTAGTTGGATACCTCATCCGGTGGTGGTGGCTGGTTTCACTGTGTGTGTCCTACCAGTGAATAGTGATGTACGGATCTGAGCTCTCTCTGGGTAGGAACACCCAGAAAAGAACCAAGTGTGACCTTGTTGAAAACCTGGCTACTGAAAACGGTTGGTTTCCTGACTCCAGCTGCCCATCCCACATCTGTAATGACTACTTATTATCTTGTTTTTTTGTTACAACTATGGTGAAAGGCATTTATTGTGTTGACTTTATCCCAGCTAGGGTTTCCATTTACAGTCTTGATTTCCACCTTTGGAAGTGTCTGTACCCTTCACGTGCACCTGTGATTTCACTTGTCCATAATTCCTGTCGTGCAAACAGAAATATCTCATAAATGTAATGTCTCAGCCTGCCGTTGTGGAGACTTTAAAAAGATAGACTGTAGAGTACCTGTTTTAATGACCAAACAGGTCTTGCTTTTACACAGGAGAATCTTGGGTTTTGGGCTCTGTAGTCTAGCAAGCTCATGACTACCTAGGAGTTGTTAATAAATGTTCACAGACTGAGTCAGACATGACTAAATTTCAGTGAGGAAGGTGATTGCAGTGAAGGTAGCCGTGTCTACCAGTAAGCAGAGGGGAGCAACTCATAGTTTTATGCCCCAAAAGAAAAGGCTCTAATACAAGTGTCATTTTTTTTTTACATGTTTATATCTGGAGTGAGATTCTAGCAGAAAGCACAAGAAGTGAAGCTTTTGAAGGTTGTCTGTCTTGAAACTGAACCCCTAGATCCACACAACAATGACTTTGTCACAGAGAAATACTCAGAAGCTTTTCCAAGAAGTTCCACTATGAATAATAACAATAAGAACAAAGTCCCTACAAGTGAGGGGAAATATATATGTGTGTGTGTGTATATGTATGGATGTATATAAAATCAACTTTAGCCTCCTGGCTGCCTTGTGTAAATTCACTGTGCAGGAAACATAAGTAAAGCCATTTGGTTTGTGGCATGGGTGTGGGCGGGCTCAGGGGGCGGGGATAAAGTTGAGGCATTGATATAGTATGAGGAGAGCCAGATGGCTGCATTACACATCTTTTGTGTTCTTGTTTGCTTCTTAAAGCAGTTGCAGAATTTTGCCCTGGGCGATATTTTCTTCTTCGTTTCTTCGTGTTCTGCTATGAATTTACTTTTGTCAGAGTGCTTTGAAAGAAAAGCCTTACTGGAGGGATACTTTTTTTTTTTTTTTAAACTCATGTTATGAACTTGTGAAGTCAACAGTGTGCTCATAGCAATATTTTTTTAAATGTTAAGTGTGTCGGTAAATAGTAGCGGGATCAGTTTTCCTTTTTTCTTAATGTGGTGACTTCAACCATATTTTATATCAATTCTGGGAAAGATTTCTGCAAAGTATTCATGTGGAAATGATGATGCATGGATGGAGGTGGATAAGTAAAAAGATACAGAATGAGGTCTGTGTGATGAGAAGCTAACTTCTCCTATTTCTCACCACAGGGTCTCAGCTTGTAGTTAACCTACAGGCCTCTATTGAAAACCTGACTTGGTAGTGTTCAGGCTATTGAGAGTAGATTAAAACAGGTTGATGAGTTTTGCCCGTGTGTGTGGTTGGCATTTATTAGAAAATTTATATCTCCCTATATTTTTATATGAAACTTATATAGAAATATGTGTATTTAATACTAAATGCAAAGTATCTTTTAAAGTCACAGGTGGTAAAGGGTATTTAAGATGCTGTCAGTACTTACAAAGAATGGCATTTTATCAGAGAAGGTTTTAATAAGAAATTACTTGAGGGCTATTTTCCCCTGTCCCATCAGGGTGGAATGCTTCAGGATAATTAACATACTTTACACAGCCTTTCTTTATCTTTCCTTGGATGGATGATGCTTTATTCTCCCAGAGTACACAGGTTTCTAGTTTGAGTGAGAACCTTAGAGCCCCTGCCTAGCAAACAGGAAACCTACAATCCCATTCTTATTGAATTCCCTGTTAGTTACAATCCCGAGGCGGCCTTTTCCATTAATGAAGCCATTGTAGGCATCGTCCCCTATCGGTTCTTGAAACGTTTCAGTAAGTCTATCTTCCGACGTTAAGAAGATAATCGGCAGACTTAGAAGGTCCCCATCTGGACTGTAGAGCTCTTTCCCTGTGAGATGTTTTGCCTTTTTGAGATAGCTCTCGTGTTTCTTCATCTGTTCAGCCCCAAGAAGTGCATATGAAAAGTCAGTGACTCCAGATCCATCTGTTGTTATTATTTTCCACTGATAATTGGCTTGAACAATGAAAAGCCTGTGTCTGGAGCCTTTGAAACTGTACACCCTGTTTATTTTCCGGAGCTCTAGCTGCCCTGTCCTCCCACCCTCCCCGTTTATCCTCCCCTAGGTTACAGCAAGTGAGCTTATGTGAGGATGACATCTCTGACTGCAGAGCTTGCATACAAATCTCTGTCCCAAACCCTGTCTGTGTGGTTGGCTCCTGTGTCTGAGAGCCTTCCAGCAATAAGCTCAGGCTCAGCTACAATGCAGGGATCTCTTACCTGGGCTGGCGTCTTTATTTCAGTGTCCTCATTAAACTATTAATTTAGAGTACAGTATCTAGTACCTATGGAATCAGATGCTACCTATAATTGTACAACATATTCAGTGTCATCCAGGTTCACACAGTACAGCTCATTAATACCAGATTCTGCCATCCACACTTCCGTTAGCTTACTCACTGTGCTGTGGATAAGCTAGCAAATACAGCGACCCACTGGAACTGCCAAAATAGTCCTTAGAAACCACACTGGGGTGGACAGGGGCTTCTTCACAGTGGTAGACTGATTACCTTTTCTTCTGTGTTTTACTTCATCATGGGTAGACTGTTCTCATTTGTGGGGATAAGTGGTTTTGGAAGGTCAGTTCAAGGGGAGATAGTGAGCAGAGCAGAAGTCTTTAGTTTCACTAGGGACCCACATTTTCTTCTTAGGGATATTGGGAATGTTTTTATTTCATTTATCTTCTCCAGTAGCTGCCATTGTCTATGTTTGAAATAGGCTTTTTGTTTTTTTTTAATGATTTAAAAGAAAATTCTTTTAAGGGTGGATCCATGTTCTACTCTTTTAGTACAAAGTATAATGTAGACATATTCTGTAATACTGAATTGGTCCTCTGTAGTTCTGTGTGGCTTAGTAATTGAATGCAGTCTGTCTTATATGTCACTTGAAATCATGTACTACTGTAAAAAGTAATTGGTGTCTGGCAAGATGGTTCAGTGGGTAAAGAAGCCTTTTACTAAGCTTGATGGCATGAGTTCTATTCCAGTCAGGAAAGAGACAAACCTTACAAGCTCTTCTCTGAAATTTCTTGAGTGTATTCAAGCACACCCACATAATTAAAAAAAAAAAAAGTAAGGCCCTTTATTGTTAACATGTGAAATTAAAATTTCACATTTAACTTGTAATCAGAAGACTGAAAAAGAAAATAGAAGGAAAAATAATTAAGATACTGAGACCAACAAGTTGCGAGAACCGGAGGAGCAGCAGAGGCCAGTAAAAGCTGACTTTTTAATCTGAGCAAGATGTGACAGAAAATTCCCAGGCTTCATATGTTTTTTCTTCTTGCTAAATTCCCGGGTTCTACAGACAAATTACATTGAGGTACAACACATTTTTTTCCTGCAGAAATGGAGAAAATTGTTGACTGTAATTACATTGTTTAATTGAAGTGATAAGTGGCTGAGGCCACTCACTTAAAAGCATCCTTCCTAATATCTGGATAATGTTTTTAAATGAGCGGTCATGCATTGGTGACATTTGAAAGGCAGGCATTTGGGATGTACTTTTGGAAAGCTCCCATTATTTTCCTTAAATGATTGGTGAGCTGAAAGATATAGTTAAGTGATATTTTGTGTTTATTTGTATTCTCTTTAGATATATGTGTAAGTATTATATCTGAGACTATGCAGTGATATATGTGTATTCACATTATGTATACACCTTTTTATTTATTTGTATTTTATAAATATATACAAAATGTGCCTTGAGGGGTTTCTATTATAATCCTAAACTGAACTAAACCTTGGGCTTCTTTAAAACCTTCCTCGAGCATGGGAGATTGAAATACAGCAGAGCCTCACAGAGGGGTTATGTGCCAGCTTGTTTTGGAAGTAGCTCGACATCCAGGTTTGCTTCTCAGTGCTACCCCCCAGAAGTGAATTCGTAATTGCTAATGAATGTAATTCATTTTAATTGTTAGCATAGCAATATTACATTTAAAGGTAGTATCTCCCAGGTTAGTTAGTGGTGTCCCCAGGAACAGCCAGTGTCTCTTGTCAGCAGAGGATAGGTAGAAGGCACAGCGGGCGCCTGATTGAGCCAGTTGTTCATTTGCTGAGTGTTTGTGTTTATGCAAAGGGGCCTCTTCCTGCATATTTAATCTAGAGTAAGGCAGTGGCTTTGTTGTGTTTAGCCCACATACCTTCAGTCCTTCCTCACACTGCCGCCAGCCTGGGAACCCTGAGAGCCTGCAGGACTTGGTTTCCCACTGCCTGCAGTTTCTCCCTTACAAACTCTTGAACTTTGTTTTGTCCTGTGAGAGACTCGGCCTCTCCTTCCCCAAAGCTCTGCTGCCTCACCATGAATGGGTAAGTGTGTGCCAAGCCAAGCTGATACTTTTGTTTCATTTCGCGAATGTTGAGAGGGCACTTTGCTGCCCTTCTCGGTGTCTGAAAGCTGTCCCGATTCCTGGGCAGCTTTCACTTGCTGGCTGCTTTGAAATAGACCAGTACAGGTGCCTCTTAGGAATCGCAGCTGAATTTTGAACTGGTAGTGTGAGGCTCTTAGGGACAGGAAAGAATTTAAAAAGAAAAGGGAGAGAGCAAGCGCAGCTTGACTATTCTTGGTCTTAGCAAATCCTGTTTTGTAACTATCCTGCAGCTAGAGCTACCATTGTCTGGTAAAGAGGCTTCAAACAGTGTGCGAGGCAGACCTGCAGGAAAGCAGTGAAATTCGGCTACTGTATTGTATTTATGGGGCCAGGGTCCTCCCCAAAGGTCTGCACTGGGATCCGAGGGTTTTCTTCTGTGGAAATCGAATCGTCTCCTCATTGATATTAATAGCACACATGAGATGTTGGCCATGACACTGAGAGAGGCAGTGGAGAGGCAAGGAAATCTGATCTTGCTTGGGGGAAAATGACAGCCCCTTGGTTCTCCGGTAGAAGGGACATCTATCCAGGCTCAGTGGGTCTGCATAATAGCATCCTGCCTTAAGTGTTTGTTCTAGAAATTCTAATCTTGAGCTGCTTGTTTGACTATCTGGGCTCTGGCTACTCTTTTTGGTCTTATACTGTCTTTAGAAAGCTAATGCAATCATTTTTATTTTTAAATGAATTAGAAAACGACTCAGCATTTGCTGCACTTGGATTACTCTGGGCAATTTGGGGATATTCCACTTTATTTTCAGGGCAGAATGTTTATCATTTCAAGTCAAGTTGTCAAAACAGATGAGGAGAACCATCCAAGGTTCATGTCCTGTGTAAAGCTATTGCTGGGTGCAGGAATTGGATCCAAAAGAAGACACATTTGCTCTGCCTTGACTGTTGCCTCAGACTGAGTAACTCCTTCCAACAGGAGAGTGTGCTGTTCCCCCGCAGGTTGGAAACTGGAAGCATTGAAATAAAATTCCATCAACTTTATTAAAATATGCGAGGGCTAGGGTCTTCTTGGGTACCAATCAGTCTCGAGACTTAGAAGCATTTATTAGCAGTGGGGCTGCTGAAGGTTTTTAATGATAAAATTACAAATATTCTAGCTAATTGTAAGTATATGACTTTTATACTCATTTTTTTAAGAGGAAAAATACTTTTTTTAATGAGGGGAAAGAGTAAAGCCGTCAGAGCACCTTCTGTGATTAGCACTATTGTATTCTTAAATTTTGATTGATAGAGATAATAGTTTTCACGTAAAAATACAGACAGGTACTTTAACTTTCCATGACAATAGCTATTTGCATTTCTTTTATCTTTTTGTTTAACATTTGTGGGGGTTGGGATGGATTTGATTATTAACTCTTATTGCACACTGAAGGCGAATCTAAAACAAAGGCTTTGTTAACGCTTCAAAGGCAAAACAGCAAATATTGTTTTTGGTTTTCAACGTGTACAGGTTGTTAAAGGATACCTATAAAATATTTCCACATGACCGTGACCAGGGTTTTACTTGAGTGGAAGGTAGAAGAGAATAGTTTTCCAAAGAAGCCAGGCCCCTGACTGTAGTTTTCCTGGGGGAGTGCCAACCTGGTGTGAGTTCTTGGGCAATCCTCTGGGTTGCCTGTAGCACAGGGTTGCAGTGTGGAGAGTTTTCAAGTTTGGCGTACCAGAACAGATCCCCAAAGTTAGACTGTGTGATATGTCTCAGAGAGAAAGGGCAGTAAAATGTTCCTCTCAGGGGTAGGATGGGGTTTGGACAATGATGTAGTGGTCAGGTATGGAAGGTCATTTCTTTGATAGAGATCGGTAAAGGAAGTGTAGCATTTATAAACCAACTGCCATGGGTGTGTCTCCAGCCACCCCTGACTGCAGAATGCCTGGACTGCACAGAAGTTTATTTTCAGTGTCCTTCCTTCCTCCTTTCCCTTTTCAATCTCCACTTCTCTACTCTGCAGCCCCCCATTTCCTTTGTCTTTCTGCCTTCTCTCCTTTGAATTTTTGCTAAATCTGACTCAATAGTTGAAGTTTCAGAGATCATAGGGCAAAGCTCTGGGGGTGCTTTCTAAGTGAGTTTTCTTAAGGGTAGAAAATAAAGTGACCCTGTGTTCAGTCAGTCAGACATGTGCCGATGGCCTTCTGTTTTCTAAGAAATCACGGGAAAATGAGACAGGAAAGCCAAAATGAGTTAAGATTGACGACTTAAAGAGGCAGCACTCCCTTGGAAACTGGCCCATTTGGACCTATTTTCAAAAGTGAAGTCTGTGCTGTTCAGCAGGAAGATGTGGGAGTGTGGAAGTTCGATTGATACTTCAGGAAATCATGGGATGGATGAGTCCTTGTCCAGTGCACCTGTTAAGCTCCCCCTTTGTCATGGACCTGGGATGGCTTGGCTCACTGCATGGCCCTGGCAAGACTGGCATACAGTGGCTTTTCCACCAGCCGATGCTGGGTGGAGGCTGGAGATAGATGATGCTAGTCACCCTTCAGCATCAACTTTTGGTAACGGCATATTGTGAAAGAGAATGCAAAGATCAGGGTGGTGGCAATCATTTATCGTAGCTGCTGTGAAAGGAAAAGGGGGAACTGCTTTGAATGGGAAAAAAGAGAAGGTGTACTGTTACTTTCCATCCCTGTGAAGCTGGATCTCACTCGCTAACTTGTGCTTCAGTTCCAAGGAGCCTATGCCAGTCGGCGCTTAGTTTTCATATCTCACAGAGCCAGTGAGGGACAACACTCAGAGTGTATCCTGGGTGCAGGATGGTGACCACAGGGCACTGCACAGTGAACTAGCGGAGGAGGGAGGGCAGAGGGCAGGGGAAGTGGAAAAAGAAGAGCATTTGAGCTGGTGGCGGGCTGGGCTCAGCACAGCCTCTGTGGCCACCTTTGTAGCTCCAGGTAAATAAGACATGCTGTAGTGAAGAGGCCTTGAAAAATTCTAGTTCACTGGATCTTTACTGTGGAAGAGAGTGCCAAGAAGGAAAGCCATTTCTGTTTACCATATGCCTGGCTCGCTTTTAACAACATAAAATCACTAGGAAAGTTTTTAAAAGAGAAAGAGAAAACAGTGTGGTATCTATGTGGTGGCAGCCTTTTAAAACTAGGAAACAAGAGGACAGGAGGGAAATATATTTTTTTTTGTGTGTGTGTGTGTGTTTGTGTGTGTGTGTTTTAACTTAAAAGCGTTACTCTCTGGTTTTTGTGCTACTGACCGTCAGACAGGTAAATAGTCCGTAGACTTATTTAGTAAAAGTACTCAGTTTTAGAGATTGAAGTTTTGTGTTTGGGGAAGAGCAGGTTGTATCTTTTTCATCAGAGCTGTTGATTTCTTATTCTCCTAAGCACGTAATGATACCAGCTCGGGCCTCAGTTCTAACCCCTTATTTTCTTGTCATCTATATTGACACATTTCATTTAATTCCACATGATGGCAAACAGCTGTTGAACTATTAATCTTTCTTCAGCAAAACTCAGAAAATACTATTTTAGATGACTAGGCTAATGGATGCCTTTTTCTAAAAAGTAAAATCAACAGAAATAAATTAATGAGTGGTCAGATGTGCGTGTGCATTAAAATTTATAGAATGTATTTTACATCTTTCTGACGATACTGGATGCATAAATGGAAATCACATGTAGCCAGTTTGTACTGCCTAAGTCTGAGTAGAGCGTCGTTATCTAATTGTGCTGTTCCTCACTCTTTGTTTTTATTTCCCCAGAGGGAAAATACACTTATATTTTGAGGGTCAATCCGTGTCTGGTTTTGTCTTCATTCACTTATGAACTATGCTTCTTAGGCAGTGAGTGGGCAGACAGACTCACGCTTACCTGGAATTGTTCTGCAGGTTCAAATGCAACACTGGAGATAGATAACAAAGTAGGCCTTTCAGCAGTTTTCTTTGGAAATTAAATTTTAATGAGGTCCAGTTGTTTGCCTTGCCTATATGATAGCGAATCTCATCTGCATTGCAAAGTCTAATACTATAGGCCCTTCTGCCAAACATGCAAAAATAGACCCAGCTCAATAGATAAACATATAAATTAGTTTAAAGCACATGCATTGGAGTAAGTCTCCAGGAAGAGGGAGGGGGGAAAGAGACCTTCTTGCTTTGAATTGAGCAGGGTCTGCCAAAGTTCACTCACTTTATATTTTAAGATTTGACGAATGTTGGACGTGTGGCTGACTGGTCAAGTACTTGCCCAACATGAATGTTGGCCCTAGGATTGCAAATAACAGTGTAATTTTAAAAGTTTTGATTTGTGTGTGTGTGTGTGTGTGTGTGTGTGTGTGAGAGAGAGAGAGAGAGAGAGAGAGAGAGAGAGAGAGAGAGAGAGAGAGAGAGAGAGAGAGAGAGAGGAGAGAGAGAGACATTTCCTGTGTAGGAGATGCTGTGCCTTGAGTGGAATGGGGGTACCTCACAGGCCCCCGATCTGCCTTGAACACTTGACGGTCATTGTCCTTTCTTATCACTGTTCACTATGAAACAAGAAAGCAGTTCTGAAGAGACACATCAGCAGGAAAGCACATGATTTTCATTTTCAATTTGAATTGTTTTGTGTAAAAACAAAAAATGTTTGGGTGCAGGTCTCAGGGCAGTCATTTTAAACCTCTGTACTAGGGCTTTTCCCCACCCAGAAGGTAAAGATTTATGGTGAAAACCTCCAGTTTCCTCCTACAGTAAACACGAGAATTCTGGTTTCACTCAGAGCCTGCATCTTTTTTTCCCAGTTGGCATGTCAAGAATCTGCATACCCCTCCATTGTGGAAATGTCAGAGGTTGGCAAAAAAGTGCCACTCCCTAGCCTTAGTGAAGGGATGAGACTTTACCTTTCCTATTCAGGGCTGACTGCAGAGGTGAGTGGAGATGTACTCCATTCTATATTGTTCTGGGCGATAGGCAAAAGGCTCTTAGCAAGTTAGTAAGGTGATAGGATCTCACCATCTTGTATTCTAGTATTACGTCAGTGAGGGGGGATGACACCCCCCCCCCACTGACGTGATCTAAATTCATAAACTAATGTTTGTCTTTTTCACTTGGGCCGTGTTCTGATGCCAGGTACACGTACAGGAAGAACAGCTTCTGGCATGTCTTTAAAGGGCACACAGGAGTTTTGCAAAGGGGCTGTGGAGATAGATGTGCAGGAGATGTGAGTTGAAACGTGTTCCTTGCTTCCTTTGTGTTTTAGGAACTTGATTTTATTTGTTTATTTCCTGTTACATGAACCATTTCTATCTAATGTAGTGGATCTGGTAGCGATAAGTGCTAAGTGCAAAATATTCTGTGAACAGCTTTCATCGGCAATTAACCTCTTGCCCCTTCCCAAGTAGAAAATGGTGCCTTCAAAATAAAATTATTTTGAAAGGTTCAGAGTGACAGAAAGCATCATGTCTGCAAGTACAAGCTCACTTTCAAAGCGGATAAAAATAAGCCCGGTGCTTTAATGAAGTTAGAAATGTTGTGGGTGTGGACCAAATACACCCATTCAAGTTAACAGTCTGGTTTCCAAAAGCAGAGGCACATGAGTCATGTATTAGTCCACTAGAGAATGAGTGAATGAATAGACAGCAAGACAAGAAAAGCGTTCTCATGAAAAGCCGAAGCACTTTGTCTCTGCTTTCTCTGTCCCTGATGGGCCTATGGTCTTATAGTGAAATCTCAGCCTTGTTTCTGTGACCTGAGAAATCTCCAGAATGTACAGTTAAACTCCTTGTCCTTCTGCTTGCGTGGATGCTGGACATTCATTTTGAGACTCCTCTTGTCATTCAGACTGTGATACGTTGTTTTTGTCTTGTTTTCAGGGTGAGAAGTGACCTTTTGAGGTGACTGTAACTGAAGATTGAATTACAGAAGCAAAAAAAAAAAAATTAAAAAAGGTAAAAATCCTATGTAGTTGATGGACTTCTAACCAAAACTATTTCAGCTTTTGTGGCCTGGGATTTAGTCACTCTTAGGTACTTCACATGAACATGCATATAAACATGTATGTAAATATACATGTATGATATGTGAGTAGAAGCATTAAGAGATTAAAGACTCTCTTAAAGGAATAGCTTGTTCATATTCTTTGTTCCCCCAAATAATATACTTTCCCCAGTTTGTTGAAGCTGAACTTATTAATTTTTTTGCTTGTATGTTTTATGAGCTTAAAGCGAGAAAGGAATATTCACATCATCAAAGTGGTGATTCATATAAGTAACTTGCCTGAGACATGAATACCGTGTGTCATTGTGTCAATGCGCCAAAGTGGTGGCATCCTAGTGGTGATGCTCCTCTGCTCCTGTCCAATCACCTTTTTGCAGGAATTAATAGTCAGGAACCATAGCAACAGGCCACATTGGTGTTACTCCTAGCACTGCAGGGCACAGCCCTGAATGTCAGTGTTATGCTATCTTATTTTCTTGACCTTGCTTGGAAATCAAATGAGTGCTGGGTTTTAAAATTCAAAGTTTTCAGAGAGCCTAATGTGGTTTGGTGAATGAAAGCCAAATTTCATTTCCTGAAATTCATGTTTTTGTGGGTGCAGATGAAATACTCCCATGAAGTGACCCTGTATGCATAGTGTTTCTGAGATTCAGGAGTATCTCAGAGTTAGGACCATGACCTTCCTATTGGGGTGAAATTTAAAAGTTTACTTTTATGGTATTCATTATGTATTTGAGTTTTAATACAGATGTGTATTGTATTTTAGTGAAGCCTCTTCCCATTCTCCTTTACATTTCTTTCCTTGAGTTGAACTAGCCTTTCCATCCCAGGTTTTGATTTTGGCTTTTACCAGTTGCATTTGATTTGGTAGGTTTGTGTCCATGCAATGATAAGTTTCTGTGTGGTCTTATTGGATCCTGGCTCTGCGTATCTTTGCTATCTTGTTTAATATGTGTGTAAGATAGAGACATTTAGAGCCTCGAGGAAGGGAAGATTATTTGATGAGTTTGGTCTTTAATCTCACATGGGGTCTTTGGTTCTAGAGTGCATCATGGAGGGATGAGATGTCTTTTAGGGTTGTTTCTGGTGTATTTAATTGTGGGCTGCAGTTCAGATTATGGTGTCTCTATGCTGTTTGGGGAAATACAGGATTAATGTCCAGAGGTATGTCATGGCCCCTCAGATATTCCAGCATGGAAGAGAGTGATGTGGGTCGTACTAAAGGAAGGCTTCCCCTGCTCACAATTCAGTTTGGGGCTTTCTGCCAAGTACTGCCTAGTAAATGTTTCCTGCTTTGTGCTCACTCTGTCCCAGATCTCCTCATACTCCCCCTGTTGTCACCTCTAGAATAGGTCTTAATCCAGGATCTCCACAGGGTTTAGTTCTTGTGCTGTTAGAAACACGGGAAAAACTGAAAAGTGAGATTCAGCAACGTTAATGGAGTTCTGAAGAAACCTTGGCAGGGCATGGTAGTTCATGCCATTAATACCAGCACTCTTGCAGAGGCAATTAAATTTCTGTGAGTTCAAGGCCAGACCGGCTGTACAGTGAGAGCCTACCCTCCCCATCTCCCCCAAAAAGTATGTTGAGCCCTGGGGTCTGAGGCTCTAGTGAAGTGTTTGCCTACCATTCCTGAGGTCCTGGGTTCAATTTCCATAGATTTAACAAACAAACCAAAAAATAAACAAATTTAAGTTTGAAACTTGCCTTATCCACATAGGAGCTTCATCTGTGGCTTTTTGGTGCTTTGCAAGCATGAAGGGTCTGATGTCCCTCAAGCTTCAGAGCATCATGGGACCAAAGGGAACTTTGGAGAATAGGTGCTCCTGTCAGTCCTCACTAACATAAACCTCTTGGAGGCTCCTTCTGATCCAGGTGAAATACATACTCAGTTCTATCATTCAGCATCCTGTAAATAAGTGTCTCTTTTATAGAATTTTTTATTTTCTAAAAATACTTTGTTTTGTGATGTCTCCTGTCAGGAAACAAGGAAAGACTGTTGAGATGTTTTTGCGATTTCTCTCATTAACTACATTCCTTGGGACTCAGGGTAGGAATTTTTGCTTAGGGACTGGAGAGATGGCTCAGAGGTTAGAAGCCTTGGCTGTTCTAGAGGACCCAGGGTCAGATCCCAGCACCCACATGGCAGCTCACAACTGTCTGTAACTCAAGTTCCAGTGGATATGACACCTTCATAACAAAAAAATAAATGCTTAATCTGTTTTTCCCTTATTTTTTGCTTTTCTAGCTTGGTTTTGGTTCCTTATATGTAACCTTCATTTTTATTCTCTGTAAACACTTTGGTATTTGATATTTTTGACTCTTTTATATCCATTCCATCTTTTTTGATCCCAAATTTACCTTTTGTCAGAGTCAAAAATCTTTCAAAGACAAATTCAAACATGTATGTAAATGTACATATGTGGCGCTTGCGCAGTAAGGGAAAGAAGCATTTTATATAAGCGTCAACCTGATTTCTAAAATGTATCATTTTGTTATTTAGTTCTGGTTAAATTTGAGTTTAAGAATGTACACACGCGCACACACACACACACACACACACACACACACACACACACGTGTATTGTATGTGCACAGATGCAAATGTGTATATTTGGTGTACATGTGTGTGTCTGTACTTGGGAGCATTTGTTTAGAGGCTTCATGTCACCGGGTAGCTTCTCTCCTCAGCCACTGTGCACTTCACTTTCTGAGGTGACTTCTCTCATGGAACCTGGAGCTACCAATTGGACTACCCTACCTGGCTCATGAGCCTCAGGATCTTCCTCTGGGTGCCCCAACTTGTTGGGTTATAGGCTTATACCACCATGCCCAGATAATTGTCTCCAAATGTTAGACATCCCCACGTTTCATGGCTTATGTGGCAGTTGTGATCCTTTTGAAATGATCAACTTATTTGTAAAGAAAGTTAAAAAAAAATCTTCAAGGAAAGTACAGTTACAGTAATTTTTCTCCTACTACAATTTGAACTTTTTAAAAATTACTAAATGAAGGTACTACAGTGCACATTCACAGTTTGCATTCATTGTGTCTTGCATAGTATGGATGCTTTCTTAAAGATTTCAAATGCTTTTCAGCTAATTGAAATGTATTCGTTGCTTCAAAAGTGTGTCTGTGAGACTGAAGCATTTTCTCAGCAGCAGAACCTTAGAAGGTCTTGAAGTTTATTTCTGTTTCAATTGTCACTTTACTGCAAGGTGGCATAATTCATTACAAATCTGAACCACAACCTTGTCATTTTAGTTGAGCAACAGGTGGCTACAGATTTACTTTTACGAATATCAAACAACTCCAAATGCAGAGTAATGCTCAGAAGCATCTGGTTGGGTAGCACTGGATAGCCAGGTGTGATGGTATAGGCCTGCATGCCAACACTAGGTAGGAAAAAACTAGAGTATCATTATCAAAGACCAACTTGGCCAACGTATCAAGTTCAAGACCAGCTTGGGCTACATGAGACCTTGATTAAATTTTTTTTTTTTTTTTTAAAGAGAAAGAAGAAAACATTCAGCATTTAAATTAAATTATGTTCTTTTAACTCATGAATGGGCTGTGGATACAGTGTATCTAAGTCTTCACTACATGGCTAGGATGACTCCAGTGGCCCAAATATAATCTATCAGTTACCTGAGCTAGCCATTGGACTACTCTGTCTAGATACAGCACACACCCATGTCTGGGTTGTAATGATCAGGCTGCAATCTGTGCTGCTGCTGTGAGTGTTTGAAATCAAATAGTCATCGACTCGGGACATGGAGGATCCAGCTACTCTAGTTTAGCCTAGGAGGTCTTTCATGTTCGCTCTCTCTGCCCCTGGAGCTCTCTCCTCATCTGTGTGGCTGAAGCCAAGTTGTTACCACAACATGGGGAAGTCCAAACTACTCTGTTTTCTTTTAAGTAAAAGTTAAAGGTTGCTCACGTGACACCTCTTGACATGTAATCAGTGAGATTAGGGAAGGGCTCCCTGACGTTTTAAGGACTGCTGGGAAATGTTTTTGAGTGCAGAGAAGACTAACAAAGACTGGGGAGCCAATAGAAGAGGTCAGACCATGTATCCCTCCCCCCTCCCTCCCTCCCTTCCTCCCTCCCTCCCTCCCTCCCTCCCTCCCTCCCTCCCTCCCTCCATCCTGTAGATGTACCTGTGCACATACACTCATTGTTAGCACAGGCCTCTATTTGCTATGTTCGCAGTGTACTTCCACATGAGAAAGATGTAGTGTCTGTCCTCACAGGGCTTATACTCCAGAGAGAAGACAGACTCATTGCTAATGGTACCTGTTAGAAAGGTTATCTGTGCTTGCTATTTGAAAGTGACCCAGAACAAGGAACAGAGGCTGCCCAGTGGTATGCTTTAGCCTAGTACAGAAATGTGAGGCTGACTTTCTTATGTTTTCCACAGCAATGCTGTTGTAAATTATTAGGCAGCTTAGTGTTTTGTATTCAGATTTTTTGAATTTATAATTAACACATAGTTCAGTTCACCCGTTTAAAGTGTGTTTACTCTGTAGGTGCTTTAGGTGTTCAGTTTGCTGCCTGCTTACCACCTTACACCATGGATCATTTCATCAACCAAGAAGGAAGTCTTCGCATCAAGTAGTGGCCATTCTCCATTCTGCTGTCTATTTAACCCACCGACAGCCAGTACTCTACCATGTAGTCTCTGCTGCTTGGAGACTAACTTCTTCCTCATAATGTAATCATTTTAAAGATTGTTCAGGACCTACATAGTTTTAAAATGCTTAAAAATTTCTTAAGTTCTGACTACTAAGTCTAGTAGAGTTTGGTGATGTGCAGTGTTCGTAATAGGGATAGACTCATGGAAAGCCTAGATTTTGTAATGTAGGTATTTTTATATTTTTGCAGAATCCATAGGGTCTCTCATAAGTTAAATTTATAAATTTTATTGTTACTTTTCAAACTTGGTTGCTTTTTTGTTGTGTGTGTGTTTATGTGTGTGTGTGTTTAGGCTCACTGTGTAGTCTGTCTGTCTTGGAACTCAATATGTAGCCCAGACTGGCTTCAAGTTCATGATCCTCCTGCCTCTGCGTTCTTTAGCAAATCCTACTGGCAGTGTGGGCCACTACAAACAGCGTGGCTGCTCTTAAGCCCTGTTGCTATGATCTTAAACTAATTTCTTGTGTAAATAAGAGCTGCCTCTTCTTTTGACAAGAAAACATAGTTTAAACATATTGATTTTTCAGAGAAACATGCTCAGTGGAATTGGTTCTCTACAGAGATCATTTGTTCAAATGTACATAAAAACATTTAATATTATAGATAGTGCTTGTAGTAATGTGCAAGTGGCTATATTTTACACAGTGAACAATGATAAATGGAAGGAGGGCATGGTTGGAGAGATGGCTCAGAGGTTAAAGACACTTGCCCTGCTTCTAAAGGACCGAGGTTCAAGTCTCAGCACCCCGGGGCAGCTTACAACTGTCTGCAACTCCAGTTCCAGCGAGAGTGCAGCACTCTCTTCTGGCTTCTTTTGACGCATGATGCTGAAACATACTGTTAAGGTAGAAACTTTACTGCGGTTAATATATACCCCACAAGATTGAGATGTTGGGGATCTCCAGCTAAACTCCCCCATTCCACAGTCTGATCTCAGACCCTCTCCAAACCCCACCCCCAAGAAAGCCTGCCAAGCAGCAGCCCTTACCCTAAAGCTGCCCCCTTCCAGTTCTAGACACCTCCCCTCAGAAAGCCTAGTAGAAGGGAAGCTAGTTAGATTGGTAATGTGCTTAAAGACTAAGTTGAATCCTCAGAAACCATGAAGAAGTGAACCAACAGGAACTGTGGGGATGGTGAGATGCCCTTGGAATCAAGAGCTGAGAAGTAGATGCTCCAAGCACTGGCCAGCTGACCCATCATATTTAGCAAGCCATGGAGAGCCACCATTTCAAGAGGAAGGACATCCAGGTATTCTCTAAGGCTTCACACATATGCACCCAGACAGGAACATGCATCCAAATACACACGTGTACACATAGAAACACAAAAAGATTAGTACATGCATGAAAACCTTATTCATATTCTCCCACAGTTCCATCACATGTTAGTACTGCTCCTGATGACTTCTGCTCAGGGCTAGCTTTGGTGTTGGTGCTCTTGCTATCTTTGTAAAAGTCTTGATTAAGGTTTTATAAAAATGAAACAAAGCTCGGTTATTTGCTTTTCTCTGCCCCTGATGTGAACTGTTACAGTTCCGAGGCCTTCGGATAAAGGATGATGTGTAGAAAAAAACAAAAACAAACAAACAGACAAAGAAACAAAACACCTCAGTTTTCTATTCTGTTCCAATCCAGTCTTCTTGAAGTGTGAAAATCTTGCAGCTTCCCCTTGAATTTTGTGTATTCGTCCATATGTAGCATATAATTAAAGGTAATTACATGTTTTGTTAATTACCTGACAGTGTGATAAGTTACTTAAAATGAATTGTAATTAAAAAAGCAAACTGGCATCACCTGATGGACGGATTATTTCTGTCCATTGGTTCATGGCAGTACTTGAAGTCACCCTCGCTGCCTGTCAGTCTCTGTTTGCTGACAGTGCCAGGCAGTTGCTGGAGGTCAGAGGAAGTCTCTTGAGAGCCATTCATTACAAATTGTGCAACTTGGAAGTTTAGAGCAGTGATTTTTAGAGTAGGAGTTGGGAACAATTTGTGAATTAGGCAATCATTTTAGTGGGGCTGGGGTGTGTGTGTGTGTGTGTGTGTGTGTGTGTGTGTGTGTGTGTAGTTCCTCTGTTGGCCCTTGCTTACCACCTTGTTTTAGACAAATTTCTAGGTGTTCTCTTATCTCAGCCTCGAATCTGGCCATAAGAGTGCTAGGAGTACAGGTGTGTGCATCTGACTTTATCTGTATTCTAGAGATCTGAACTCAGATCCTCATGCTTTCATGGGAATCACTTTAAACCACTGAACCCCTTCTTCAGCCCTTGAGCCTGTGTTTAAGTGAATATGCATACAGTAGCATCGTTTTCTGTAATAAGCCACACATTGTAAATGTGTACTAAGAGGCTTTTTAAACTTAGTTTCTGTCATGTAAATTAATCCAATCTGTAAATTCCATTGGTTCATTTGCTTGTCTATTCACCACATCTTTATTAAATGTCTGCTATGTGCTGGGCATTGTGCTGGGACTGCTCAGTCCAGTTTGAAAGTCACTCTGCACTTATGGTATGTTGACTTCTGGTTAACCAGAACTCAAATGTGGTATGGATATAGATCCATAAAGTATTTCAAGGCTTTCATATTGAAAAAATATTTTAAAATTTTACATGCTTTTTATTATTGACAGCATATTGAAATGGCCAGTTTGGATCCATTGGCCTCAGTAAAATGACTCAATTTTGTTTTGGCTGTGTTTTTACTTACAGTAAGTAGTATTAACTCCAGTGACATATGTGGCAAGCGTGGCATTTCTGTTGGACAACAGTGGTGATGGTAATAGGGAAGCAGCAATGATCAGCAGTGACCAGGTCCTCTGCTCATTGCTTTGGAGAGTGGGGACAGGCAGACATCATGAGAGTGTGTTGATGAAAGTAGAGCATGGTGACAGGGGTCAGATGCCAGAGGGAAGGCTACAATTGGAGACAGGTGGTCCATGGAAGTCTCACTGTGAAGCAGACATATTTGAGCATGCTCTGAGAGTGGTGTCCTGCTGGTAGCAGCAAACAAAAGGGTGATGGGGCATAAGGTCAAGGAGAAACATGGCTTATTGTATTCTTAGAAAAATGAGATCCTTGGAAAGGTAGCAACAAATGCATGCTTTAAGTGCACTATTCAAAACCCTGACTTGAAAATAGCCTGTGGGTGGAAGAGGCCAATGGAGGGAGGCCATTTAAGAGGGTACCTGTGAATCCCACTGAGATACAGTGAAGACAAAGTGATTTAGACCACTGATGGCCATGGTGGCTGGTGAGACCCCGTTGCTCTCGGAGTTTATTTAAGGTAAGCTGGAGACTTTTCTAGTGGAGGAATGACATTTGTCAAAGGTGACTCAAAGACTGTCTTCCTGCATGATAGGATATTATAAGAGAATTTACTGATGGGGTGCTCTACAGGAAAACAGAGAAAGGAAATCAGGTAGAAGGATGGATTTTTTTATTCCATGCTATTTCTAAGAGGATGGACTGCCATTGGCTGGAGTAGGGACGCCAGTGAGCTGGCACAGTGTGGGTGGCGAAGGGAGGGAGCAAGGAGTGTGGTGGTGAACATAGGGTTTGCAGCTGTTCATTCTCACTGAGAGGAGATCCCTATGAGCCTTTGGATATGCAGTTCCAAAAATATTCTAGCTCGGAGCTATGAGTGCAGGATTTGCAGGTATATAAGAGATGTGTAAGCCATGAGACTTTGTGTACTCACCAAGGGAGTGGCTTGGACACAGATGAGAAGGGCTCCCAGCCGGGTTTGAAAGCCACCACTGCTGAAAAGTTTATTAAGGACACTGAGGAATTAGGGTCAGCAATGAGAGGAAGAGCTAGGATAATAGCTCATTCAGTTCCATGCCTGTCACACAGTGTGAGGACCTGAGGTTTATCCTCAGATCCACTAGGAAAGCCGAGCATAGTGACATGTACTTGTAATTCCAGTCCTGGAGACAGGGGAGACATAGACAAAGGATCCCTGGGACCTGCTAACCAGCCACCTGAGCCATTCATTAATATCCAGGCCAATAAGAGACTCTGTCTTAGAAAATAAAGTGGACAGTACCCTAGGAACAACAGATGAGATTGTCCTTTGGTCTCCACATATATGTACACACACACACACACGTGAGAAATACTGAGATTGTGGTGAATAATAAATTCAAAGACCTGGTCACTGTGTGTGTCTATATGAAGTTAGTTATGACCTTAATGACAGTAAAATGTATTTGAGTTTTAGTTCCATAATTTCTTCTGACTTTACCTAATGACCAGTTAGATGGTCTCATGGTTTAGATATAAAATGTCTCCAAGGCTTTGTGTGCTAAGTGTTTTGATTTTTAGCTGGTTCTGTTGGGAAATGATTGAACCTGAATTGGACATTTTTGAAGTGGGATCTGGATGAAGACACTTGGGTATACTTCTATTCTCGTTTACTCTTGGTTTCCTGTTCACCATAATGCAAAGAACCTCCTCAACTATGTGCTTTTGCCACCACATTACTCTGCCTTGTATTTGACCAGAAACAGCAGAATCCGCTGAGCATGGGCTCAACCCTCTGAGACAGTGAGCCCAGATGCTTTTTATTTCTTCCAATTCTTTCTGAGACATTTTGTCACAGGAAAAAAGAAAGTTAACTCCAATGGTTCCAGTATTTTTCCTTCATACCTTCTCACTCTTCCTTCTGTTGGGGTCACACATTTGTCTCCAACCCTTGCGGATGTCTGTGTCACATTTCAGCCCTTTTTGAAAGAACAATACACTCTTACGATCTTTGCCCCTTTCCAAGCACCCCTCAATTCAGTGGCATAGGAATCAGAGCCGCACTTGTATAGAATGCACTGTTTTAATAGTCTAGACTCTACTGTAGCTTGGTGTGGTTAGCATACTCTCTAGATTAGTAAGGACCCAGTTTGAACCTGAGCCACAAGCCTGCCTGTCACTCTCCACCCCACTGGTATGGGTAGGCTTTGATGGGTGCACCCGACTTTCAAGTTAGCTATGCACATCAAAGGTCTCTCTTACTCAAAAATCGTGAAACATTGTTGGTCATGTTCCCGGTTCCTGAGCCAGCATGTAGGGAATGGGTGGCAAGAGAAAATGATGTCCTTAGATGTACGAGAGGACTGAGTGCTGTCAAAGTGCCACTGATCGAAGGGGGAGCAGTTCATTCTTTATTAAGATAATTATAAAATCAAAAAATGTGGGATGAAAAATATCCCTGGCAACTTCACCTAGGTGGTTTGTCACTTATCTGTGTCTCGTCATGGTTTTTGGTATGGGGATCTGTCCACATGCATTTGTGCTCTGGGCTCCATTTTCTAGCCCTCATTTCTAATTGCCTACCTGTGCCTAAGCTGTAAAGTTCTCGTGGTGAGTGTCACCGCTAAGTCCTTTTCTCCTGCCCTCCTAGGCTCTTAGTTACATCCCTTCAGTTCATTGTGAATGCTGGCATCTCTGTGGGTTATTGCGAGAGGATATATTTAGCTTTTTATGATTTACTTATTTTTATTTCATATATATATATTCTTGTTTTGTTTGCATGTATATATATATGAGGGCATTGAATCCCCTGAAACAGGAATTACAGACAGTTGTGAGTTGTCATATGGGTGCTGGCAATTGAACTCAGGTCCCCTGGAAGAGCAGCCTGACAATAATTAGATTTAAAGAGATGTGAAGGGTCCATTGAGATGTCTCAGTGAGTAATGATACTTGCCTCCAAGCTTGAGGACCTGAGTTCGGTCCCCAGGAACTGCTTGGTAGGAGGAGGGAACTGACTCCACTAAGGTATCATCAGGACCTGTACGCTTAGTCTGTGGCATGCACACTCTCTGCCCCTTAACAAATACATTTTACATTTTACATTTCCCATTAGTCTCTCATCAAGGAACTTATTAATTTGATGCATAACACATCATTCCACAGAACGGAGAGCATGTATTTTGCGTATAGTGTAGCTGGCATGAATTTGGGGTAGGAAGTTTCTAAATATTAACTTGTGAGGCATATTTCTTCTCCTGTCTGAAGTCACCCTTCAGACTTGATTTGCAGCATACAGGGTGGGGACTGTAGCCCCTTCCACAGGCCAGCCATTCACCCTCAGCTTGTTTTATGATCCTAAGTGTCAGTTGCCTCCCCCATCCGATGCCCCAGTGGGGTCATTCATTTAATTTGTTTGTGGTTACACTTCCAAGTGTCCTCATGGTCTAGTTTCACTGAGACTACTCTAGAAAACTCAAAAGTGCTTACAGCTCCCAGAATACAGACATTGAGTGGTTCTTGCTTGCTGTTCCTCAGAGGCACAGTCATTAGTGAATTAGTTAACAGTCACTTAGTGCCTGTGAGGCTCACTGTATCTGAAGTTGGGCCACATCCTAGAGGAAATACCTTTTTCCTCAGTGTCAGTCACATCTGTCACCCCTTCAAGTGGCCACTAAGTGAGGTGCTGTGCGGCCTGGAGATTGAGAGAGGACCAGTTTGCTGCTGAGGGTTCGCTGGTTGATGGGCTTGAGATGAAGTGAAGGAAAGGCCACACCCAGGCCCCTGGCTGGCAGCCCGCCTGCTGGTGCCCTGACTGCACCTTTTCCTGTGGTACTGCAATGCCAAAATAAAAGGAGATATCAGAAAAAGAAAAAAAAATGAACTGGAAACCTAAGCATCTTTTTCTAAGTGGCTATATCCTTTTCTTGGATCCATTCCCAAAGTTCTTTTTTTTTTTTTTCTTCAAATATGTCAAAGGAATTTACAAGCATTTTGAAAAACATTAATATGCAAAAGCAGCTAAAAATGTTTATTTCAGAAAATATCCATTTTTACTTCCCTCCTCTTTGACACCAATACCTCCTGTCCCTCCCATCTTCTCCATCTCTCCCCCCTCCTCCCCTCTTCTCCATCTCTCCCCCCTCCTCCCCTCTTCTCCATCTCTCCCCCCTCCTCCCCTCTTCTCCATCTCTCCCCCCTCCTCCCCTCTTCTCCATCTCTCCCCCTCCCCTCTTCTTCATCTCTCCCCCCTCCTCCCCTCTTCTCCATCTCTCCCCCCTCCTCCCCTCTTCTCCATCTCTCCCCCCTCTTCCCCTCTTCTCCATCTCTCCCCCCTCCTCCCCTCTTCTCCATCTCTCCCCCCTCCCCTCTTCTTCATCTCTACCCCCTCCTCCCCTCTTCTCCATCTCTCCCCCCTCCTCCCCTCTTCTCCATCTCTCCCCCCTCCTCCCCTCTTCTCCATCTCTCCCCCCTCCTCCCCTCTTCTCCATCTCTCCCCCCTCCTCCCCTCTTCTCCATCTCTCCCCTCTCCTCCCCTCTTCTCCATCTCTCCCCCCTCCTCCCCTCTTCTCCATCTCTCCCCCTCCTCCCCTCTTCTCCATCTCTCCCCCCTCCTCCCCTCTTCTCCATCTCTCCCCCTCCTCCCCTCTTCTCCGTCTCTCCCCCCTCCTCCCCTCTTCTCCATCTCTATCCCTCTGCTTCCCTCTTCTCTGTCTTCATCCTTCCTCTAGAGCCTAGTTTGTGTATTGCACAAGCATGTTGAACGGAGGTGTGTATGACATTAGAATCTTCCTGCTTGCTGACAACTGTGCTTCTTTATTTCTTGTGTTTTCATTAGTAGTAGTTGAGTGTCTTGTAGCAGAGCATTGATGGAGACCCTGCCTTGCCTGTGATTGTCTCATATATCTGGGTACCTCCTGTGTGAGCTTCATTTACTATTGCAGAGGTTGGAGTTGTGAAAGCATGGGGATGTGTACACATTTTGTAGGACATATGCCAAGCAGTTCAGATGTATATGATATCAGATCCTCCTGTGGTTTTAGGATGGGCTGTTGTTCCTGTTGATTCTTCTATTATTTTTTTTTTCTAGTAAAATACTTAGTTATGTATGAGTGTGAGCTGAAGAGCCATATTTTATTAAGTTGGTTCCATTATATTGTATGCATATTGTATACATAGACTGGGTATTCTTAGGACCCTGTCTTGTCTTCATGAATTATAATAAAAGCTTTTTAAAGGTTTGTCTCATTTTTACTTGTTTATGTGTGCACAACTGTGTGCATGTGCATACTTACTCACATGCACATGTGAATATAGATGCCCAAGGGGTCTGAGAAGACCAGGGCATCACCTGAGCTGGAGTTAAGGTTTGTGATCTGATTAGGTGCTAGAAAGAGAACTTTTTTCGGTCTTCTGGAAGAATAGAGGTCAGTGGGCTGGGTCATTTCTCCAGCTCTGGGAATATTTTAAAAATACGTGTGTGTGTGTGTGTGTGTGTGTGTGTGTGTGTGTGTGTGTGTGTGTGTGTGTGTGTGTGTCTGTACAAGTGCACATGTGTACAGGTGTCCATAGAGATCTTCTGGAACTAGGTTACAGGAGGTTGTAAGTTCTTCAGCTCTGCTAAAGCAGCACGCCATTCCTAACTGTTGAGCCTCCATGGTAGGTATTTTACATAGTAGGAAAATAGACCAAATGTAAAGTGTAATTGATCTAAGATCCTGGTACTGAGTATAGGGCACCCAGAGCATGCAGAGACAGACAAACATTTCCTTCTATGGCAACACTGAATACCTATCTATGTATTTAAGAAAAGTACAGCAAGAATATAGAACATTTTAAAAATGTGTTATCACATAGGTAACACTTTCGTGCTTTTATTTTGATGGCATAGGGATCCAGCTGAGGCATATTCCCATGCTAGACAGGAGCTTTGCCTCTGAGCTGCACCTCCATCCCGAAGTATTTCTTAAGGCCATTGGCTTGCATCATGCTCCATCTCCCTTCCGATGTCCTAACATGTGACTCTGTCTCCTTGTCTTGTCTGAGGCTGTAGGTTTTGTACTATATATTGACATATTGACACAGCTGCTTCCCAGGTTCTTTTCATTGGTGCTATAGGAAAGGTTTTGGGATTTCTGATCTCTCCTCACATCTCACCATTAGATCTTTCATAACACACCGGTTAGAATTTGCTACCAGTACTGGTTCATGTTTATTTTCCTGCAGCTTTCCCAGTGGTGGGTTAACTTTGTTCTTATTTTTATTCTCTTTTGCAGTTTTAAGTTGTAAAGCAGTGTATTTGTTGATGTTATTATTGTCTTTACTTACCTAAGGTCAACATTAACCAATTAAAGTTCAGAAGTTTGGCTAGTTCTTTTAAGCTATTGGTGTTTTCTGATTTATCCACAGTGTTGGAACAGCCAGGATTGGAAAGGATAGACAGGTAGAGGAGCCAGGGTGCTGTGAAATAAAGAAGGGACATCACAGTGGCTGGCTACTGCACCAGGTATCTCTATTTGAAGAGTCATCCAACACTTAAACTTTAAGTTCCTTCTTTTGGTCACCAAACCCTCATTGAGTATCTGCTTGTGCATTGCACTTTAAATGCCAGAAGTATGCCAGTGAACCAAATAAATAAATTAACAAAAATTATTAATTAAACCACGACTCTTGAGAGAATGGGTATGTTCATTGGCCTCACTGTTTGTAGAAGACTAGCTGACCAGTCTCCAGGAAGCTCCTAGCAACTAGATGGCAAACTGTCACTAATTCTGTTCTCTCTAGCTTATTCCCAGCAGCTGATATTGAGATCTCTTCTGTAAGTTTCTCCTTCAGTTTTTTTCTCTACTGAGCTAGTTTCCATCTGTCTGGGACCCCAGAGGCCCGATTAAAACTGTCCAGGATGCTTCTGGAAGCATAATCATTCACAAACATTAAGTTGTGTGGTATAGAGATGCAAAGGGTGTTCTGCTCTATGTCTGGTGTTTATTGCATTGGTGTGAAGATTCCATCAGCTACCTCTGATCCATCAATGGATGGCAGATTACAGAGGAAAGAAAGTACAAAAAGAAGTACACTTCCTTTCTCAGGCCTGTTCTAACTTTTCATGAACCGAACATTGTTGGAAACAAGGCCAAAGCACAGATCCAGGGTTAGGATCACAGTCCCATTCTGTTTCAGGGTCCCCAGCCCAGTAGCCAGGGTCATACTCTGTTTCTCCCTCTGTTTCACCATTCCCAGAAATCCACTAGAAAGTCATATTTCTGCCTGTGAACTTCTCTAGTTCCTTCATGGGTGCTTTAAAACAGGACCGGCTTTAATGGAAATGTAAACATTTTTAGGTGCCTGCATGGTGGCCATAGAGCGTGTTCCATCTAGTCTGTGATTAAGTCTTGGAAGGCTTGTGAAGTAAGCCTATAGAGGCCAGGTGTTAGGTATGGTTGCAGGGCTAGCACATTTGTCGCTCGTCTCCAGCTGTGAAATGAGAGACCCACCTTATAGGGACACTGTAAAGATTCTACAGTGAAGTCTGTATTAGTTCTTAGGGCTTTGGGGTTCGAGTCTCAACTTGGGAACTCGCTCTACTCTTTAGCTCTGTGGCCTTCTCAGTTAAATAGTCTTTCACCCTTAAGACTGAGTTAAAGCAGTTGGGTCTAACTGGTCCTTCCTCTATGGAGAGTTCGGAGAGGTACTGGCATTTCCTACATACCAAGTTATTAGGGTGTCCCCCCACGTCCAGTGAGGACCTGGCAAATATCGGCTCATAGGTAAGTTATCAAGAAGGCTAATCACCTTTACTATCCAATACAACTTAAGATACTAAAGTTTGGTTTTTTTTAAATGTCATTGCTTATTAGAAAAAGATTGGTAGAAACAGAGAGGAAACACATCCAGACCTTTTGCTCCCTGCCTAAAATTTGGGTGGTGGGAGGAAGTTGCTATCTTGAGTAGAAATGGAATTTGATTTCCAAAGATAGATACTAAAATTTCAAATCATCTTTCTTCTCTTACCTTCACCTGCCTTGAAGGGTGTGGGACCACTCCAGAGGACCCAGCTGTCCTTTCTTTATAAATTTGAGCCAGATATTAAGTACATTATAGTCTTATTTTAAGGATGAAGATCATACAGGGCTTTGCCACTGGCGCCCTGCAACTCCTGAATTCAGACAAAAATTGCTGAGCTTGCAAGCTTTCTAAATCCTAAATTTTTTTTTTTTTTTCAAAAAGACTTTCTGGAACTGTTCATGAGAGTCATTGAGTACAAGTTTATTATGGATCTGGTGCATGCAGATCACATTTAAAGGGTATATGGGCTGAGCATTGTGTGCAAAACAATAATCTCACTTCTAAGAAGGTGAGGCAGGAGGATTAGGAAGTTGAGGCCAGGTCTTTTCTTCATTGAATGAATGAATAGATGGATGGATGGATGGATGGATGGATGGATGGATGGATGGATGGATGGATGGATAAGTGAAACAAAATCGAGCAGTCTGCCCCTAGAGTAACGAGGAGAAATGTTCTCATCAGCTATTCACTTTGTCCAAATGTGGATATTCATGTATGAGTGTGCACAAAAGGCCTGCCTATCCAGGAGACCAGAAGAAAGGCTCTTTGTTACCACTAGGATGTGTTTTGAGGTAGTAGGAGATTGGCTTTCTGGACCCACTTGGCAAGAATGGCCTTGACCTTGCCATCAAACAAAGGAATACATGGCAGCAACCCATTCTCTGAAATCCACACAATCCATCATTTTCAATGAGTGAGCAGGATGCATTCATGAAGCCTCAAAGGGCATCTTTTCTCTTTGTCCTTTCAAACTATGTGTAGTTTGATCCGTCTTTACTTATATATGATAATTCAAGTCATAAAAGCAACAGTGAGAAGAGCATGTATAAGAAAGCATACATGGCTTTAAAGTTATCCCCAGGGTCTGGGCAACAATCCTTCCAGAAATCTTTCTCCGTGCATATTTATCACGGAGTAGTCCTCAGATTTTGGTGGCTCTTAAACTCTGAAATGTGTGTGCCTAGGTCAAATTCATGGGTGCCAAATGTATAGCTTCCATAAAGAACTTTTAAAAGACAAGAGTAAAGTATCTGACAATTTTTTATATTAATAATATGCTGAGTTGATGTTATATTCAGGAAAATGTACTATCAAAAGTATTTTTTTGCTTATTAAATGTCTCTTCTAGGACATTAAAAATTGCATTTCTGGTTCACCTTAGAAATCCATCCAGAATACAGCTTCCAGTCTAGCTAGCTATGCTTTGTCTTTCCTGATGCTTAAGAGTTTGGGAATCTGTTGCTGATGCCTTCCAATAACATCTGCAAACAGCAACATTTCTATTACTGCATAGCCCAGATCTATAGGATTTTTTTAAAAAAATAGTTACTATTATTTTAAACCAATTTCACTTTGTTGAACATTTGGGGTTGGATAGGATAGAGTTTGTGCAGGCACTTTGTGAGTCTCCCTCATTATTCTCAAAGCAAACTTATCTGTACCTCATGGAAGCACTGTTGACATTTGAAAATGGGTAACTCCTTCTGGGGCTCTTCTGTACTTTGTTAATGCAGTTCAACTGCACATCCCTTGTCTTCTGCTCACTCCATATGAGACAATGTTCTTACCCTTCACAGAGGCAGGACAACTAAAAATATCCCCAGACCCTGCCAGGTGTCAGCTGAAAGATAAGTTCATCCAAGCTGAAAAGCATTGACTAAGGAGGAATTACTAGGATGGGGAAACATTGAGTGAAAAGTTGTGTATATTTCAGCCTGAGAAGTGTATCTTGCTTCATGTTGCAGTTTTGTATATATTACTAAAGTATCTCTGTAAGAATATCCCAGCACTCAGGAGACAGAAGTAAGCAGGTCTCTACAAATTTGATGGCAGACTGGAATGCAGAAAGTGTTTCAGGCCAGCCAGAGCTACATAGTGAGTCCCTGTCTCTAAAAAAATAAATGCATATTAAAAATTAAAAATAAATAGTGCATATTAGTGAAGTATTTTCTCTGAGAATCTAAACAGTTCATATTTCTATCTAGAATGACAATGAGTAATAGAAAGTATAATGATCATGATCATTTTTTGTATCTTGGGAAGATGACTCTAACATATTTAATATGCATGGTTGGGAAGAGGCTTGGGGGCCAATGCCTGAGAACTAGTGGGCAGGCCAGGCATTGATTCTCACCAGCAAGTGAGCCTCTCTGCCTTTGAAAGTGCTGCTTCCCAAGCTGCAATGGAACCAGCTCATTGACTGAAAGGGGCAAGAGTTCCTGTGAGGCCTTTCTTTTTGGAGCCCTCAGCAAAGGTGATTCTTTCTGCATGTGGGTTTAACTCCATGTGGCATTGTTTCAGGCTACTCAGAAGGCTGCATTCAGCTGGCAGGGCAGCTGTGGTGAGGAACAGCCGGGAGGAGTGCCTGGCAGTTGGGGCTCTCCAGTGTGGTTAGGTCTGTGTGAAAGAGGAAGTGGCTAGACTTCTGCTAGCTAAGTTGAGACCTGGCATTGAACCACTTGTACCGCCTCACATTCGTCAAAGCTCATCATGTGGCCAGCCTATACTCAAAAGCACTAAGAAGTGATACTACCTGTCTCCGTTGACAATATCTGATGATTGAAAATCTTGAGTATTACACTGTTGCATGACACTTTTTTCCTAGGAAAACACCACACACACACACATCTCTATTCACCCCATATAGGGAACCTATAACAGATCAAATACAGATACTATCAAAGTCAAATTTGCTGAATCAATAAGTTTATAGGGGTTACTGATAGGAAGATGAATGAGGGGTGACTTGCAAAAATGACTCAAAGCCAACTGCATCACTAAGGCCCACCTCAGCATGGGTGATGGTTCACAAAATCTGGCAAACCTGGTGCACATTGCACAGCTAGCAGGTAGCACAGTGGGTTGTAAAGTATCCTTTTCTGTTGGTCTAACCTCTTCCAGACTTTTTTGCAGCACAGGTCCTTCCCTCTGAGAAGAACTCTCAGCTATTATTTACTCTGGCAGGAAGAGAGAGGCCTAGTGAATCTGCTCATTTTCAGGAACTTCTTGAAGAGTTGTTCACCTTGCTTTAGAAGCTTCCGGCAAGATGGAATGTTTTAGTCTTAGAGGAAACTGTATACAACAAATATTTCCTAAGAAAGTGCTTTACCACTGACATATACCCCAAGACCCAAGAAGTTAAAAAAAAAAAAAAAAAAGATGAAAAATTTAGCAAAAATCGTTTTGACACTAGATCTCTTCCTAAGTTCCTCAGACTGGCCTTGAACATGCTGTGTAGGCCAAGCAATATGCAGAATTACAGAACAGCTAAGATTAGCAGACCTGCTTCACCAGAGACTACAACCTGATTGATGTGGCCATGGGAGAATGAGAGGATTTACAGGTAGCCCAGTGTTGGGGGTGCTGTGCCTGAGCTGCTGTGTGCCAGCTGTAGGGGCTGCATGAGTTCCCACTAAGAGGTTTACTGTGCCAGTGTGCACAAAAGTGGGGCAGTATTGGTTGTCATTTGCTACACAATAAGGAGTAAGTATTCTGATAGCTGAGAAAGGGAGAGGCCATTTCAGCCTGGGGAGGCAGAAGGAAAGAGCCAGACTTTCAAGGGTTCAGGGAAGGGCATGTTCCACACAGCAGTATCAGCGAGTGGGAATTTAAGACACATATGTGAGGAAAGAGATATGGTCAGTATGAATAAATCCCAGTGCCCGAGGAAGAGATAGAAGGGACTAGAGTGAGCAGGAGACGACAGGAGAAGACTGGGCAGTAGATAACCATGATCTGGACCATAGTGTTGCTGATGGATACATGGGAAGGGGAACCTTTAAGAGATGTTTAGAAGTAGTTAAAATTAGATTAGGCAGCAGTTTCTGATGGGTTGAGTGGTGTTTCTGAAGGTGAGGAAGCTATTAAGAACAACATTTAGATTTTGTGGTTTGGAATATATGTTGGGTAAAACAGCATCTCATCCGTGTTGGCAGATGCTGCATCACACACCCAGATTCTCGACATCTCTAGATGGTGGCATCCTTGCTGAGTTAGTAGATTGTTGGGAAAGCCCATTGCGGGATAAGAAGATAATGAGATGGCTTAGACACATCTCAGAATTTTTTTTTTCCATAGAACCTCATTTTCATTTATGAATATATACCATTCATGTGTGTGTATGTGTAATATGTATTTATGACCAGAAAGTCCAGAGTACCTATATTTTTACAGTAAAAGTGAGTTTGAAGATGACCCAGTAAACTTCATATCTATTCAGAGGATTCTTTTCTACTGTCCATTCTTGTATTTTGTTCAGAAAATGTCATTGCTGGAGTGCATGGAAAGGAAGTAGCTTAGAAGTTTGAATGTTGGGAAGCAAGCAGCAAGGCCAGTGTTCCATGTCCTCACACATCTTCAGAAAGTGCTCATGAAAGGAAATATGTGCTTGGTGATAGAATGATCAGCCCCCCCTTTCATCATTGGCTTTTCGATGTTTGCAGGTGCCCCTCTTCCCCATGTGTGCACACTGGTTCATTGGCATGGGTCTGCCCATCATCTGGGAAAATTAAGTTGGTTTAAGTACAAATGAAAACATCAAAGTTACTATTTTATTTAAAATTAAAGAATAATTAAACTGAGCAAAAACTTGCTGAGAGAATGTCCCAGGATATGTTAGAAGCGTGAAGAGACTAAGAAAATGCAGAGGGCGTTAGCTAGAGAACATGAGGGAGCCCCTCTAGCCTCATGGCCTTTGGTGGGCTTGCCACACCTTGTGTGTAACTGTGCTAACTGGCACACACACAGAAGTGTAACCTGTACCATGAGATGCAGATTCCTGCAGTTGTCTGTTGAGTCTGTAAGATGTATTATGGTAACTATCAGGGAGACTTAAGAGATGCTTAGGAGTGGGTCAAACAGAAGCTCAGTAGGTAAAAGCCCTTTCCATGTGATCCTGGTGAACTAAATTCATCCCCAGAACTCAGGGTATAATCTGAATCCCAGAGGTTGTCCTCAGCTCTCTACACATGTATCATGGCACACTTGCCCCACATACACCATCCATATCATATGGTGTAATAATGAAGATCGTGGTAATAAGAAGTGTTAAATAGTAAATGTTAAAAATTTTAAAAAGAAAGCTAGATCCACATGATTTTAATCCCAGCACTCTAGAGGCAGGTATAGACAGATCTCTAGGAGTTGGAGACCAGTCTGGTCTATATAGTAAGTTCCAGGACAACCAGCCTACATAGAGGAACCCTTTCTCAGAAAAACAACAATTATTATTGTTTTTTAATTTGGAAGAGTTCTAGGATGGAAAGGGAAATATTTCACCTGGTTGCTGGGTTTTCTGACAGTTGGCAGATAGCTGATATTCTAGAACTGTTCCTCCATGGGCTTTGCTTTTAGTGCCATGTCCTAGACAATGACCCATTTGCCCCACACTATCAGGTAAATGGCAGTAAAACTGAAGCCTGGGCATAGGGTAGTTGAAGTGGTAAAATGGGATTTCTTTTCCAATGGGCTGTGTTACTGCCTCTTTTCACAGATGCAATCGGAAACAGTGGGCTGTTATTGCTAGGATTTATACCTACTCTTCTGATAAAAGACCCTGTACAGAGTTGTAATTTACAATGTAGTCTGTGACACAAAGAAGTTCCCTAAATGTCCATCAGGAAGGCATTGGTAAATTAAGCTCTTGTCTGTGTAGGGATGAGGGACATCATTTTGCCATCATTACAGTAGAAGAGAACACGAACTTACACATACTGATAGGGAAATATATCGAGATGTACTATTAAGTGACAAGTGGATAGAATAGATGTGGGAAAAAAGAAATACACATGTCAAATATATATTATCGTATTTGCGTAGAATATTTTATAAGCAATAGGCAAGCTTGCTATGCTGGAGTTGATCCCCAGTGTACACGTGAAACAGCAGGTGTGTTGGCAGGAGCCTGGGAAGAAACAGTCATGTGAATCCCTGGCAGTCATAGGCCCCGTCTTAAAAAACAAGCTGGGGGCTCAGCCATGTAAGCCTGAGGATCAAAAATAGTTTCTAGAACCTACATAAAAGTAAAAGGAGAGGGGCTGGAGAGATGGCTCAGAGGTTAAGAGTACTGGCTGCTCTTCCAGACATCCTGAGTTCAATTCCCAGAAACCACATGGTGGCTCAGAACCATCTAGAGTGAGGTCTGACACTTCTTCTGGTGTGCATGCAGAATACTGATACATAATAAATTCAATTTTTTTTTTAAACAGTAGGAGAGACCTGGAGAACTGACACCCCAAAGTGAGCCCTCCCCATCTTACTCCCCCAAAACACTAATAATAAAATAAATAACATCTGTAACTCCCAAAGTGGCCAGCTCCTCAACCATCACCTGAAGATAACTACCGATCTTTATACACACATAACCCACATACATAAAAAACACACCTATATATCTGTGTTTTAGACACACACACACACACACACACACGCACACGCACACGCACATGCACACACACAACACACACACACACACACACACAGAGAGAGAGAGAGAGAGAGAGATGGGTTAACAGTAGTCATTTGAACCTAGAATTTTGGTGTGTGTCTGATACAGTATTTATTTTCTCGTTTGGCCCACTGTGCTTTTTTAGCTTGGATGCAGGAATGTGATCCCATTTAAGCAGAGTTTTAGTGTATCTAAGAACAAACTGTTAAATACTCAAAAGGGCAGAATTGATCAGATACTGGTTTTAATGATGTCTTTTTTAAATTCTTACTTTTAGTAAAAGTGAAAATCAGATAAGATTGCTGATTGATTTAAGACCCACTGATAAGAAACAGCCCATTCAGCTCAGATCTCCTCCTTCCGACTCTGAAGCAAGCATGGCTTCCCTCTTGTAATGCTAATTCCTTTTGTGACCTCCATCAGTGTATCAAGAAGATTTTATACATGGATGTCCTATTAGACTCAGCCCATGCTGGCTTCAGCAGAAAGAGATTGGTGATTTAACCAATGGCCTACTGTAGGTCTGGCTCCATTCAGCCTGAGTGAGGCTTTATTGTTCTCTGCTGTCTTCTGAGGCAACCCACTTTTGACAAGATTCCCTTCATGCTTGTGAGACACTCCAAAGACAAGCCTCCCCCAGTCCCCCCCAGCTTTTCAGGGGTATCCTTGGGTCATGTACTTGTAAACGCCTTCACAAAGGACCTTGGGCAGGTGGCACACCTGGAAGGGTTGACTTTTCACTTCCTCTCTTCTGTTTCCTGTTTGCAATGGCATAGACATTGGCAAACCTCAAGCATCTGTTAATCTAGTGTTCCGTACATCTCAGACACTGGACTGCACATCCGACAGAGCTCTGCTGCCAGAGAAAGCAGAGGTGCTGACAAGGGAATATTTTGTTCTGTGCAATGTGAGACCCAAAGGAATTATAGCAAAGGCTCAGCTCTACTTGGGGAAATGAGCAAGAGACTCCTGTGGGAGGCGCCATGGAGTTGAGACTTCTCTGTAAGGCATCGGGCTTCCCTAGCACAGGTCTTAGGAGCGAAGTAAAGTTTTTACAGAATGAGAACAATACCCAGGCAATGCCTCCTGTTCTCTTTTCTTGACATCAAGTGACTTTTCTCTGTCATTCTCCCTGTGTGTTGGCTGCCACCAAGGCTAGACCTTCCAAAGTGATCACTGGCTCAGCATAGCACAGCAGAGGAACTCAGTCCTTTGCCACTGGGCACTTATTCATGTCTTGTGTCTCTCTTCTCCAGTCCTTGACTGGCTTAGCATGTGTCCTGTGTGTCCTGTACAATCCAGGTACTATTATGTAGCACTGGTTCCTCCACAGTAGCACAAGGGGTGTCTTCAAAGGCAGATTGTCATCAGAAATTTTGTTCCCCAGGAAATAATGGCGGCAGTTTAGGGCTATATTTAAGGAGGACCGGTTAGGATGGGTCTGATAAGGAGTATCGGTTCATTGTTGTGCTGGAAGACAGCAATCCCAGACTCTTGTATCTGACAGGGATACCAGAATTAGGAGGGGAAAGAAAACAGTTTGATTTATGGCTGAGGTGGCCTTGAGGAAAGGTGAGTGCCTGGGTTGGTATTACAGGTTGCACTCAAATGTCATTACAGTAGTGTTAAGGTCAGATGACACTGTCACATAAGCAGACATGTATGAAGGAGGACAGTGGCAGGTAGAGAGAAAATTACCATTTGATTGCCAGCTGGACCTGTGATGCCTTCCCAGCATCTCCTTGCAAATATATTTGGGGATCCAAAAAATTATCCCTCATGCAGTCCTGACACTTGAGGGCCTAGGTTGGTCACAGGGGCACACACAATCAGGAGTAGGTGCACGCTACCACGGATGTCCTTTGGGCACCTAAGAAGACTGCATGGTAGAGAGGGAGGAGGGTCCATGTATAGCTGTGAGGCCAGTTTCTGTGTCGGTAGGAAGGAAGGAGGCCCGTCTGAGTATACTGCGAGGCAGTGTCTTTTAACATGTGCTGTGACTTACTGCCCAGAAAGACAAGAGCCCTGATGTGTTTGTCTTTAGCTCAGAAATTAACCTAGACCTGAGCTCTTCTGAAGTGGGTTATACCTCTAAAGGTTTCAACAGAAGCATTGGGAAGACTTTTGTGAGATCCAAGGATTTTTAACTCCACTCAGAAATTAGGAGCCCAATCAGGTGACCTTGCAAGGAGGGGCAGAGCTCTTCATCCCAGGCAGTCACCAGAAGCAGATAGGGTCGGTGTCTCTCTCCTAGCATAATAGGCCGACCCCAAGCAATACATCCACCATCAGAATGGACTGAGAGAGAAGTTCTAGTTAGGAATAGAAACAGGGACTTGCAGCTTGTATGACCAGAATGGGGAAAGGGCCATGGTGACAGCAGGATACAGGTGTGGATGCTTACAGGTCTCCTCTGCTGTAACTGAGGCTGTTGTCTCTTGATTGTGCTCACTCAATATAACATCCCTCAGTTTCAACGTGAGATTAGTTCTGGGACTCACATACACACACCCGTACACAGATTCAAGCATGCCCACCCACATGCGGTATTTGTGACCTACAGCACAATCCCCCTATGTGCTGTAAGTTGTCTCTCGAGTCTGAGTAGCATATGTTACAGTATAAGGCTGTACAAACATCTGTCCTACCATAATTTTAGGGAATATTGACCAGGAAAAAGCAGGTGTGTTTTAATTACAATTATACATTTTTGTCACAATTATTTTTGTCTTAGAACAGTTGACTCTGTTGAGAGGACACAAAGCTAAGGTAAGGATCACACTGCTTTGCTGCTATTACTGTAGCAAGCCATCTAAGAGTCCCAGTGGGGAGTGAAGTTGGTTCACCTTAAGAGGAACAGAGCATTGGGCAAGAGAAAATTACATCCAGTTTTCTATGTTTGTTGTTATGCAGACTTTCTCCAGAATTTTATTTACTTTTTAACTTTATTTTCATGTGTTAGCTGCCCCCCATGCATTCTGTATGTATAGAGTATTGCTATACAACTGCCTTGTTCACAGGTTATTTTTGAGAGTTTATGCTTCATCTTAGAGTTACCTTTAAGCCCCACTGGACAAAGAAACTGTCTTCTGTATATCTTTTGAGTTCCAAAGTTAGAACATGTAATGGGTGATCATTTCTCCAGGAAGACCCTGAAGCTTTTATGAGCACAGGAATGATGTTCTATATCTGTTCTTCTCTCTTACCAGGAGTGTACACACAGTAGGTCTTGTCTCTGTTTACTGTCGGTAAACATCAACTCTAACAATTCAGCCATGCTGGAAGGTGCTGCTACTGTAACTGTGCTTTGGACCTAAGCCTGTTGCAAATGCATACACAGGAATGCGTTTCCTCTGTTAGCTTTTTCCTTTGTCTCCTTCCTATTTTTTTGGTGTGTGACCAGGCTCTGTTACTCTGTGGGAAACAGCAGACAGCTTCAGTGGATGGAATGTTAAATTCACATGTGGAGCATAGCCCCAGAGATAACCACATGGACAAGTGATGGGTCAGTGGATTCTATTACATGGGGGGGTTCTCTGATCAGAGGAATTAAGCTTCCTTGATATGTTCAAAAATAGTGCATTTGGGCCAAATCTGGAATGGATGGAGAGGTGTTTTTTGATATCTGTCTAGGTTGAGAGCTTTGGGTTATTTTTTTCTCCCTCTGCCTTTTCTGAAGTTCCAGAATTAGAATACATTTTCTCTTCAATTTGTTTTTTCAAAGGGTCACCCAGAATTTGTGTGGACAGTATTTTTTTCCTCAACTAGAGTTAAATTAGCTTGGTGAACTCTCGAAGAAGCATCCTTTCCTTCCTTTTTTCTTTTTCATGTCCCATTCCCCACATTCGTATTTGCCCAGCGAAGATTCCAAGACATTCCTCTGCTGAAAAGAGGCATTTAAGTAGCCGGGCACAGCAGAATTACTGCCTCAATGCGGTATAACTTGTCTAATGGCATAATAATTGACCTTTTTTTTTTACCCCCCCCCCCATCACTGTTCCTTCAGCAAAAGCCACAAATGAAACATGACAAACCAGAAAAATGTAGCAGGCACCTCGCCAGCTCACCCACCTCACCATGCTATTTTCTCAAGTGATCTGATACTGTTGTACCCGTGTCAAGGGACCTCCAAAAACCACCAGGGTACTGGACTGGATGCAAACGTATGAGGATTTATTATCAGGTTCAAATGAATCCTGGGTTGAACCCTTAATTCCAACACAGTGGAGGGTTACTGGCTCCAAGCCCCAAGGTGAGGGGGTTTTTAAAGAAAAAAACTACTGAAGCAGAAAAGGGATATGGGCCACAATAGCCACTGGCTGAAGTTTAGGTGCCAAACTAACTTTTAATCTATTGGTTGTCAGGCACACTCCCAGACTGATCATCACACACTGGTCCTGCACCCTACTGGGACCAAGTCACCAGATAAAGCTCTCATCTCTCTCATTTAAGACAAAATTTTGTATATTTAAAGCACAAATCTTTTGCATGTTACTTTTAATGCTTGTTCTGTCTTTTCTCTTGGGTATAAATCTTTATTTGATATATTCTCTATTCTATTGTGGGCATTCTCTATTCATTTGGGGCAAATGAGAATTTTGGAGGTAATTAGGATCTCCCCCCCACACACCTTTTTCAATATAGTGGTCGCCCAGCCCCAGTGACAAAATGACAATGATGTTTAGAAAGGTTTTTTTTTTTTTTTTTGGTATCTCACATGTGGTGCTGTGGTCTGCCTTGTCTTAGGAGGCACATCAGTTTTGCGCATCAATATTAACAATTCAAACACCCTGAAATGCTAATAGCACTAGTAAGCTTTTAATTCCATGGAATTTATTGCTCTCTGTATTTCCATGAATTTATAACGCTTTGATTCTTAAGAGCCCCATTTAATCAGTTTTGCCTGGCACCGCACATAATAAACAACTTGCTGCTGAAGAAGTGCCACTTGGGGGAGGCTGCTAACAACGAAGTTAAATGCTTCTGCCACGAGCAGTCTCGGCGCCGTATTTTTCATGAGCAGTAATGTACTTTGCTGGCTTCGGAGCGGTGGTTAAACACAGCAACAAAACTGAGCCCACTCCGACACGCCGAGCTCAGACTTCCATAGGTATTTTTGCAGAAAGCACTGAAGAAATCTATGCTTTTAGCCCCCCCTTCCCTCCTCCTTTAGCTTAATGGCTTCTAATACTTTTTCATTATCTTTACTTAATCTTTTAGCGTATGATTTATTGACTAGATTGGTGAGTGATATTAGTGGGCAAAAACAGTCATTAGAGGTTGTTAAGGAACATTTGTTGTTTATTTGGCTGTCTGTCTATAAAAGTACACATGATGGCCCTAATAGCGAAATATCAAATTATCAACTGCTTTAAAGCAGAAAATGTCATTTGTTTCTCAAAACTGCACCAACTTTATATAATTGCCCTTTTAATTATCCCTACTGGCCCATGAAATTTGCAAAATAGAGCATCAAAGCTTTGATTTACTTACATGTTGCACTTTGGTGGGATTCTTAATGAACATTGTTTAGTTCTAATGCTGGGATGAAATTTGTTTATGGTGAGGAACGTGCTGCCTGGAAGGGGGGGGGTTCATAAAACCCCATCAGTGGGGCTTCTGGGGATGAAGCAAAATGGCTATATTCTTGGACATAACATTTTGGAAATCCTTTTTATGGTGGAATTTTATTACTAATTCCGCTCTGAATGAATCGTCGGTAAGTTCGGCCTTTCTTTCTGCCCCTCCTCCATTAGGCACCTCACTGTTGCTTTCCTGGGCACAGGAGCAGTCATTTGTTTGTTTCCTAGAAGTATCCCATTGAGGTCACCGGAAGTCTCCAAGCTGATGTTTTGACTGAGTCTCTAAAAGCTTTAGGGCTGTCTTCAGGAGATGCTTTCTACCTCCACAGACTACCTCCACAGACTGAGCTGGATTTAGGCTGGGAGGCTCCTTGCAGCCCCAGAGCTGAGTATGCAGCACACATTTGAGGTTTCCTGGAATCATCTCCTGCTGTCTTCCTAGAAGTTTTGTGAGTCCTATCTATATGTAATGAAGAGAAAAACCTCTGAGTCTTTGTGAGCCCAGGAAGGGGGTTCTGGGAAAGATAGCTGGGGAGTGAGTTTCCATCGCCCTGTCTCTGGTTACTGTCCTAGATTTCTGTCTTCATTCAGAGGTGAAATGTGAGGCTATACCTTAGTTGATGAGAGAGGCAGTGATACAGGCTGGTGATAGTGAGACCCTGGGCTTGATTGCAGGCTGGCTCACTCAGTACAGGAAGCATAGTGTTCTTGCTGATAGAAATATTCAATAATCCTGGGGTGGAGGTGGCCTCTGTGAAGCATCACTTATTCAGCACCTCAGGGTTGACAGGACAGGAGTGATAACCACCCATTGGGTGTGGCATGCTTCCTTGAATTTTTCTGGTCCTGTGATGAGAGTGTCATGAGGAACAGAATCAAGGGACTGACATAAGCCCAGAAGATTACCTCTCTCATTTCCCCTTTATCTACCTGCCCTGTCACTCGGTTGAAGGGGCAGATGTGACTTGTCTCCACAAAATCCTGTTGGCTGTTGCCTGGTAACTTGCCTTTCTCCTCGATGCTGTAAAGATTGTCTCTACTCACCATCTCCACTCAGGTCCTGAGCACATCGCTCGGAGGATTTCTTCCTTGTACCCCTCGATGCTGTAAAGATTGTCTCTACTCACCATCTCCACTCAGGTCCTGAGCACATCGCTCGGAGGATTTCTTCCTTGTACCCCTGGCCCTTTGTTCCTGCTCCTCTGAGTTTTGCAGTCTCCTGTGGGGGCTCTGGAATCACTCTTGTCATGTCTCAGGCACCTTGGAACGCTGGGGCTCAGTCTTTACCATGTGGCTGCACCTGACATTGATAATTATTTTCTGCCTCTTCCATCTAACTAAGAACAATTTCAAAGCTGAAATAATTTAAAAATCATTAACATAGGGACGGGTTTAATGGAGCCCTGTCTACCAGAAGAGGTAACATTTGCCTGTTCAGCCTTTTTTGTTTTATATGATTTCACAGAACTGTATCATTGCTCTTTCTTTCCCAGATTGTCTCTGACTTTTCGCTCCAGGACCTTGGTCTTCCTGGTGTGGTAGTTCTTTTGTCCCTCCACATCTGCAGCGCAGCTCCTACCTGCCTGCCATTTTCATTTTCCATGTGCACTGTCACAGACAGAGACACAGTAAAGTGCCCAGATGCCACTCGCCGCTCCCTGTCTATTTGTAACCTCTTCCGGTTCTTCAAGAGCTCTCGGACTCTGGAGCTTCGTCTTAGGTTTTTATTGCTTGCTTTGCCTGCATTCTCTCCTATCTGAATCAGCTGTACCTCCCCTACTATGACCTTTTTTTTCCATTCACTAATGAAAGGACCACTCAGAAGTCAGACAAACCAGGTTATTTCCAAGTCCTTCAGATTTGGGACACATAAATGTACAATTTGAAAACAAAGCTGATTTATAAAGTGTACGTGATGTTATTGGCAATTAATTGACACAGGTTAATGTTTTCATACTTCCTCCTAATACAATATGGTATGATAACATGATTCACTGTCCTTTTTTGCATGTATATGTGTGTGATTGCTGGTACGTGTGTGTGTGTGTGCCTATCTGAAGGCCCCATATCAACCTTGGATGTTGCCAACCACATTGTTACTGATGCAGCTTCTGGTACTGTCCCAGAACTCACCTGGCCCAAGTCCGAGAGATCCACCTGGCCCTTGCCTGCTCAGCACTGGGCTAGGTTCCAGGGCCCATGCATCTTAAGACTCTTTCCAGATGTGCCTACCTTCCTAGCCCCACTTACTATTACTTTGGATACATTCATGGTTCTAACTCCTAGCAATACATCTTCAGTTTCAAATTTTGTGATGGAGAATTTAGTTTGATACTTGTATTGTGTACCTACAAACGCAAGTTAAATCTGATTTGGGAAGGACATTGACAGTCCAAAGTTGTGATATTATCCCTCAACTCCCATTGTTGTAAGTTACAGGTTATTGAGTTTCTTAACCATCCCAAGGCTGCTACATTTCCAGGCAGGCACTTTCTGTCATCCTATCTCTCTTCCTTTCTGGCTTTCTGATTTGTCTGACTTGAACTTCACAGCTCCCAACACATGCATGCCCTATGTATGAATCATGGACATACCAGATATTGGGACCCAGGACTGAGCATTGTCCCTGAACTCTGTGCCTCACGTAGCTGCCAGTAAAACTGGAGTCTTGTTCTTTGTGACCTTTTGCACTTTGGGGCTTGCTCTTAACTTCAGGGACCTCCTCTGTTTCCTAGAAACCTGGGAGATGTACTTCTTTCTTTTGGTGCTTGAAATGACATCTTGGTTTTTGCCCCCCCACCCCCCACCCTCCACTGCAGTTCTGATGAGGACTGTCTTCTGGTGCTTACCACCTTAATTCTTGTTCCTCTGGGATGCTTCAGCCCTCAGGTGCCAGGCACTGTACATTATATCACATTAATTGCAAGCTCATAGGCTCCTGGTCTGTAGCTGGCACTAGAAGCCAGATGCTATACCAGACCTCCAGTGGTTCATGCTTTCCACTGTGTCTCTCTATGGGTGAGAGAGACAAAATGTGTCCAGCTCGCTAGAAGCATGGTTAGCTTCGCCTCCCTCCTCACTTCCCTTACAGGGCGGTGCTCAGTCTCTGGACCCAAGGCCTGAAAGGAGAAGAAGAATGATAAAAGTAGGTTTGTCCTCTCTGGTCATGAGTTGGCCTCTCAGCTGATTATGGCGACTTTGCAACTCAGCACTTTTCTGGAGTTTTCTGTTCCACCTTTTTTGACATCAGAATGGTCATTTTGCTTTCAGCCTTTGCTTCAGCTCTTGCCTCTGACTCTAATCAGATAATTTGTGGCAAGGCACTCAGTATTCAGAAAAACAGGCAGTTTTGCTGTTATTCAGAGAGAGCTGCTGGTAGACCGAAGGGAGCAGATGAAAGTTTCTTGTGATGATAGAAAAAGAGGGAGGATTTGTTTCTCATTTCTGTGTCCCTCATCAGTCCCTGTCACATGCCTGGAGCTTCCATTTCACAGGACAAATGGAGACTTGCTGTGAGGCTTAAATGTGAAACTTTGGGATGTGTAAGAACCTAATGAGCTGCACCAGGTATGGTTGCATCTACTTGGAATAGCACCTGGAGTCCTGAGATAGGACCTAAAATTCAAGGCCTACTTGGATGACAGGGACACCCTAGTCCCCACAGCTCATGCCTAGATCCAGTGGCCTGAGTTTGTATCTGGCTTGACAGTTTTCTAGCTCTACAATTCTTGTCCAAGCAACCTACCTTGTACAAGCAAGGTACCCTTCTTCCTCATCTGGAAAATAGGGACATCATAGCCATTTAAAGGTTACTATGGGAATGAAATTCAGCAGTGGATATAAAATCAATAGAACAGAGCATCTCTCGCAGTGAGTTCTCAACAAATGGAAGGGTTGTTTTTTATAGTCCTCGGAGTCCCAAATAAAATACAGTTATCAATCATCCACTTCTGCAGCTTCCCCCTCCCACCACACCACAGAGAGATAACTACTGCATAGGCAGCTTGGTGCTTTCCAATCCAGAGCTGATAGCTTTGACAGTAGTGAAGGGAACATCCCTGTCCCGTCAGTACAGTGCGCAGCCGGCAAGCCCAAGCAGGATGAGGGACAGCTGCCAAAGCAATTAGGGAATCCAGTTAGATCCCCAGCATGCCCTGTACTGGAGCTCTTCGGCTTCAGATTTGCACACGTGGCCGTCTCTGGCCCTCCAGGCCCAGTGTCAAGCCTTCTCTGGGTCTTGCGTTTCTCATCCTCATTTGACTGAGCTTTGGAATTAGGAATTTTACTTTTTTTTTTTTTTTTTTTTTTTTTTTTTTGGCAGTTTACCATAAATACTTCATGGGCCCTGGGAATTGATGTATTTTGAAAAAACATCATTTTTGCTTAGCTTTTCAGTTCAGGGCAAGTCTCCAAATGTTAAGTATCCATGATAAGGAAGTAAGTATTGGGGGCAGGAGTCTGATCGTGTGGTCCCAATGTAAAATGATGAAGAATTTTACTTTCTTTTGCTTATAGATGCACAAACACCTCCCTGTCTAGAATTCTCTAGACTTATAAATTGAAGTCATATGGAAATGTTGAATTCACCAAACAGGATTCTTCTGGTTACTTAGCTCCTTGATTACTATAGCCAAGATCCCTGAGAAGAAAAACCTATTTGGGCTCATGGTTTCCAAGAATGTGGCTCAAACTTGTTTGGCTTCATGTCCTTAGCCAGAACATCCCAGTGGTGGGGCACAGAAATTTCCCAACCTCAGAGTGGAAAGGAAGCAGAGAAAAGAGACAGAAGGAGGCTAAAGTATTCCTACAAACCTGCCTTCAGTGCCTACTTCCTTCAATAAATGTCTGGATCCTAAAATTTCTAGAACAACCCAACATTGCATCATCTGTTGGGGATCAACCTCTCAGCACATGTGTTTTTTACAAGAGGTGGAGGACGCTTGATATCTGAACCAGAGCAGGTATTTTCCTAAATTCTGGGACTCTGAGTATCTCAGCCACTGTTATGTGATAGATTGGCACTGGCCCTGTGTAGAGATTCCATCTACGCCCACGAATAGCTTCTCTATGATAAAGTTGGGAAGCTGGGCAGTGGAAGAGCCTTTATGTGTGGGCACAGGTAAGCATCGCGTTTCCAGAGATGGTTTCTCACACTCCTCCAGGCTGGACTAAGTCCCTTTTCGTATGTTTAGATAGCAGCAGTACTTTCCTTTAATACATATATCATGACATAATTTTTAAATTGTCTCTATTCTTGTAAGACTCTCCTCAGAGTGTGTAAGTTCCTCAAAATTCTTTCTGTATCCACTCCTGAATGTCATCCAACATATTCCAGAGCTCATACAAGATTCGATATTAATATTTACTGACTGGGAAGAAAAGCCAAGCATTTGTATTTTTTTCTTTGGTTCCTTTTGTTTTCAGTTATACGCTTCCTCTGTGCACATGCACATGCTCGCATGTGTCATCAGCTGCCATCCACCTTGTTTTCTTAGATGAGTGCATCTCTCATTGGTCTAAGGGTTCACTCATCTGCCTGTCTCTGCCTCCCCAGTGCTGAGATTATAAGCATGCATCACTATACTTGGCTGTTTTATAGGAGTTCTGAGCATTCGACTCAGGTCTTCATCCTTGGAAGGCCAGCCCAATAGCAACTGAACTGTCTCCTTAGACACCTTGTTCTTTGCTTATAGTACATTTCCAGGAAGGGCTGTGTTTCAGTTAGGATGGAATTTGTCCTCATTGACCAAAAATTTGACTATGGTGATTTAATCCAGGGAATGGAAACTTTACTGTAGGTAGGGCAGTAAAAAGAGCCTGACTATTTCAGGCTTCGTGGGCTGACGATAGTCTCTGTCTCAGTTTGGTTCCTGTCTTTCATGGCTTTAACCACATGGAAGAAGGGTGTTCTAGAACACTATCGTCTAGGCCAGTGGACTCTCCTGACCCTTCTGTGATTACCCACAGGAGACTTGCACAAGATTCAGCTCATTAATTTTCTGTTCTGAGATGTAAGGGGCTTTCCCCAAGGTTTTATAGATAACTAATAGTTGCTTGGGGGGGGGCTCTTAAGGGCCCCCCCTCCGAGGTTTAATTGACAGTTAATGGTTGCTCTTGAGACCCCCTCCCATCCCTCTCTGGGGATTAATATAGGCAGTTAACAGCTTCAGGAAAGGACAAAGATGTCTCCCTTTGGTGCTAGCTACCTCTTAGTTGCCACTGCTCCTGTAAAGAAGCTACCTGAGATAGAATTGTCTCTTCATTTCTACTGTCGGTAACTGGGGCATTTTTGTCCTCTAAAGATACTGAGCTTTTCATGGATGTTGTCCATATACCACCTTTAGTTTATGACTCTTGTTTTCATGGTCTCAAACCCCCTTGTCTGTCACAACACCACAGGTGTCTTTCAGTTGGGTGAACAGAGGACAGAGAGGCTTCTGTCCAGATTTCTCTTCATCCTTTAAACTAAATGGCCTTCAGTAGATCTGTTTTCAAAATTAGTCAAGTGTACCCTTCCCATTAGTGTCTGTCTATGGTTCCTTAGCCAAGGATGTGTAGCAGGGTTGCTTCTGGTAATGAAGCTTAGGACTGCCAGTGTTTTGGTGGATCTCACTACGGTGAGTGAGAATTTGGTCAGGAGCTCCTCCCCACCCTGCTCAGTGCTCTTCTATCAACAAAGGCTTGTTGGTTATGTTTCCAGCAGGATGTCACTGTGTAAGCAAATACACAAAGTTTCTCACTTTTAAAATGGAAATAAGTAGCACTTACTTTGTGAGGCTGAGAGAGGAGAGGAAAGGATGCCTTAGGAAGGTGCATGAAGCTTTAGCCTCTGTCAGTATCTGGAAGTAGTGAATGCTCCTGCAGTGGTACACGTCTGTTCTCCTCCAGCCTAGGGCTGTTCCAATGATGTTTTCTTCCTACTTGATCTTACTAGTAGATGTGTGTTTATTCAAAGTAGGGAAAAGAGGAAGCCTATGAATGGAAGCCCTGGAGCTAATCCAAGCTGTGAGGAAGACTGGATACACTTTCTTTGTAGACATTGGTACCCCATTTTGATTTTGAGCATTTACAAATGGACCCCAGCCCAAAGTTTGAGGTACACAACAATAGAGTATTGGGAACCAGTCTCACAAATGCTATGCTGGATTCTCCTAGAAGCTATTGAAACTGCCAGCTATCCAGTTTTGCAAGCTGTTTTATTATTCTGTTTTCATTTTTAAGCATGTGTAAATCCCTGGGTTGGCATTATATTGGACAGATATAGGTTGGCAAAAGTGGTGCCATGTCTCTGTAGAGACTGTGGCATCAAACACTGTTTCTCAACTTACAATAGTCTGCAGAGGGGAGTGTCTGGAGAACAGGTAATGGAAAACGCTGGTTGAGATACTCTTAACTGAGATACTCCCAGTGTGTTGGAGGGGTATATGTACATGTTACTGAAGGGAGGGTATTGTGTTCTATGTGAGCATTTATGTGCCTAGTAATGTGGGGGTGGGTATGTACATATTAATGATGGTATCTTTGTGTGCGTGTTTGTGTTGGTAGTGTATGTACATGTGTGTGCATGATATTGTGTGTATGTTTATCTGCAAGTTAATATGGATGTGGGTATGTGGAAGGAATGGAGGTTGGTATATGTGGATGCTAATGCGGTTCTAAATATATGTTTATGTATGTATGTTTAAGGCAGGAGATAATGCTGTGTATCTTTCCCAATCACTACCTATTTTTTTAAGTCAGGTTGAATGGAACTCACTGATTAGGTTAGATGGTCTGACAGTATGCTTCAGGGATCCTCTTGCCAGCACTGAGAGTAAGGTGTACACTATCATAGCCCCTTTTACATGGGTTTGGGAGATCTGAGCTCATGCTTTCATGTGTGCACTCACAATTTACAAAAGCCTGAAATATTCCTAATTTTAAGTGAGTACCCCTTGGAGTCCCCAGATCTCTTCTAGCCCCTGTAGGGAGAAATCCTTTCTGCAGTTCTTCATACATCTTTTGCAACTCTTTGCTAAGACTTGTCATTTTGCAAATGGTGTCTTGCAGCAACTCCAAGAAGTGGGCTCAGGATCTGTTGGGTTAGGTCAGGAAAGAAGCGCATTATTGAGAAAACATGCATGAGGTTTATTTCTACAACCAGTCCTATACTAGAATAACCATCTAGGTGTCGTTTTCAAAAAGCAAAAGGCAAGCCTCAAATTAGCAGAGAGCCCCAGCGGAAATCTCTTCTCCAAATCCATTACGCAGGAGATGAGCTGGGTAAACACAGAGACTCTCCCATTTAGACTCTGACCCTCACTCAGCAAGGGGAGTGATTTGTTTCCCACGTTGGTTCTGTGCCCACCTTTTTGCAAACCTTTTAATTTAAAAGAGACATTGATTAATGATGCTTTTGATCTGCTGGATATTTTTTTCTTTTAAAGGGCAGCCTCATTCTTTTCTACATAAATTTCATGTTGAAGATAACCATGAGTAGAAAAATGAAATTGCTTATTTATTTCCAGGGGTGTTAGGCATTGACTCACTTCTCCTATGTGTGGGTGTCCCTAAGGAGTGGGTTCCCTGGCCTTGATAGCCAAGGAGCATCTGGGATCCTGTCATTTGTATTTTGAGGCTTTCATGTCATGTCTGGTGTATAATAGGGATGTGCCAAATATTTATTGAGTGAGAAAATGGGAGAATGAACTGGTAAATACTTAATAATTACCTTGTGTGGAGAGCATGCTTCAGAAGGATATTTCTGATATCACTTGCACGTCATCATATTGTCAGTAGAATGCTAGCCTATGGGTTTTGATGGCCCTTCTTTTGATTTTGAGATGATACAGATAAGGCCACTTATTGCAAAAGACCTGCTTGCTCAGACCCCCTGACAGTAACCAGTAACCACAGTGTTATCTCCTATGGGAGATGAGACTGTCAAGGAACAACAGTCACCTTGTAGTTTGTGAAGGTTATCACAATTTTCATTTCTGGAGAGGTGGAGACAGGTAGAACTCCCAATTCCAGTCCTAGTCTTCTCAGCAAGCCCCAGATCCTAGTGAGAAACCTTGTCTCAGAAAACATAGCAGATAGCTCCAGAGGATCAACACTCAGAATTGACCTCTGTCCTCCAAGTGTGCACGTGTGCACTCCCCCACACCAGTGCACCTGCATACACATGACACATATACAACCACCTTATTCATACACACAAAAATTAATGAGTTTTATATTATAATGAAAAGGAGTGACCACTTACCAAGAGCAACAGTACTTATAGATATCCCTTTGAAATAGAACAGAGTCTAAAACGTATTATGCTTTAAGAGCATTCATTTGAGTGTCAGCATCTTGGCAGGGGGCATCTAAATGCAAAAGGCCGGATAAATGTGAGGCTGGATAGCAGTATCCTATTCCTGGAACACTATAACTGTGTCATCTTGTTACCTTGATGTGCTCTGGGAGTCCTGCTTAGCTCAAAAATCAAAGGACTTCCCCAGGAGGAAACTATACCTGCAGCTCAGTAGACCCGAAACGTGATTAACAGCTTATACTCAGGAGCAGGAGATCTGATTCGTAAATCTGGAGGAGGGGACACTTCATTTTTAATAGTGTTGGCTGGAGAGGTAGCACCTGCTCTTGAAGGTCCAGTCTCTCTCCACCTTCAATCCATTTGGTCAGCTGTCTCCACAGTCATTTTCTAGGATATGCTTCTGTGGGTACATACGACCTGGTTCTTTCTCTCTCTCACTGCCCTATGGTTTGCTGTGACCAGTCTTTGGTTCACCCAAATTACAAGTTACTGAAATTGGTCCAAATATAATAGAGATAATCATTAGCATCACATAGCAAATTTGGGAGACATGAAGACTAAACAGATTTCATCCTGAAGTAGAAAATGCTAACAAATTCATGAATTGACAAGTCAGCCATTTTGTAAATTTGTTTTAGCAAAACATGGTTGAGGGGGCCCTCTGCATAAAATTGAGCAAACATGGGATTAGGTAGACAGCTCAGTAGTGATAACACTCACTGTTCAAACCCTGGTTTGGTTCCCAACACCCACATCAGGCAGCTCACAACCTCATGTCACTTCAGTCACAGGGGATTTAAGGCCCTCTTCTGGTCTCTGTGTAGCTCATATACATACACTCAGCTACATACAGATAAAATAAAAATAAATACTCTTCTTAAAACTGAACAAGCATAGTGTTCACCCTCCAGACTCAGCAGAAATGTCACTGCTTAGGTCCCCACCATACTTCCCTACTTTGTCCTTCACCTCTTTCCCTGATTGTGACATCCTGAGCCAGCCTATACAACACAACCCCTTGTGATGCTAAGGAGCAGAGTCTCTCTCTGTGTGGACAGTGTTATCAGTTGTAGGGTTTGTGTTTGATTTCAAGCCTCCCCTGCTTACCACTCCCTGTCTGCCCTTTCACTTCTGTTTGTCCATCTGCAGACCATTTAGTCCGCACATGGCAGATTACCTTGAGGAACAGGTGTCGTAGTGTTCAGGCCTCCAGCAGCAACAGAATCTGAGAATCAGGAAGGTGACCGTTTGGGACATTTCTGAGAACTGTGTCCTGATCTAAGCAGACCATTCTGAACCCTGTGTCTCTTGCCCTCCTCACAGCAGCCTGAAAAGACTTAATCCTCCTGACAGCATTTCACACACAAGGAAGTTGAGACCCAGAGGTTCCCCACTCCATGCCAGGGCACACCCCCCGGTGTGCACATGGGACCCTGCCTCTCCTGTTTTCTGTTAGAAGGCTCTGAGGGTCACGCATGTACACTCTGGGGAAGTTTTCTCATTCCAGTCCTAGCATTCTTGAGGGGAGATTTCTCTGTGCTCCAAATTCACCTTGTGATCATCATTGCTATTATTAACAATGACTCTAGACTTAAGATTATTTCAATTAGAAGAGGAGTCTGCTGTTGCAATCCCGGTTCCTTTCCCACCCACCCCCCTGTAGCCCCAGAAGTCCCCAGGTACTTATTAGCCTCAGAGTTTCTTCCTACTTTCTATTCTTCTAAAAAAACAAATGTTATTTTCAGCTGTTTTTGTTTGTTTGTTTGTTTGTTTTACAGGCAGTTATGAGCTGCCATGTGGGTGCTGAGTATTGAACCTAAGTCCTCTAGAAGAGCAATCAGGGTTAACCACTGAGCCATCTCTCCAGTCCCCAGATTCTTATCATTGCTTTCTGCAGAAAGCCAACCCTTGGCCCCTTGGCATGACCTTCGAGACCCTCATTCTTTGGTCTCTCTCATTTCTCTTTTTAGAGGCTTACCATAAAACATACGAGTGTCATACGCGAGACTGACCCTCCTTCACTAGCTGAGGCAAGACATAGGCTGTCTCTGGGCGCTAGCAGCAGACCTTCCATGCCCTGCCTTTGAACCTTCACAGCTCATCTTATTGCCTCCTTCAGGTTTGCATGCCACGCCCCCTCTTCTCTGTCTCCCTATTAAAGTCCTACTCATCCTGCAAGGCTTCACCCTCCATGAGGCCTTTTCGTTTGAACCCAGCCTGTGTGACTCACTCCTTTGTCTGGGCTCCCACAAGTGTGTGTTTGTATTTCATTATAACCTTTGTTCGAGTCTGCTCTGTATTTTAGTGCGTTCTTTTCAGATCTGAAAACCACAAATTCTTGCCTGAAGGTAACAATCCATTTAATTAAGTTTTATGTGCCCCAGAGCACCCCGCATGGTTCTCAGGCACTTCATGGATGCTCTTAAGCACAATAATTGAAGTTGCCATTTTGTTGAGGGTCCACTGTGTGTCCAGCTGTTTAGGAAAGCTAGGCCTGCTAGTCTCTGTGATCCCAGTTACTTGGGAAGCTGAAGGAGTAGGATCTCAAGTTCAAGGCCAGCCTCCACAACATGGTGAGACACTATCTCAATTTTAATAGCAAAAAGAAGATTGGAGACACATAAAGGATTGTGGTAGAGTGTCTTCCATGCATGTGCAAGGCCATGAATTTGAACCTCATTACTTTAAAAAGGGAAAGAGAGAGAGAGAGATTGTGTATACCAGGTGTTTTGTTTTAAGAAGTAGTTTATAAGTTCAGCTGTTCTTCCCACTCTACAGATGGGAAGACTGTGAAGTTCAGAAAGATTCTGCTTGGCCATTGAGTGTGCACTGTATGTGATGTTCTTGTCACCATGGCATCTAAGTGGTACACAGTAGTGATTTACCAAGGTTACATACCTATAGTCCTGTAAGTGTACAGCTGCTGAGTTCATATGTGTTTATTTTAGAAACGTCCCCCTTTCTTCCTCTTGCTCTTTGACATGTCCTCTGTGTGTTTTGCTTTAATATCTTCAGCTGCACTGTCCAGAGTTGGAAGGCAGAGTTTGGTCTATGGATCTGTAGCTGTTTCTTGAATGACTGTCACCCCATTGTCACAATCCCCATGCCGTGAGTCTAGCTTAGGACAGGTTTAGTGATTTCAGCCCCTTCCCTTCCCATGACCCAGGATCAGGCCATGGCCTCCCTTTCTTGGGCTTTGAGTATCAAGATTGCTGTGGCTAACTAAAAAGGGAAGGGTGTGTTAGACCAGCAGCCAGGACTCTGAAAGGGACAGAACATCAAGAAAAGACAGGACCTATTACAGTTCCTGGAGTACAGGTCTCTGTGACCAGGTGACCAGTGTGTCTCGGTGTGCCTGGAATCCTGTCTTTGTTTTCTGTCTCACCTGTCTGCTTGTCAGGCTCAGGCTGGTCATATAACACATGTGCCCTGGAGAGGGAGAGCAGACTCTAGGGTAGTCCACCCTTCTCCTGCTGCAGCACTCACAGTTCACTGACAGAGTAGATTCTGGATGGCCCTGACAGTAGGGGCTGTCTCCTGAGCTCTCTGTGAACAGTGAAGTGGACTGGAAAAAGGCGTAGGGTTTTTCTGGGTCCCACTCTGCAGAGCTTGAGATCCTCTGCTGATGGCCTCAGGGAACCTTCTCTTTCTACATCGTAGCCACCCTGATGAGACTGCCTATACTTCTAAACTCAGTGAGTATTCACATTGATTGGTACCAAATGCTTATTGAGTATCCCTAACCCAGAAACTCCGTAAGTTTTTACTCGCCAACATCATCCCAGAAGTGGGAAATGCCGTGCAATGCCTCATGTGGCGGGTTGCAGTCAGCACTCAGGCGCACTGGATGCACTGACAGTACAAATTTCCTCCAGTCCATGTGTGTATGGTATGGGTGCAGCATGAATTTTGGTTTGAACGTGGGCTCCACTCTCAAGGTTTTTCATTTGGAAAATGCAGACATTAAGAAGCCAAACTACTTTAAAATGTAAAACACCCTGGTTCTCGAAGAGCTCTTGTGTGTAGTAATACACCAGGACCCCAGAGCTCAGCTGAAGGCCAAAGACTTCCCTCCAATAAGTCCTAATAAAACCCAGCCTCTGAAACCCCATCATCAAATAATAAAAGAGCAGCAGAGTAAATGTACAATTCATGAGATTAATATAGAGCAGGAAGACAATCTTTTTTTCCTAATAATCTTTACTTTTATATCCTCATTTATGGGGGTGCTGTTTAATTTCATGTTCATTTACTTTAATTACTTCTTGCATGTACTTTTCAGGGAAGTTTGCCATTTTCCAACATCTAAAAGATGGCTTAACTTGAGTTTCACTTCAGACCCTGTTAGAATTAATATATAATAAAACCTAATATGTATATTTCTCATTTTTCTACCTCAAAGAAATATTCATCATAATAGAATCAGCTTTTTTTTTCCCCTGGGAGATTTTTATCAGACTTACAAGTCAAATTAGTTGAATGCATTTCTTCTGTTAATAAACACAGGGATGTACTCTAGAAATGTCTTTCCACCAAATTGCAGTCATACATTTCCTTGCCTGGAGACCTCAGCCAGTAGATGACCAGGGTGTGTTTGGTGGGGGAGGGGAGGCACTCTAAATTTCTTAGCTTAAAGCAGATTGCTAAGAAGGGAGAATTTGGGGCTTGGGGGGCAAGAAGGAAAGACAAAAAATATAAATCCCAGTGAGTAAATGTTAGATATTATTTTTAAAAATAGAGTGATTTCTGTGGTTTTTTTTTTTTTTTTTGGGTGGGGGTGGCAGGCTTTAGGCATCTGTAGCAGCATTTATTCCAAGTGGCCTGTGAGGATGTTGCAAGACTTTGAAGGTGCTGTATCATCTATTGCTTGAAATGTCCTGGGATTCCAGGTTAGAGGATACCCACATTAGAGGGGGACAAAGTCCTGTCGGATGTAGTGGGTGTGAAGGCTGTGACAGGTTTGGTTTGTTATGTGCTCTGTAGGTTCAAGGTTAATTGTGGGAAGATCTTGGCTATGAAACCCTGGCAAGTCCTTACAGGAATGGGGGGAGGGGGGTTCTTTCAAGTGAATTTATTAAGGGAAGTTGTGATTACTGACTCACAGTGTGGTAATGTGGGCTACTGGTTCTCCTTTGTGTGTGTGTACTTTTTTATGTGTGAGCAGGCATATATGTATTTCTATATTCATATGCCAGGAAGCTAGAGAACAACTTTGGGTGTATTTTCTCATATCCCATCTTTTTTTAAAATTATTATTATTTTAGGTTGGGGTCTCATACTAGTCTGGAATTTACCTAATGGCCTAGGCTGGAGACCAGTGAGCCTCTGGGAACTGCCACTTCCTGCCTACTCAGCACTGGGGTTACAAAAATGTGTCACCACGCCCAAATTTATTGTTTTTTATTTGATTCTTGGGGTCAAACTGCAGCCCTCACACTTGTGAGCTAGGTGCTGTACTGACTGAGCCCTCACCTTGCCCAGCCACTTGTTCCTGACATGAGGCATCAGGTATTCCGTCCCATTGTTGTCTCCGTGAAGATCCTGTGCATTTTCTAGAGTTCACAGCCCAGAGAGCATCCTTCATTCTGTAGCATGAGGCCAGTCAGAAGACGGGATGTAGACTTCCTTCTCCCCACAGTGAGGTCCAACTGTGGTAAATGAAGCCAAGGATGGAGGACTCTTGCGAAGCTGCTGGGATCCAGTGTATGAATGAGGTGGGAGAAAATTTTTCAGAGCTATAATGAAGCCCTCTTCTGTATGGACCTGAAATTCACCTTCTCCAGTGTTTTTGCACAAGACTGAGAATAAAAATGGTTATGATTGATGAAGCACCCAGTGCATATCTGACTGTAAGTTGGACTAGAGAGGGACTTTTAAATCACCCAAATGAAAGATTACATTATCATGAGCATTAATATGTAACAGTTAAGTGTGTCATTGCTGATCCTGAGTCCTGGCATTCACAGCGCTTGGGGAGGCCAGCCAACCAACAAGGAGACACTTTCCTGCAAATGCCAGTCCTGGCTTGCACTCTCTCTCTCTCTCTCTCTCTCTCTCTCTCTCTCTCTCTCTCTGTGTGTGTGTGTGTGTGTGTGTGTGTGTGTGTGTGTATGCTCATGCATGCACACAGGTGCCTGCACACATATGTGTAGTATGTGTATGAAGGACAGAGGACAACCTCAAGTACTGTTTCTGAGAAACTGTTCACTTTCTTTTTGTGAGAGATCTTTAACTGGCCTGAAGCTATAGTAGACTAGATTGGCTGCCAGTGAGTCCCAGGGATTCCTGTCTCTACCTCTCTGGTGCTGAGAAGATGAGTGTGCAGGCCCATGCCTGGCTTTCTTACGTGGGTTCCAGGAATTAGATTTTGAGCCTTGTTCTTGCAAGACAAGTACTCAACTGACTGAGACAGCTCCCCAGTCCTTGTAATTAGGACTCTACACAAGTTAAATTTTGTTTTTCAAGATGGAGTTTCTCTGTGTAGCCCTGGCTGTCCTGAAACTCACTCTATGCCCAGGCTGCTCTTGGACTCAGAGATCCACCTGCCTCTGCCTCCCAAGTGCTGAGATTAAAGGTGTGTACCACCACTGCCCAACTATACTGGTTAATTTTTAAAAGTATTGCATTTATTTTATGTGTATTTATTTTCCCTGAATGTATGTATGGGTGCCATATTTATGCCTGGTACTTGTAAGGATCAGGAGAGGATTTCACATCCACTAGAACTTGGGTACAGATGCTTATTAGCCACTATATGTGTACTGGGAACTCAACTCAGGTTTTCTTTAAGAAAAGCTAGTACACTTAACCACTCTCCAGACCCTGAATAGATAATTTGGTTTTGCCTGCCTAATCCATTTTCTGAGGCACATGGTAAGGGGCTCAAAGGTGATCCCGATGTTCTCATTGTGAAGGCACAGTTAAGTCAAACAGAGGAGGGGATTATTTCATGTTAGAAATAGGAAGGGCATGGCATATAGTTTCTCCAGAATTTGTATTTTCTTTCTTTTTGTTTTTTTTTTGTCTGAGTTAGCAAGCCCTTACCCATCCTGGGCTGACACTGTGTGGCCTGAGGGGGTAGCTAGCTGTGTGGGGCAAACTGGTTAGCCAGAGAATAGTTGATTTCTACTCAGAGATGAAGCACAAAAAAATGTCCTGGGGCAGCGAATCACCAGGGACAATAAAGCTTTTTGGGGGATTGTGCTTAGCTAAAGGGAGAGAGGTGGTTCTGATCAAAATGGACTTCACATTCTGATCAAAATGGACTTCACATTCATAAGAATGGGTTTGTGGGCCAGCAAAGAATTGTTTCCCCTGGCTTTCATCATTCCTTCCCAAACACAGAAGAAACCCCACTGCGACTCTTTACTACGTGAGAGGAGAGATAGCTCCAGGCCCTCTTCTCAAAAGATCTGAACTCCATTTGCAAGTTGTTTTATGAAGCTATCACCTGGACATGGACACACACACACACACACACACACACACACACACACACACACACACACAAATCCACTCATTCGTTAGGAAAAGGAAGGGGTTATCCACTGGCGCTAACTTAAATTTCTACCAGAATTATTTTCTTTTCCAAGGCAGTCTCTCTCTCTTTTTTTCCATGTATCTCCATATTTGTTTTTTTTTTTTTTTTTTAAAAAAAAATTCTTGTTTCCACTGACATGATGAAGAAATCATTATCTTTGGCCTTAGAAAGACAATTGAAAATAACAAAAATTGAGCCATTTTTATTTTTAAAATAATACTTATTTTTATTTTCATGTATGAATGTTCTTGCATACGTGCCTGTTTGTACACCAGTGCATGTAATACCATCTAGGCCAGAAGAGGGTGCCAGATACTTTGGAAGTAGATTTATCGATAGTTGTGAGCAGATATATTGATGCTAGGAACTTATCCTGAGCCTGTGTGAGAGCAAGGATCACTCTTGCTTGCGAATCATTACTCCAGCCTCATCTATTTTTATATAAATATAATTGTTTTTTATTATGCATTTTTATTTATTTGCATGTATTACCGCTGGATGTGTCGTGTGTGTGTGTGTGTGTGTGTGTGTGTGTGTTTGTGTGTGTTTGTGTGTGTGTGTAAGCTATTGTCAGATCCCCTGGACCTGGAGTTACAGGTGATTAGTAGCCTCGAGTGGGTGATGGGAACACAACTCCAGTACTCCAAGAGTAGCAGATGATCTTTACTACTGAACCATCTGTCCAGCTTTATTATTTTCTGTCTATTGCAGACTAAAGTGTTTTCTTTCAAATAATATAGAGTATGTGTCAATAGAAAAAAACATCTCCTATATGCAAAAATATTTAATTTACCTCTTATCAAAACTCAGGAGAAATTGAGCCATTGGAAGCAGCTTTCTTACTTGTGTGCTCTGTAAAGTGTGCATGCTACTTCTGTGTCTAAGCATTTAATTGCATATTTATTTATTCAAAGAGTTTTAAGTTTATTTAATTTTATTTTTATGTGCATTGGTATTTTGTCTGTGTGGGTGCTGGATCCTTTGGAACTGTAGTTACAGACAGTTGTGAGCTGCCCTCTGGTTGCTGGGAATTGAACCCTGATCCTCTGGAAGAGCAGCCAGTGCTCTTAACAGAGTCGTTTCTCTAGACCTTAATTGCATATATAAATGAGTTGATACATTCTACACAGCTTTTTGTAGCTGTTGTGTTCATTTACTTAATGGGTTCCCTCCCTCCCTCCCTCCCTCCCTCCCTCCCTCCCTCCCTCCCTATCTCCTTCCCTCCCTCCCTCCCTTTCTTTTTCTTTTCTTATCTTCTTTTGTTTTTTTTTTGTTTTTCAAGGTGGTCTTACTCGGGTCTCTGACTGTCCTAGAACTCACTATATGAACTAGGCTGGAGTAGAACTCACAGAGATCCACCTACCTTTGGCTCCTGGGTGCTGGCATTAAAGGCCTGCATCACTACTCCCAACTTTCATAGACTTTTAATAGCATAGATGAGCCCACTTACTGTGGCAGGGGATGGCTAGATGGCTTTGTTCCTTCATCTGCTGGCAGTAGACTTGACTGACAGCAGGGGCCGTGCTGAAACCTCTGTCAGTGCTACCAGCCACCATTTTCATGCAGGAACCACAGTGCCAGATGTCAAAGGCCTGCCTCTTCACTTGGTCTTGCCACAAAAGAAACAAGTATACTTGGTGTGTTGGCTGCTTTTGGTTCTTCACCATTTTCCAGAGGAGGGCCCTATAGCTGACCTGGTATTTCCTAAGGATGCTATCCTTGCTGCATTTAGCTATGTCACTGTGACCTAGTCTTAAGCCTGCAAGGTATTTGGAGTTTTAGGGGTAGGGTGTCGCACTCTATTCCAGGCTGGCCTCAAACTAATTATGCAACTCAACCTGGCCTTGAACTCAGGGCAGTCCTCCTGATTTGACCTGAGAGTGTTAATTTACCATAGTTAGTTACAGCTTTCTGTGTCCTTATTACTGCAAAGCAGACTGTATCACTAGAGTGAATGATCTAATTAATGCTTTGAAGGGGTGGCGTATAGAATAGTAGCTTAGTGAATAAGCATGTTGACTGCCCAAGCATGAGAAACCGAGTTTAGATCCCAGACTTGGCTGTGCATGGGCCTGTAACTCTAACTCTGTGGGGGGTTTTGGAGGAGGTCACCACAGGAGGATCACTGAGGCTCACTGGCATTTTCAGATACAGTCAAAGGACTTTATTTTCAAAAGAATAAGGCAGCGAATGATAGAGTCAGAGCACCCAACACAACTTTCTGGGCCAAGCATGCTACAGGTGTGCACACCTGCACGTGTATACATGTGCACCATACACATAGACACAGAGAGAGAGAGAGAGAGAGAGAGAGAGAGAGAGAGAGAGAGAGAGAGAGAGAGAGAGAGAGAGAGAGAGAGAGAGAGAGAGCATACAGACCCATAATCACAAATTATTCAAAGAGGATCCCAACTGAATTAAATGCTTGTGAAGATTTTGTCAAGAGAGAGAAGAGAAAACCAAACCAAGAAATGGCATTTGGTGAGTCCGTTTGCAAGCAGAGAACTCTCTAAGAGATTTGACAGCACCCTTGTAATTAACAGTGAATATTGATGTTGCTGCTGCTACTCCCACTAACAGCAGCCAACAATTACTGAACCCTTGCTATGTGTATCTGGTAAGGATTTAGACATGTAGCACGTCTTTCAACTCTCTATCACTTAGCGAGGTTATGGCTACTGGTGCTACTTAAATTTGCTAGATGGGAAATCTGAGCTTCAGAGAGGTCATGCTAGTTCCTCAGAGTCATACAGCTTGGACTTAGAAAGCCAGGCCAGTTGATGGTTCAGTACTGACCCTGAAGTTCCTGGACTCTTTGTAGTTCCTTGCGGGCTGCGTCATGTGTTCCCCTGCACTAGCTTACCTTGCAAACAGCTGTCAGGTGGTCTTTAGTTGGTTGTTTTTTGGCCTATGCCTTTTCACCAGCACCCATGAAGCTTGCTTTTACCACGCTCTTCTTCCTGTTGTGGTAAACTGGGGAAAGTTGCACATACTTAATGCTGCAGCCACAGCCACTTCATTCAGACCTTGCATATTCCTGATGCTGCTGGCTGCTTTCCTGTGTGTGCACTGGGCATGGCAGGCTGAGCTGAAGACTTCTCTGTTCTGTTCCCACTAAATAATCCTATTGTGTGGACTTTGCCTCAGGGGACAGAGGTCAAGGTCTACTCTACCCAGATAGGACAGCAGAAGAGCAGTCCCACTGTGCATGTTGGGGAACACACATGAGCACACACAGAGCATGGGTGACCACCCCAGAGCAGCTGCAACACTCCAGTCTCATCCCAGCATCCATGACTTTCCCGTAGGTGCACTAAGGGAGGTTCCACTTGAGGTACTCTGCGCACTGTGTGCCCTCTGGCACCTCCTTAGACCCCGAGAATCTACACAGCTGGAGCCAGATTACAGTCAGTTGGCAGAGAGCTCCAGGAAGGGGTGTCTGGGATCTCAGCATCTGCTGACCCGTCTGCCACCTCCTTGTATGAGGAAAATCAGCAAGGACCTAAGGGTCGCCATTGCTTCTCTGATGAAGGTTGTAATGAGTGTTGTAACCAGAGAACAACATTTCACAACAGGCCCTGACATGGTCCAAGTGTCTGCTCTTAACGTGCTAGAACAGCAAATATGCATCAGTTAGTCAGAGCTGACTGTCACCATTTCTGGGACATGTGTGTGCTGGTCTCCATACTGTTTGTTGAGTTTGGTGCAACGTCTATGACCTCAGGGTGCTTTGTGTCATTTCACTCTGTTTTGGTTCATTTGTATCAGATACTGAGATAATCATGGGACCTTCCAGAAGGATGGTCAGTGAGCAGTGTCTTCGAAGGCCTTGAATGGAGCTCTCCTGTTGGGAGAGCGGTAGGGGGAGGCTCCCTGTCTGCATTTGAGATACACTGAGGACCAAGACTATTTTTTTGCAGTCAAACTTTCTACAGAACCCTCCAAGATGCTGAGAGAAATGTTTAATTATACTTTGTTACCTTGGTTTCCTCCAAAATGTGATTTTTTTCTCTCATCATTCGTGGGTCCCAGGACATGCCAATTATTGTGTGTCCACAGAACTCTTTCTTTATAGAAAACTTCATCGGTAATAGCCATCCTATCATGATATTTTATCATGTACTTACCATGAAGTCTGAAGGAAAGCAACCCCAAGGCTAATCCAGTACCTCAATATGTCTGATTGTTAGGCTCATGGCCACAAGATGGCTACAGAGACACCAGGCATTGGCTTCCTTGATTGTGTCATTTAAAGGCTCAGAGTGAGTGGGGGGTCAGGTGTCAGTAAGGCAGAGGATTTCATCATATGAGGAGAAAGCCTTCCCTGGCATTGCCCCATCTCTGATCAGGCCTAAGTTAGATAACATTATGGTTTGAATGAGAAATCCCCCTCCCCACCCAGAGGCCATGTGCTTGAATACTTGGTACCCACCTGGCAGAACTATATGAGAAGATTATAGCCATTTAGAGGGCAGAGACTTGGTGGAGGAAGGATGTCATTGAGGAGGACCTTGAGCTTTCATAACGTTCTCTTTCCTATATGCTTCAGGGCTGCCCGTGTCACATGACCAGCTTGGATCATGTTGCTTTTGCTGGAATGGGACTATAAACTCAGATAAAACCCATTCTTCATAATTTATTCTGGTCATATATTTGCTCACAAAACTTGGCAAAGTAACTAAGACTGTTCTTAACTTCAGAGCGAGTTGAGGGGCACAGAGTATCATCTTACTCCAGGAGTGGGAAGCAAGGTGAGAAGGAAGAGAGTTGCCAAGTAGCCATTCATCTGTGTATGTTGACAGACAGACAGACAGGCAGATGGATAGACAGACAGCAAATAGACAGTATCAATTTTGCAGTTATTTGCAATGGTAGTGAATTTTGGGGTTCTTGCATCTTTATGGAAACAGGAATCTCTTAGTTTCAGGATCAGTTGCGTCCTTGCTACTGACTGTTCCTCATCTCTGTTGCAATGTTTATCATTTACCTAAAAAGCCACTTTTTAGATAGCTCAGCTTCCTGCCTGAAGCCACACAGACCAGGATATACTATATCCTGCACTTGGCATTGTGTGTGACCCCCAGGCCCACACCTGTGGCCTTTGATTCTTTATTTGCTCATTGCAAAAGAACCCCCCTGGCAGGTCTGATGTATCTGTAACATCGTGGGGCTGGTTCGACTGTCACTTTGTTCCTTCTTCAGTACTTAGCTTTCTCCTTGTGATGAAACATTCATTCTTCGTTGATCTCCAGTGCAATGTTCCAGGCAATGTGTGCACACTTTGCAAAGAAGGGACAGTCTGTGTAGCATGTTACTGCTCAACGTGTGTCCTGTCACTCATGTTTTATGAAAAGAAAAGTGACCTCAGTTAATGAAAATGGGATTTTCTGCAGGATGGCTGATGTTTCTGAACAGGCTGTTTACAAACTGAATCCAAAGAGAATTGGAAATAGCTTTCTTTTTCCATGTCTTTTCTTTTATTTTTTAATATATAGTTATTTTTATTTCATGTGCTTTTATGTTTTGCCTTCTTGTATGTAAGTGTGAAGGTGGATCACCTGAAATTGGAGTTACAGGCAATTACATGCTGTTATGTGGGTGTTGGGAACTGAACCTGGAATTAAGAGCCAGAGCTCTTAACCACTGAGCCATCTCCCCATTTGTTGTTTTTAAGACAAAGTCTCACATAGCACAGGCTGGCCTTGAACTCCAACCCCTCAAGTAGTTTTGCAGCTAGATTTTTTTTTTTTGAACATTGATTGATTTTATGTATGAGTGCTCCATCTGCATGTATGCTTTCATGTCAGAAGAAGGCCCCAGATCCCACTATAGATGGCTGTGAGCCACTGTGTGGTTGCTGGGAACTGAATCCAGACACTCCCTTCCCTAAAGCAGTCAGTGCTCTTAACCACTGAGCCATCTCTTGCAGCTAGATTTTTAAAATCAGCTCTGGAGCATTGTACATATACCTATGATCTCTGGATGCAAGGAGCAGAAACAGGAGTCCAGCCTGGACTACATAGTCATCCCACCTGTGGAAGCAGGGGAGGGTCCCGGTGCTCCTGAAGAATCTAGTAGACCCTCACATAGCTGTGGATGACAAGCCTGTGCCATATCCTGCTCTTGTTCTGATCCACCCCTGCCTTCTTCCTGCCTTATTTTCTTCCTTGAATGGACAGACCCAGCCCTCTAAGTCATGGCGGTGGCTTGGATTGATGTTCTCCTGTTAGCCAGTGGCAGGACATCAAACTAAACAGTGTGTGTGTGTGTGGGGGGGGTGCTAGTGGATCTCCTTTCTGGCAAGCTTGTAGGTGTTGGTATGATGTCCAGGGTTAGAAACCCTAGCCAGAGTTAGTTGCCAGTCTGGACTCTGCCACTTAGCTACTGTGTCATCAACAGCAGTGTATCTGACCTTTCAGTGTCTTGTTCTTCTTTGCATGATGGAATGATGAGAGCACGAGCCTTCCAGGGTCACTGTGGAGACAAAATGGTACCATGCCTGCTTTAGAAAGGTGACTGGCAGCCTCCATTGTTGTTTTTCCAAAGTTACTATGGCTTCTAGTCCCAAGAAAGGCTGATGAATTGGGCAGCCCACAGAGACCAAATTAAGGCCTGGTGGGGAAGATTGATGGAACCAAAGACCAGGGAGCATGCAGCACCCCATGCCTGCTCCTCCTTTCCTGCTCACCCCACCAGGATGCTTTCCCTGCACACTGCCATGTGTCGCCTTCAAAGGGTGTGGTGACATTCACATATACCTTCCTGGGTTTTTACTGCTTCTCCCCCTCTATACTTGATGTTGGTGTTGGGCATGAGGTGGTTAGAAAGTAATGATATATTATAATCAGTAACTGAACTCATCAGAATTGCTCAAGGGTTGTTAAACCTTAAACACAAACATAGTTGGCCATGAATGTTGTGTGCCAGCTGCCTGCTTACTACTTTGTAACCAAAAGTAAACCACTAGCCCAAGACTTAGTTTGCCATGCCCATGAAATAAGGAAAATATCTCAAGACTGACTGTCCAGGGAGGCTGTCTTCTGTGCCAGTGGGGTATTGGATAAATGGTACTTGTTAGCATCTTGGTAAAACAGCCTGGATAAAACACAAGTGCTGTATAGATTGCCTTCCCTTGTAAGACGCAACAATGCCGGTACAATGCATACTGTTCGGGGCATACACATTAGTATTGAGATCAGCACATTCACATTTTCAGAATTGTATGTCTTCGAGGATAATTGTACAGTGTCTCCAGGGAACTGAGATTTTGGTGTGCTGAAAGTAATATCTGTTCAGGCAGTGGAAATTTTAGATGATTGACACTGGAAAATGTGTCTGTATATACATCTGTATGTAATTTATGTATGTGTGTATTACATCTGTATGTAATTTATGTATGTTGGTTTTGAGAACATATATAGATGTGCCTGTATTTATATGTACATTTGTTATTTATTCATGGCATATATTTTATAAAGTACATATAATATATAGTTTCATAAATTTGAATATATATTGATTTTGAGTAAATATAGATGTTTTAGCATTTGCATTTATGATATACATACTATATATTTTACAAAACATATAATCTTTTGCTTTTGTAAGTGCTTGTATGTTTGTGCACATGCATACATTTGTTTGTACATATATATGCTATGTTGCATGTATATGCATGTGTTAAATTTATGTGTGTGGCGTGTATATGTATGTGTAATTCATGTTTTTGTGTGTAGGTGCTATGTACCTATGTATGTGTTATATGTATATGTGGTTTTTAAGTGTGTATGTATATTGTATATATATATATGTATGTGTATGTGTGCTGTGTATATGTGTTGTGTGTTATGTGTGTTGTATGTTGTGTTGCATACGTATGATTTTGTGTGTGCATATGTTGTATTATGTGTAGGTGTGTATATATGTATGTTTGCATGTGTTGTCTGTGTGTTGTGTGTATATGTTGTATATATATGCTTGTGTGTGGCATACTGATTGATTGTGGCTTCCAATATCCAACAGCCTGGGTTCAGATCTTGGACTTATTCCTTCCAAGCTGTGTGATCACTGACAACATAACCTGTGTCTGCCCTTCTCTTCTCATGTGCAGAGTGAGGTAATGTCCGTGCTTGCCTTATAGAGTGGTTGAAAATTCAGTGAGCTGGTGGATGATATCCATAATGTAGGTATTGCCTACCTGGTACTAATGAAGGTCTCTTATCATCATTGTGTTCAGCTCACTGCTTGTGCAAGCCAGGTCCTTGCCCGTCTACACCATGGGTTGCTTCATCTCTGACCTAAGCCATGACCACAGGGACTACTTCATTGCCTCAGCTGTCATCTGTTGTGACCATCCTCAATTTTGCTGATGGTGGGTCCTGACTTACCAGCAGGCAAGGGAATATAGTTGAGGTTCTAAAGGTTCCATAAAGTCCCGGTGATTTCAGACATATGTGATGGTCTGTTGCCCTTGTGTTTTGAGTTTGTATTCTCATGAAGGTTCATATATATCACCGAATTGGAGAGCTACATACAAAAATCTTATTTGCTTTAAGTTCTTACATTGTACCAAGGACAACCTCAGATGGCTCACTAAGAAGGGGCTTTTGTTGTTGTTGTTCATGTTGTGACATGTCCAGGAGGCCTGCTTCTTCTGAGCAAGCCTAGAAATGTGTTGTGCTCTGGCGAGCAGCCACAGGCCACTGGACTCTTTGCAGCCACCTCTCTTTTGCAGAGACAAGCCCTGTGCATGCTTTTAAAGCTTGAGCCAGCCAGGGCAGTCTTTTACTATACCAGTCATTTCTTCAGAACCCCTGCAGTTAGATGTGCCTTACTGGAGGACCCTTCCATCAGCAAACAAGTAGTGGCCTGAAGAGAAGGCTCTGATTGGTCAGAAGTGTCTGATGACTTCTTGTTAATGAAGAGAAGGCTCTGATTGGTCAGAAGTGTCTGATGACTTCTTGTCAAAAACTGATGCTTGAGCCCCTCGTTGAGCAGGACTTGAAGTGTAGAACAGGCATTCCTGAAATGAAGATCACAAAACTCAGGTTAGGCAAACAGCAGCTAGCCACCGGCCAGCCCTGTGTTTCCCTTGGATTCTGAGTTCCCGTGACTTGGTTAAGTCAATGCATGGGTGGCATTGCCTGCATTTTGCCTCTAGAGCATATTGCAGCCCCAGGCTTGATTTTATCCATCACAGCAGTCCTGGCACACCTCTGTTGGTTTCTCTGCAGTCTCGAAACTCAGTCTTTCCCCTAGAGGGTGGATAAATAGCCTTCTCATTTCCAAGATCAATGTGTGGCAGAGGAAGCCATCTGGCATATGTCCCATTGTCCTTTCTCCTTGCCTAAGGAAGAGGCACCGTGGAGGCAGAAGGTCACAGCTCCAGGAAGCATTGTTGTCTCTCAGAAGCTGCACTAATCATGGGACTGTAGGACAGAAACACCAGAAGAACCAAACACTTGACAGGGATCTCTTTTTTGGTGAAGTTTCCCATCAGAATTGAGCTGCAGAATAGTACATAATAAAAATGATTTTTGAATAAAATTATAAGTTTGAGTGTTCTGCATAATACTTTCCCGAGTATTGGATGGATTTCTTTTTTTAAAGATGCCTGCACTGAGCTCACTGGCCCATTTCAATTTTTATTGAAACAAATAAACCCAATAAAAACACTTAGGCTGATAGCCCTGGCACCACAGTGGAGGAATCACCCAGTATTGAATGTATTGATTTATTTATTTACTTCAACTGGAAAATCAAGTATTGTGTTAATGTCTTTTATAAGAATCACACTACTCGATGAAATGGCTAATTTATTTTAGCGTACACATAAATAGCTAGCAATTTTCCATGAGGCAGGCTAATGAAAATGATGCCATGGAATTGTCTCTACGGTGAGGAGTGACTGGGCCAGGTTATGATTGGCTGAGTTCTAAGACGCGCTGAACTGGCCATCATATCTGTGAACTTTTGAACTGCTACTTCTGGCGTGTGATTTATTGATTTTGCTATCTCTCTGTTTAGCTCAACTTTAGTCTTTGCCCAGCAGTGCAGATAAGTGGCATAGGAGATTTAATTTCATGGGTATTTGGGGTTAAAAACCTATCTTTAAGAAGAATGCTAAACATGTTTTAATAAAACATGAGTTGCAGGGCTTTTTAGGTTTCTGTAGGCTAGGGATCTGATAAGAAGCAAAGCAGTTTAAAGGCCAGCCCTAGGTTCCCAGCTGGGGAGAACTTTCTGAACTCTGCCAGTTACACCAGGACCCACGTGTATTTAATTTGCTCCTTTGGGCCCTGCCCTTCTTAATTACATGTATCATTTTGTCACCCGCCTGGCTCTTGTGCACAGTCATGCTTTGCCTCTTGCCTGGACCAGGGATCACAACACAATGCAGCAGCCTTGCCCCCCCCCCCCCCCCAGGATGCTGAATTCTGGTGGTATGTAAATGCCCTCCTCTGTGTTAGATAGCTCAGGAAAATCCACTTCAGGGAGCATGTGGGACTCTGGCTGGTAAAGATGTGCAAGCGAGCTCAGACTGTGCTAGCTAGCTATCAGGCCCTGTGGACCTCCCCCCAGATCTGGTCCACATCAATGCTGTCTCCTTCAGAGCCTGTCTTGACCTTTGCAGGGGATGTTTCCCTGGTGCTAGGGATGGGGTGGGGCTGTGGGAAGGAGCAGTTCCCTAGTGAGATCAGCCCTGACTTTTTATAGCTGGACAAGCAGAGCTTTCTTAACTCTGTATCACCTTGGGAACTCACTCATTGCTGATGGTGTTTTTATTGTATCAGCTAATTTCTGAGGAGTGGTGTGACAGCCTCATTTTAAACTTCCTTCTCCCAGCTCTTATCCACAGGGTTGGTTGCAGGAGGTGGGCAAGAGCTTTAGCTTGTACAAGTAACCATCTCACAGATTTCAGCTCATAAATTTTGAGGTGCATGAACGGTTAAGACTCTCCATTTCAGTGACACAGTATGAGGATGTGGAAATTTTATGAAGGTAACAGTCTGGTTCTTTAAAAATAAAAATCTTTATTATCACTATTACTATTATTTTAAAAGTACTTTTAAATGACCAAGTAATTTTAACCTTCAAGAAAAGACTGTGTGAGTGGATGAGGGGGAAGTTAGTGAGCACAAAAGGATTGGATGTTTGCAAGGGGTTTGATTAAACTGGCAAGATCTTTATTTGAATGTTGAAAGCATTTGCTTCCATTGTAGACATTCTCAGCAAATTTACAGTCAGATATTTGGAAACAGCTAACACTAAGTAAAAAACAAAAGGAGGGGACGGGGGTGGGGGGGAGGAGGAGGAGATGGGGAGAAGGAGAAAGAGGAGGGGGGGAAAGGAGGAGAAAGAGGGGGAGGAGGAGGAAGAGGAGGGGGGAGGAGGAAGAGGAGAAGGAGGGGGAGGGGGAGGAGGAGGGGGAGGAGGAAGAGGAGAAGGAGGGGGAGGGGGAGGGAGAGGGGGAGGAGGAGGGGGAGGAGGAAGAGGAGAAGGAGGGGGAGGAGGAGGAGGGAGAGGAGGAGAGCTTGTTTGTAATGGGAAACAAAATTAGTGGGAAGAACTAAAAAGCCCAACTGACCCTGACACCATTAGCTGGGGAAGAAATTCCACCCCACCTCAACTAGTTGATTCCTTTACCATCCACATCCGAATCTGGTTACCTCTAGGTTAGAACAGCCAAGCTGGAGGTCGAGAGCCCCCTCGGAGAGAGTGCTTAACTGGCCAAGACAATAAGAAATAACGCATAACCCCACAAAAGCCTTCCCAGAAAAGAAGTGTCGAATAAATCCTGTGGAATTCTCACTGCTTCTGCTCCAGAGCTCCCTGTGTGAAAACCTGTTTCTAATGCCACCAGTGTCCAGGGCAGAGCTACATTTGCTTAGAAATAAAGCCTCAGCCTCTTCTGTTCTTTTCTTCTGGTTTCCCCCTTCCCTTCATATGGGAAGTCAGGATTAATTCCTTAGACATATCCATGTCTCCTGAGTTTTGTTTCCTGGAGACCTTTACTAGGAAAATTAAGGTAAGAATGTAGCTCTAGCCTGGGACCTTTGTCATTCAACTAATTCTAACCAGTCATGCAGACACTGGCAAGAAAGGTTGCAGAGATCTTTTGTGGTACCCCCCCTCCCCAAACAGAGAAGTGAAGCTTTTAATTGTCATGCATGGAATCAAAAAAGAAAAAAAGCCACTAGTTGTGGATGAGACAACGGAGGTGTGTACTCACTGGTGCAAATACTGCAGGAACACCCATCTGTGACAGCCACAGCAGTGTGATTAGCAGGCTTTTCTTGTTTTTTCCATTTCTTCTTTACTTGGGGTACTTCAGTTTCTCCCCCCCCTTCTTTCTTCAACTCTTCCTGCTCTTTCCCTAAATCCTTATGGTCTCGAGGCTTTCCTGTCATTAGCTGGAACTACAGAACAAAGGTAGGTTGTTCAACTCTTATTATGCTTCCAGGGAGGACCAAGTTATTTTGGGAGGGATGTCTTCCTACTGCATGAATGGCTGACCTGAAAGGGTGGAGGGGGGGCGAGATCACGTCTGAAGCCCAGGGATGGGAGCGCACGCACTGTGGCAGCTTTTATGGAGAGGAGTTGATTTTTATGCAACTCTTTAAGCAAAGAAACGGCAGAAGCCGAGCGAGGGTGAACTCATTTGGTCCTAATATTCCGTGCTGGTCTAGCGCCGGTGTGTACACGGCATTACCCAGCTGCCGCCCAGCCCTCAAAGACTGGTGATGCTTGACTCTGTGACCACAGTTAAGATTTCCCACTTAGATTCTTGGCGGACTTTTTAATTCTTTTTTAACATAAAAATAGGATTTTCTCTCTCTCTCTCATTTTAATGTACGGATTTCTTTGAGTGACTAGTATATAACTTTTTCTCTACTCTTTTAGTCAAATGCTTTAATTCCTGGGATGTCTTCATTTTTTTCTTCTGATTTTTTTTTTTTTTTTTTTTTTTACTAATCTTCCAGTCTGTTGGAGGCGGGTACAGGTTTGCTGTGGGCAACCCCCTGCACCTTGCTGGGTGCAAGTGCGATCCCATGAGTGATAATGACAAGAAGTTTATCCCCCACCTGAGAAGGGGGTTGAAACAGAGTGGTGCAGATTCATAATTGAAATCTAGAACAAATTAAGCCCCCGTGAGGGATATTGCAGGCTATTAATCATAATAAATATGTTTGGTAACATTCTGTTTGCTCATGCTGTAGTTTTCAGTTTAAAAACAAAACAAAACCGAAGTCCGTGATTAGCGTGGTTTGTTCTTTGACTTGTGAGACACTTGGCTGTATGTATTCCTTAGTTCAACCCGAGTGAAGGGGGCACTTTCTTTCACAATCGACTACGCCCTTCCCAAGCAGATCTGAATATTTCTCCTCTCCAAGTGTAATCTCAGACGCCAGTCGTCCCCCCCCCCCCCCAACATCTCAGCTTTAGCATGAAACTCAAGTGCTGAGAATTACATTTTCCAGTCTTCCCGTGCTTGCACATCCTTTAGCTGGGGATGGTCTGTGTGCACCCACTATAGCCTTGTCAAGGTGAAACCCTTGGAACACAGATATACCTTATGCATTTAACCAGAGTGAGCTCCTGTAGTTCAAAGTTTGCATCCTAGAAGCCTGTCACCAAGGCTGTGGTAAAGCAGAATGTGAGTAGAAGGTTCTGAATCCAAAACAATTCAAGTACTGCTTCAGCAGGAGAGCCGGAGTCTATGTGTGGATAAGGTTTATTTTTACTTTGGGGCCATAGAGGGGGTGACTAGAATCAGTAGCCTTTAATTAGACAGGGAGATATTCAAATTTTACAGGGATTTATGTTAGAACATGGAATGGCGGGTGGCTCTTTCCTCATTATGAATCCTCCTTGCACATAATGAGGTTCATCATTAGTTGATGGAGTGAATTTGCCCTAGCTCTACCTTGAAAGGCACATAATTTACATACTACTTCAGAGCCTAGGCTTTAATGGATTCCTCGATGAATAAAATGAAAAGCTACTTTCTTTAAATTTTTGAACACTGTTTAGATAATACGATTTTAATAAGACATTCAATTTGCTTGTTAAGTATATTTGAAAGTGCCCCCCCCCACTCGTTTTGGGCAAAATATATTTTGGCTTGTCTTGCTGTATATCCCAGAGTACTTACTCTCATAGATATAACAGAGGGCATATAGGGGTATATGTGGCTAAGAAATGGGGGGGGGGCATCTGAAGTACAAGGCTTCCTGTCTGTGAGCCTTAAGATTCTTGGCAAGCCATTTTCCATAGAAAGTATTTCTGACATGAAATGGTCATAACAAAAAGCTTTCGAAACAAGCTTGTCATAGATGTCTGTTATTAGTGTTTTGCATAAACAAAATTTTCTTGCAGGCTGACTTGAGCTAGCAATGAGGCTCTGTACTTGAGTCTCCTGGTTTTGTTTTAATGAGAGAAGAGCAAAAACTTCCCTGGTGTAGTGTGTGTGCATGTATCAGAAACTACCGTGGAGCTGAGATTCAAGGAAAAATGGAGTTGGAGGCTGTTTGATAATGTTATCGGGTCATCAAGGGAGCAGAAGCAGTGTTCTGGTCTATCCCATAAATTCATTCAGCACAATCCTCTCATCCTGTAGCTTCTCTTCTTGTTGCTAGAGCGAGGAGAGAGAGAGATCGGCTTTGACTAGGCACAGTTTGAACACTGATGTCTTTTCAATAACAATGCATGGAGAGTAATAGCATGTTATTGAACATGTACTTAGCTTGCTCAAGACAGGTCACCCCCACATTGTTAGCTGTGCTTCAACCAGAGACAGGTTTCTGGTTGTCGCTTGCAGGGGCTGGGAAGGTGTCTAAACAGAAGCAAAGCCTTGTTTTGATAGAATTCTTTATTACCTGAAACCGATCAGCATATATTAACATTAATAGAATAGTCCATGTCATTCTTTTTTAATTTACCTCTACTTCAGACCTGTCTGCTTAAAAAAAAAAAATCTTCCTTCCTTCTAAAATATATATTTGTTTAGAGAGTTTTCACTGAAGTGTACATGACAATTACAGCTGTTCATTAACAAAATTGGGTATTTGTTTTAAACTTTAACCAATCACTTTGATATGCTAATTATGGTGTAATTTAATTTGAGCCCTGTAATGATGATGCCGTTATTATGGACATAAATGATGCAGTTAAGCCGAGAGTAATCTCATTTGCATACTGTACATGCCAGTAAATTAAGCCCTTTCTTCAACTGCTTCAGCTTTAATTTTCCACTTCTTTTCACACAGCTCCCTTTCAGCCCCTCTCTCAGAAGCCCACTCTGTAATGGTCCTGATGATGGTCTGATGGGAAGTTTGCGGCCCCACAATAAGGCAGGGTGGGAGATGTAACATTTAAAGGTTTCTTTATCTTGCTGAGTGTTCTTTTAAGAAGGAAGGATTAGAGAGGGTTGCAAGACACCGTAGTGTCCTTTTTGTAGAAATGTGACAGCACCCCTCCCCATGCACACCTTCTTTCAAGTAATTTGAGATGCTGAATGCCTCAGATTCATTCCTGAGTCAAACTTGGGACCTGTGATGTGTACCTGATGTGTTTCCCCTACTGCAGTGAAGTTCATGGTCAAGGATGGTGTTTGCAGCGGTTCACTTCATGTGATTCTTTGTTGTATTTGTAATTTAATTTAGCTGGAGTATTAAGATTTGTCAAATCCAGGCTGTTATAGATTCTTTTAAAAATTTTTGAAAGGTGACTGATATTTTTAAAAAGAATGTCTTTTTGTTTGCTTGTTTGTTTTTTCCCCATTCTAGAATCTACCACCTTACAGGGTTTTTTTCTGGGTGTGTCTGCCCGTAGTGAATCCCCTTCTTGAACCAGCTCTATGTGATACACACACACACACACACACACACACACACACACACACACACACACACACACACACGCCTTTTGATAGCTTTGGACTTCCTCATTCTCTGTGAACCAAAGAATGCATGGAGCGTAACTAAACTCTACTGTTCCATGAGATTCTCCGTTGTGGCTGCTGCTTAACCAGCGGGAGTTGAGTGGGTGTAACTGAACACTGAATTTAGCGTTGTGATTTTTAAAAGGGTCATAGGCCTAAAAATAGTTCAGGCTCTGTGACTCCTGCAGGCGACTTCCTTGGCGACTGGGAGATGTAAGAGAAGCAGTGAGTGGCTGCTCCCAGCCTTCTTTTGGTGGGGGCAGTGGTAGGAGTGATGGGCATATTCCACACATCTTGCTAGTGATTTCTGTCCTCACCCGTCACAGTTCTCTGATAGTAGGCTGCCTTTCTAATAGTTGGGTTGCAAACATTTCATTGCTAGTGCCATAGTCAGGTGCACATTGGGCAGACTCAGCCATGACAATTGAAATAATAAAGAATTTTTGCTCTACTGGGGGAATTTGAATGAAGGTGAAAACACAGTCTGTTTTGTGTGAAATGAATGCCACCTCACTGTTGACTAATGTCAGCTTGCTTGTTCTTAGGTGGTTTGAACTTAAACGGCTGTGGGAACCTTTAAGAATTCATTCGTGCGCACGAGTGTGTGTGTATGTTTCATAGTATAATAAAGCTGGCAGAGTGTTTATCCACAATTCCATAGTTGAGATTACTGTTTTTAAAAATTTGCATGTTTTGGGTCTTCACTATTTTAGGAGAAAGGAGAGTGGTCTCATATAATATTAAAGTATTAATTAATTAATTTGCATAGAGGGTTGGATGTAGGATTTTACACATGCCAGGCAAGCCCCCTACCACTGGACTATATTTAAAAATAATAATAATTTAAAAAATTGTACATGGTAAAGATTCAACTTTCTCAGTTCACACCAAGTCCCTAAGCAAGCATCTGTGATCTGAACTGTTTCTGGAAAGGGAGTTATAGTGTGAATGATGGCACCAGGCAGGACACCAGCTCTCTGAAGGGGAAGAATGTGTCTGGGACTCCTCAGCACTTTAGAGTACTTAGTAAAACTTCCTTCCTTCATTCCTTTCTCTCTTCCTTCTTCCCCTTCTTCCTCACCTTCCTCTTTTCTTTTCATATGTAAATTTGCTGTAGTGCTCAGAATTGAACCCAGGGCCTTGAGCTTGTTAAGCAAGCACTCTGCCACTCAGCCTACAGCCCAATGGACATTTCTTAATTGAAAACAGTCTGCTTACCCCAGTCACTGTATGAGTGAGTAAGAACCCCCCTGAAAAACTGTCAGAGGATGGTGGCTGTGGGGCCTCAGATGGAATACATTGTCCTCTGGTCCACCCCTTGTGTGGGAGCTCATTAGGAGTGAGCAGCTTGGAATACTGACTCATGCCTCTGATGATGACAGTAACTACCAGTTAGTGAGCAACAGCTGAAGGCTAGACTTGTGCTAAACTGGTATTCTCCATGCAGCTTCTACAGCCTCCAAGGCCTCATAACATGGAAGTGTCTGCCACATCTTATCTTCTTCATGGAGCCACAGTGACATGCCCCTTCATGTCCCTTAGCAGTAGGCAGTGGCCAAGAATGATACCTCCAGGAAAACCTCAGAGTCTTTAATGGTGGCCATAACCTCAGAGCCATATTCTTCATTGCAGATAGACGTACACACCGGCTATCATTTCTGCTAGGTGTGTAGCTATTTTGTGTTTCTACTTATTGAACAACAGTTGTGTTTCAGGTACCTGGCTGGGCTGTTGATGTAGCTAATTTTCATCATAAACAAAATAACTTGCTGGTTCCTACTTACTAGTTGATAAGGAAACTAGTACTCACCAAGTTAATGTCACTGCTTCACACAAGTAGAAAATGCCCTACTGCTAATATCCTTGAAAAGTTTGACGCTGCTAGGGTAGTTTACTGACTTAGTGGCTTCATATATGGTGAGTGCCTCTGATATGTAAGGCTTTTCATAATTATCCTTTATTTTGGAGATTTAGACTTTAAAATGTGTAGTCTGGGTAACTGAAGAATCTCTGAATTTTTTGATCTTTTAGTATGTAAACTCCCATCTGGAAGCTACTTTCCCATCTTCCCGCCACCCCTGGAGACACAAACACAAAAGGGGAATAAAATTCATTTCTCCTTGGGGAGGACATTGCTATCACAACCTCCTTTCCTTTAATGGAGGTCACGCTTACCAATATCTGGTAGATTGACAGGTGACTGAATGAGTACTGCTATAGAATTTGGATCCATACGTGTTTGCATGTATTCCCATGTGCAGGTCTTGGCTCATGGCTCCTGTGGTCATTTAAGTGTACCTCAGGTCACACACTGAGGAAGATTCAGCAATCTCAAGGACACCCTGTGCTATTCTTTACTACCTGATTTCTTGACTCTGCACCTTCGCAGTTCTGATCAGGCAGGGATGGGGACAACAATTTGAAAGACTCATTGTTCCTTACCACAAAGAACCCTGCCAACGTGGGGTCTCTCAGGGTTCTTAGCATTAGGTTTCCAGGATGGTTGCAGCCAGCCACCAAATGTGGCTGCTGAACCATGAAGCACATGGCCAGACCCCATCTTGAAATGTAACACCTATAGAATACACCTAGGAGAAAAAAAAATACGAAATGGCCCTTAATCCTTTTAACATTGGTTACATTCATCTTCAATGCCTAATTCTGATGTTTTGGTAGCATAAATATTTTTGAAGGATTTTACTGCTTTTAAAATTCATGTTAAGTGTGTTTGATGTTTGTATGAGTGGGGGTGCACACATGCCAGTGCTGTTGTTTGGGAGTCAGGGACAACTTTATTAGGTCTGTTCTTTCTTGCGACCTTTATGTGGGTTCCAGGGATTGAACTCAGGTCACTGGACCTGGCAGGCCAAGTACCTTACCCACTGAGCCATCTCACCAGTCCTACTGATTTTGTTTTTTAATCCGGCCTACTGGACATGTCTAGATTGCATATGTGACTGTGTCTGTATCTTTGTCTGTGGAACAGCATAGCTGTAGTATTTACCAGCTGCATCTCTAGACATGCTGACAGGGGGCTGGGAGCACAGATTTATTCTAAAAATAGATGGGAGCTTCAGTGAAGTCCACTGATGAGAACTCAGCCCTCAGAAGATTGAGGAGCACTTGGGGATTCAGCCTTGAGCAGCACATTTCTACATGCGAGCTGAGACAGAAATAACTTGCTGTGGTCAGTACAACCCACTGTCCTTCTTAACCAGACTGCAAATACAGTAGTCATACCATGGTTTAAAAAAACTAGCCTTTATCCACCTTGGGCCCTGAATGCCAGTAAATCTTGACTCATCTGTTACCATGCCCACTGGAGAGGAGACTGGGACTTTCTTAATGTGACTAGATTGCTTTCTGTCCTGAGAGCTGGTCACTTGCAGAGACTGGCACAGAAGACCGTCCTGCCACCCACCATCAGGAACCATTTTTCTTAGGTCAAAAGATGAATCTCTTTCTTTGCTAGTCCCTAATACATTTTCTACCTAGTAGAGATAGCTTCTAGCTTAAGTTAAATTTATGTGTAAAGGTAGAGTTCTGTTATTGTTTTGCTTTTAAGATAGTTTCCCTGTGTGGTTCAAACCAACCTTTAGCTTACAAACCTCCAGATTTTTGTTACTGTTTTGTTTTTAGGGTAGTTTCCCTCTGTGATTCAAGCCACCCTTCAGCTTACCTCCCACCTTATTATCACTAGTGATGAGCTATAGACAGTATCACCAAGACCAGCTAATGTCTTATTTATTTATTGTTTACTTACTGAGAGGTTTTCTGGCCCAAGGCTGTTGTCAGATGTCTTGTGAAACTAAAGCTGGCCATGACCTACTGATCTCTCTACCTCACCAAATGCTGAAGTTACCAGCATACTCCACCACACCTGTTTCTAAGGAAAGAAATGCCATCCCATAAATGTACATTATTCTAAACATACTGTTGAGATGCCTGCCTTTTTAGGCATGGCCAGTTCCTTGCCTTTAAGGAAGCTGTCAAGTGCATAAGTGCAGGACACCTCCTAGCTTGTTTGAAATTAAGATACATCAGCCAGGTGTGGTGGTGGACACCTTTGATCCCAGCACTTGGGAGACAGAGGCGGGCAGATCTTTGTGAGTTTGAGGCCAGCCTCATCTACAAGTCTAGGATAGCTAGGGCTACACAGAAACCCTGTGTCATAAAACTAAAAACTAAAATTTTTTTAAAAAGATATGAATAGTTCATGATTGTTGGAAGTAGCTATTTTTTTGGGGGGGGAGTGGTTTTGTTTTGTTGTTTTTTTAAATACAAATATTCCTTGGAGGCTGAAGGTGTGGCTCAGCATACCCTCAATGCATGCTATTCTCTTGTAGACCTGTAGCCAACATCAGAAAATTTTTTAAAATCTTAAATTTCTTGTTGTGTATAAGCACATATTCGTGTGTGTGTGTGTGTGTGTGTGTGTGTGTGTGTGTGTGTGTGTGTGTGTGTAAGCATGTACTCACAACTAGTTCTGCAGGCATCATTCACCTTATTCTTAGTTGCAGGACTCCTCCTTGGTCTGAGCTCATTAAGTTTGCTAGGCAGGCTAGCCAGCCCCAACTCTCCAGTGCTGGGATCACAGGTATGCATCCCCCCACCCTCACACACATTTTCACATGAATTCTAAGCCTGAACTTAGTTCTCTCATTGACTTTCTAAAAGGGTCTACAGTCAGTGCCCACAACTCAATTCTACTTTTCTCACACTCTGTTTGTGCAGCCGATTTAGGGAAAGCATAATTATAAAGAAAATTTCAGTGATCACTCAAATTGTGGTTAACCTTTAAGGTCAGAACACACCCTAAGTGTTGTCTATCTCAGCATCCATACCAGCTGTGAAGTGCCAGGGGAAGAAGTCAGTCTGCAGCCTCTGCTCCCCTGTCTGCCAATCAGAATAGATGGAAGGCTTCACTGGACTGCACTTATGGAGATGATAGCTGTCATGCCATCCATTAAAAGCGGACATTTGAATGGGATATTATCCCGTTCTACCTTTTGGTCCTTTAAGAAGTCAAGGGACAGGGTATTAGATGCAAGATCACCATGAGAAGATTGGGTCTTGGCAAAGATCAGTCCCCAACAAAAAATGTGCCCACTTCCTTGTTAGGTGCTAAGATTTCCAGCCCCCCCTCTCCCCCTGGTCTGCCTTGGAGCTAGCTGTTCCTTCTTTAGTATCCATTGGCTTGCAGGGTCTTTCTGTCTCTGGGCTGCTGGCTCCTGGTGATGGTTGTGCCTGAAGTTTTCCATCCAGTGCTTCTATCTTCAGTCAGTATACCCTGTGTTAGCCTGAGGTTGACTGTTTGACCCTTTACCAGTGAAAAATGATAAAGGCAGCCTTTATTGTGTATAACTTGGGAGGAAATTCTCCAACTCATAGGCACTCAACATCTCCCTGTTTCCACCCCAGCAAATGGTTTTCTCTTCAGAAATCAGATGTTCTTGGGGATGTTCTTGGACAACAAACTTTTTCTGGGCATTGACAATTTGGATGTCCCAGATGAGGCATTGAGCCTGTCCTGAGAGAACAGGCTTTTGACACTCTGGCTTATGTGCCTTGTCATGTGATCACAGATGCAAAGGCTCTATGTATCTTAAAGAGTGTAGAGTTGAGATGTATGAATGGCCTGTCTTTTGTTTTTGCTGTGTGGGGTCTGGATATGTTCCTCCTCATCACCTGTTTTCACAGCTACTCAGGTTGTCCACAGACCTGTTTGGGCTTTTGATTTACATCTTTGGACCCTCTCTGTTGTTTGTATGTACACTGTACACATGTGGAAGCTATTTCAATGATTTGTCATGGGAAACATTGTCTCTGCTTCTGTCTCTCCAAATCGATATGCAGGACATAATGTCTGGAAGGAGACTTGTGCCAATAAAAGTCAGTGAAGGTTGGACAAAATCCAAGACTAGTAGCAGCCATACCATCCACCAGATGATACTTGTGATCTGGCCAGATGTTGGAGTGCACACCTGTATATTGGTACTACGTAGTAAATTCCAGGCTAGATGGAACTACACAGTGAGACCTTATGTCAAAACTAAAGAGTAAAATTCAATATCTTAAGCAATAAATAAATGCAGTGCTAGAGAACATTAAAGTATCACCCCTAAATCACTTCATACTTCTCTCTGTTATAACGAAGTTTTATTTGGGCTAAAAGGAATGTTGATGTTCAGGGCCTTAGGTGCCCTTGGTCATCCCACTTTCATAAACATTAGGAGTTCTGTTATCTGTCCTCCTCCAAGGATGTTCAAAAATCCCCCTTCTCTCTCTCTCTCTTTCTTAATAACCCCACAAATAAGAGCGTGCCATCTGTCAAATTACCATAGTGTTACAAACCTTTATTTCAGTCTTGTGTAATCTGTGGTCTTCTGGAAGCCTGGACCCTTCTTCTGCATAGTTTTATATGACTCAAATCACAGACCTTTTCTTTGATGGAAATTGGAAACCACTTTTTTGTATTGAAACTTCTATTGTATGTGTGTGTGTGTGTGTGTGTGTGTGTGTGTGTGTGTGTGTGTGTGTGTGTGTGTGTGTATGTATGTATTGGGGACTTGAATGAATAAGCTTCCTGCCTTAGAGATGACTTATCAGTTAATTTCAACTTTCATTTATTACCATGGAGATGGCACGGGACATCAATTGAATGGTCCGTTAAAGTGATAGCTAACAGATGGCTAAAATGGCTGTTACTGTGTATCCCCTCTGCTAGTTCTCATAACAGACATTACTAATCAACCACAGTACTCTTCCTCATCAAGCCTGTGATTGTAATCTATGAATCTTTCCCCCAAGTAGTCCCAGGCACTGCTAATCAATAGTGCTTGGCATGAAATCTATCTGCCTTCTCTGCTATCACTGTTATGATTTACTACAAATGAATTTGGCAGTTTGAAGACTTCTATTAATTAGTGATACATCTCTTTTCTTGACACTATCTATTTCCTTTTACATTTGTTTGTTAAATGGCCTGCTTCCTTGAAAGGAGTCAGATTTCTACATACTTGCTGCTTTTCATGTATGACCTGGGAATCAACTGGGCAATTCCCAGGAATCCTCATCAGAGGTAATTTTGAAATAGGCCCAGTACCAATTCCCTTTGAGCCCTGCAAGTCTTTGTTAGGTGCAGGATGCTGTCTGCACACAGGAGGAGGATCTCTGAGGAAATGGATTCAGCCCTCATACTGCAGATAACGCTCCAACATGAACTCTTTGCCCTTTGGCAAATTGCCTGTTCCTCTCATTGTGAATGTCTAGGATTCTAGGACCTGAAATTCCATGTTGTTTGATATCTCCTTTGCTCGTAATATAGTTGAGCCCACCATAGTTTATATATATATGTGCCAGGATGAACATCAAATGGCTCTAAAAAAAATCCATGCATCTTTAATCATTATTTTAACTGCTTAACTTTTTTTCTGGAACTTTTCTTTTTCCTAAGCCTTTATTTAAAAAAAATTCACCTGATATGTAATACTTAAAGTTCATTTACTATTTTTTCTCTAATGAATAAAAAAGTAACCACTAGATTATGATTTCACTGTCTTCTCTGCCTCACTCTTGGGAAATTTGTAATAAATTATCTCTCTCTTGGATGGTTATGAAAATGCCACTTTTGTTGTTGCTGTAGCTGAGCTGCAGGTCCATTCTCCTCCATCTGTGTCAGGGAAAGCTTGATTCATTGTATTTATCCGGAAAGAAGAGAGTCCCTTCACCTCTGTGGCATGTGACAGGGAGGAAGCCAGTTGACAGGCACAAGCATGTCTAAGCATTGCTGTAGCAGTGTTTAGTTATTTTTTAAATTTTAAAACCCATGTCTTCATCTCACCTTGTCACTATCAGCAGAAGTGATTCATGGTTTATTTAAGTAAAAAAAGCTACGTTAAACCAAAAGGTTCCAATGAAAGAAAGTGCCACTTCTGCCGTCACCTGTGGAAACATGATTTTCACCAAAACAATGTGTTACTGAGTAAAAGGATCTGCAGACCTGCTCTCACCTTTCCCATCTCAATGCAAAGTGTTTGGAGAGTCAGACATTCCCAGAATCCTTTTTCTCTTTTCTCTGGCACGCTTACCATACTCTAGGTTATCCCTGATGCAACAGAATGTGCCAAATCCATTTACATGATTATTTGATAATTGAATAGATGAAAAATGCTTTAAGCTGCCACACCCCTCCCATAGCTGACAAGGGATGCCACCTACCATGACAATATTTTGCAAAACCCTTTCCTACGGAATCAGAATCAAACAGTAGTTTTAAAATAAGACAGGGATAGAGTTAGTTTTCTTTGAGTGCTTCCCAGTTTTCAGAACATGGTGTTAACTTCTTGTCCATGTGTTTCTGTCAGAATCCTTACCTTACCTATAGGTTGGGCATTATTGGGTTAATTGATAGCTCTCTCTCTCTCTCTCTCTCTCTCTCTCTCTCTTTCTCTCTCTCTGTGTGAATGCACACAAGAGCATATATGTGGGGAGGGGTACATGTGTGTATGGGTAGTCAACAACAAAGGATATCATTTTTCATGTGCTGTCCACCATGTGGTTTTGAAGCAAGGTCTCTCTCCCAGAGACCAGATACTCTGATTGGTCAGGCTCTTGCAGGCATCTGCCTGACTCTGCTTCCCAGCATGGGGATGAATGACAAGAGTAGGTCACCACACGCAACTTTTTAATGTGTGTTCTCGGAATTGAACTTAGATCCCCATGTATGCAAGGCACGTGGTTTACTAACTGAGCTACTTGTTTATGGGGATTTAACTCATGATTGACTCATATTTTACTTAATAAATTGGTAGCTGTGTTTAGCATCATGGGTCAATGAGATACATTGTTATCATCCTGTTTGTTCTTTTGGGTGGAACAGGATTCAAGAGACTTTAATCATTTTAGTCATTCATGTGCCCAGAACAAAGAGTGCTACCTGTGAAAACAGTCTGGCATGTCCAAGGAAGGCATCCGGCTATATACATAGAGGTTTGTTGGCACTAGGCTGAAACAGAAACACTACATGCCCTGTAATTTCACCAGCCAGCTCTCTGTATTTGCTCCATGAGAAATTAGTCCAAAGAACAACTTTGCAAATTGCTCCATTTGAAAAGCTTCACAGAGTGCATGGCATCTCTGTGTCCTTACCTGCCACACAGTGGCAGTCCTGTGTGCCTGCAGCATGGCAGGCTTTGTGTGGGTGTTCTTCCCCTGTCCGCCCCTCCACACCCCTACAGCAGTGGCTACATGGACCTGGTATCTTCTTCCATGTCCCTGCTGTTTGGCATACTTCTAGAACCTGAGGCTGCTGGAGCTGCTCATTGTGGCTGTGAGCATATGAGTTTCTGGGAAGACCCTGAGGCCCCAACGCCTCAGTGATGAACTTGACATAAGTGGCCCAATTATCCTGAAGTCCTTGATGAAGCAGTAGCCCTTGAGAAGGGGACTCAAGTGGCTATGGTGCTTTCCAGAGCCAAAAAGAAGGATCTGTATTGTCAGTGCATATTCTGTGTGCTTGTTAATGTTTACTGAACGATGGATGCCCCCCCCCCCCCCACACAAGATGACGGGAGACCCTCTATAGCCTTTCCAACTTCAGTGCCCTTTCGGAGCTGTTGAGGGGAGAGTGGATTTCATAGCACTGTTGGTGACATTGACTAGAAATGAGCTGAAAGGGACATGTATGATTTGCATATTCTACAAGGACATTGTAGAGCCCCTGTATGACGAAATCTGAATAAATCCAGGGACTTTGAGAAGCCTCTTTCTCTGACAGTGTTGGCTGTTAAGTGTGTACTCAGGCAGTAAAGACCGGGAAGCTAGGCTCTGCACTCGGTAACACACACCGAGGGCTGTGCTTCACGCACTAAGTGAAGCCAAGATTTTCTGAATTATGTTTCATTGGGGAATTTTTACCTTTTCTTCCTGTTTATGACAGTCATTTCATCTGCAGCTATAATGAGGTCAGAAACAGGTGACTCTTAAATAATACTAGTAAGCGAGCAGCCTCTGTGTTAATGATCAGACTGTTTTTTAAAGAAAAAAATTAAAAAGTTCTGATGTGGGCAACATCCTCTGTACTTTAAGATCTCATCCCAGCAATTGATCAGAATGAAGATTTTAATGCTCCACCAATTATGTACAAGTAATTACGGCTACTTGTCTGCAAGAAGGCAGGAGAAATTGGTGTAGTGGTTAGAACGGGGTGGGGTTGACCAGTATCCTTGCCCCCTTTTCTTTTATACATTATTCTGATAAATATGATGTATTTGTTCTTATATAATATAAGGGCATACTTAACTCCTCCCCCCCAAAGGCTAACTTTTTCAACCCTTTAGAAAATACAAGTCTGCTCATTAAACCAATAACCTTTTTCTGAGGGGGGGGGGGGGCGAGAGAGCGCAGTAAAAGCATTTTTTTCCCAGGGAACCCTCTCAGAACACATTTCCAACATCTTTTGTGTTTCTACATAGCCAGCTACTTTATGGACTTTTTTGCTGTGGCATTGCCCTTCAACGAGAAGCTTTTTCCATTTTGTACCATAAAGAATATTATTTTTCTGCCAGCCAATTTTCTCTGTTAGTCACTAATTGGCTACATAAATCTCGGGTGTTGAGAATGAGGAATGTCTCCGTGTCATAGAGTGTAATCTTCACCCTTATTTACCAATTCATTAAGATTCATTGATGCAGGATCGGTGAGAGGAAATGACAACATAAATCAGGCCTCCGCCATAATGACCCTAATCAGTTGGGAATTGCTGGAAATGTCACGATGAACTATGTCCTTGTATTAGTGCCACTGTACACTGTCAGTGCGCTGCTTTATGAGTAGGACGCATCTTCCTGACACTGACTGTATTTAACGAAAAAAGAGTTGTTAAAAAGCTGATTCCATTAAAGCTATGAGATCCATACAAGGTCCTGTGGTATTTAGCCCCGTGCCCTTTACCTTCATTGTAACTGCTTTAATGGAGCTGCAGTTTAATGCACATTCAGAACACACCTGAGTTAAAACTCCCCAGGAAAAAAAATGCAAGTTGATTTATAGCTTGTCGTGTCTTTATTTAACCCAATAATTTCAGCACATATGGAGACTTGAAAACTGTAAGTTCTCCACTTAGGTACAAATCTCTTGTCACTGAACTGAGGTAGATCTCAGTGACCGAGAACTCCCTAAATACCCCCTCATTCAGGGCCACTTTGGATTAGAATCTCGTTCTCCACAGGTTTGCTGATGCCAAGCACTGCTCATTCCTAGAATAATGTGTCAATTCAGAATCAGTGATAGACTGTGAAGGGTTTTCTGTGAAGGGTTTTCTGGCCCCTCTTTCCTGGGTATTGATCTTATTCCACAGTGATCTTGGAATGAGTTCCTGGAAGTCAGGGGTGGGGCTACAGCCCACGCATATTCTTCAGTTGAATACAGGTTATTCATTGAGCCATAATGAATTAATCAGGTGACAGTCCAGCCTGGAAGGCAAGAATCTGTTCCTTTTACTTACTGCTTAGTAAAAATGCTTAGTAAAAATCCTATTAATGAACAGCAAGCAAACACCTTTGAGGATATGAAGATGGAAAATTGTGTCTATATACTTCTTTTAAAAAAAACTTTATTTTTCCTTTGTTATGATGGTAACCATTTTTATTTTTTTATCTTAAAAAAAAATCTTTTAATCTATGGTACAAGGCCGAGAAAGACCTGTAGGAGAACAAGACAAGTTTACTTAATCTTGACAGCCCTGGGTGTAATCGCGCTGTGCTTGTGACAAGTCAGACTCTAAGATTTATAACTCCTTAATCAAATGTCTAGAATTCTCAGGAAACGTTATCATACGACTTCCTTTCACATGACTTACAGAGAACTCAATAGACCGTTAGATAAGCTGTAGACTGAGCTGGACCTTAGGATGAGTTCATGCTGACTGACATTTGGGTGTTTTCAGTTTTTTTCCACAGTGGTCTGTGCACGTCCATGTCCTGTTGGGCCTCTCCTTCTTCTTGGATAACACTATTATTTTTCATGTTCTGTGTGATTTAGATTGATTTGGTTTGTGTTCTCTATTTTAAAGTCTTGTGGGAAGGCTATCCAAGGAAACAGGATTGCGGTCCTAGTGGCAGGAAGCGATGGCTGGGTGCTGACAGAGCCCTGTGCCCATGTGTTAGTAAAAGCAGCTGCCAAGGAAGGCTGGAGTGATGTAAGGAGGGACACCCTGGTCCCTCAAGGGAGGATGACTCAAAGTGTGAGGAACTGTGTCTTGCCCAAATCCCCAGCCTTCTCGTGTGGCCCAAAGGGCCAGCACCATCAATACCACCGAGACCAAAGTGGCTCTCCCCACCCACAGCCAGATCAGGCACTTCCTATGAGCTGGCCCCAGCTGCTGGGTGACATCCTGCATGCTTCAGCTCTTAGACCGGTGTTAACCAGTGCTCCTGGACATGGCCCCTTTCCCTGGAGGATGCCAGAACACTTTTTAAGTTCACAGGGAGTCTGAGAATGTTCCACCTGGGGAGGAAAGAGAAGGAAATTCTGAAATACAGAGATTGGGAGGAGAAAAGAGACAGAGCAAGAGAAGAGAAAGGAAACAAGATACAAAGGAAGAGTCTACAAAGATACACAGAAAGAGGAAGAGATGGGGGGTGGGGTGGGGGGTGGGGTGGGGAGGGGGAACAAGACAAAGTAAAACAGATTCAGATGCACAGTGGGGGTGGGGAAGTTGACAGGCTGGGAGGTGCAAACAGGGAGCCCCAGGATACTAGAGAGACTTCAGAGTAGACCCTGAAGTCATTGTCATCTATGCCTCCAGAAGCCTCTGCTCAGAAGAGTTGGCCAGCAAGGCTGCAGAGCCACAGATGCACCACCTGTGGGAAGTCTACCTATTAAAGTGACTCTCTGATGTAAGGTTTGCTAACAAGGGAGATCCTGAGATTCCTTGAAACCTCAGAGATTGGGGATGACCCCCCAGGTTTCTAGTAATAAGAAGATTAAAATCAGTATAAAATGATAGCTTTTCTCCAAAGGAGTCCAGGCTGCTGATGTCTTAGGCATGGCACCCTGCTGTCCTGGCTTCTAAGTTCCTTCTGGTCCTTTCTCTCCTGAGTGCCCTCTAGAGCTCGGGATTGTACAAATTGAACTTGCAAAGCTATTCTGTGTTTCTGAAGTCAAGATGGTTTTTGGATCTTCCACCTGACATAAATCCTAAAGCAGGCTTTGTAAGCCACTTGAGACTTCTCAGTCCCAATCCTTGGCTCTGTTCTTCACTGGAGATTTCTCACATCCTTCTGTTCTTTCCAATTGTTCCCTTCTTTCATTTCTTGTTGTTTCCTTTATCCTTTTCATATATATATGAAAAGGCCTTTCTATATTGCCTAGGTTAGTCTTGAAATTAATGTGTAGCCCAGGCTGGCCTTCAGCTTGACAGCCTCCTGCCTCAACCTCCAACTGCCAAGATTAGCAGTATAAACCACCACAGGCTCGCTGGGCTCTCCTGGTAGGATTTGGTTTTTGTTCCTGTTGCCATCCTTCAAATTCTGTTCCCCAGCTATTAGCATTTGAGGGAGACATTCCCAAACCCAGGATAGAGCAAGTAAGTAGGCCGGGACTACAGATAAGAAGAAAGGAAAAAGAGGATTTCTAGGCAAAGGAAAATCTTTACAGTGAGAGGCATGCTTAACAGACAGACAAAATACGTTCAAAATATGCAAATCTGTGTTTATCATGGGAATCCTTCAGGGAATAAATCTGAAGCATTAGCAATTATGACTTAGTTCAGAAGTCTGCCTTGCAGTTCCGCCCATAATACTTATAAATATCAGTGTAGCTTAGAGCTTCATGTTAAAATGTTTTCCTCCTATTTCTCTCAAGAGTTGTTTAACATGCCTTTATTATCCGATGTGATCTGAGAGAAAGCATGAATTCTCTTACCAGCTCCATTTCTTCACAGTGTGTTGAGAAAAGTGCATTTTCTGCATTAGTCCTTTGTGAATTAAGAGGCCTTGTGTTCAGGGCCTCTTGCTGATCAGCCTGAGCTGCTACTCAGCTGTGGCTGCCAAGCAGAGGGGACTGTCCATTGGGACATTGGGCAGCGTCTGTAGTGGGAGCAGGACTGGGGTCTCTCCACTTTCACTCACTGTCATCTTCAGTGAGGGCCTCTGTCACCAAGTCTCAGTGAAGCAGGAAGCCACAGTTCCCTGTGTTGCAGTCTGACTTGGGTGAGTGCTGCTCGCTAAGCTTTGGCATTGAAAGGTGGTCAGTGCGAATTCAAAGCACATGCACTGTGTATACAAGCTGAGCATCCCTCATTTAAAAATGAAAATCCCAAGTGGTCTAAAACTTGAGATGCAGCGAGCCATCACAACATCCCCTCCCCTGAACCTCATGTGATGCAGATTATGCTGAAAATGCAAATTCATGCTCCGACTTGACCCCCCCCCCTTAGTACAGCTCATTCTGTATAGACACAGACAGAGACACTTAAATAGAAAACACTTCAGAGTTTAAGCATTTTTTTGCTTAGAGATAGCCATGACCTCATTTTATATTCATATTCATTCATTTAACAAATATGGACCTGCTGTTTGTTACATGCCAGGTCCTGGCATATTTCATTACCCTCATTGCCAAGTATTGCTAATTTCCTTAAATTTACTGTCTATGTTATCCCATTTGAATAATATGTAACCTTGTCAGAGCAAGCAAGTTGATCTAGCTGGTGTGATGGAGTCGGAGACTGAGACAGAACTGTCCCTTAGGAGTTAAAGACTAGCCTGGGCCATATAAAAATACTGTCTAAGAACAATAACAAAAGAGGCCTGTGGGCAGTCCTTGGCGCATAGTGTCCATGTGTGGCCATCGTCATCTGGCATCTTTATCTAGTATGCTGGGTGTGGGGGGTAATTCTATTCCATTTATTTCTTTGTTTATTTAGCAAATATCTACCAGTCCCTTACTGTATGTCACTGTGCTGGGTGCTGTGCTCTCTGAAGGATTTTATCAGTTTGTCTAACCCTTCTTCCTGTTTTTTCTTTTTCCTTTTATGCTTACACCAAATATAGATTGGAGTACAGTCACCTGTTTCCATCCCTTCCTGCCACTTGTACTGATTAGAACCCCTCCGTGTGTCCTTTCCTCCTCATCGAACATAGTGCCTGCATCTACACTTGTATAGAACACTGAGCCACCCGTTTCTCTGCCTCACCTCTATCTTTAACCAAGCCCTAGCTCCTCCTAAGCCTATCAGCAACACTGTCTCTCCATCGAAAACCACACTGAGTACAGAGTTCTGCATCACAGGATGCATTCTAGGCATCATGGGTTCTTCACTTCCAGTGTGCGTGCCTTCAGATTCCTCCGGTTCAAAATGGCTCTCCTTAAACTTAACCACTCTTGTACCGTTGTTCATTTTAATAAGGATCCCATGACTTGTCAAAGTCCCATTCTGTTCCCTTTCAGATCTTCTACTAAAAATCCTCAGCTTTTCTCTTCCTCCTTTTCTTCTGTGGAGTTGTTTGAAACAAGAGAATCATTTGAGCAGACTGGCTCTGTTTTGAATATTGTTTATGGTAGCAGCAGCAGGTCACTTGTGCATGGCAGAGCAATGACAAGGGTAAGAGACGTGTGACATAGATACATGACACAGAGTCCCCATGTCTGGCCGATATTTTCCAGATTGGCCATTCTTGTTGTTTCTCAGGTTCCTCTTGCCCTCTGTCCATGTTTGACCCCTATCACACATCATGACTGGATCTCCCATCATGACTTCACCCTTCATGTGTTATTCCCGCCACTCAGAGTCTCTACCAGACTCTTTAAAACCCAAATGGAACTTAATTTAAGGCAAGAGGACTTGAGAAACATCAGCAATGACCAAAGCTGTGAGGGTGGAGGGGGAGGAGGAAGGGGCCCCAGGGTGGGTTTCAAAGAGTGCCACCAATGTGAGCAGTGACAGGGAGCAGAGTTTCTGTGTCCAGGTATGTTCTAAGTGGTCCCTGCAGACTCATTCCCAGTGCTCTTGGCCAGGGATCATAGGAAGAGTTTGCTTTGCTGACTGCTAACTACAGTCTTCTCCTGAAGACTTGGGCCTATAGTATAGGCAACAGGGAGATGGAGAAGGAGCCTTTGAAAAAGCTTGAGTTCTGGAGGAAGGCTGGAAACAAGATGGGCAGAAGTAGATTCCTGGAGAGCCTTTGTGGTTGGGATCATTGAGTGTGTTTCCAGATTGAATGAGGGTCCAGCAGAGACAACGAGAGAGATGGAAGACAGGCTTAAGATTACAAAAAGAACATTTTCCTTTTCATTGGGGGAGAGAAGGAGAAAATGAAAGATGAAGATATTTGGTGTTGGGTGAGGAGTCCCTTTATCTTCTTCCTCTAACCCATTGCCTGCTCCTTCTTGAAACTCCGCCCACTTCTATCCTTCTCCAGATGATAATGGACACACTGGATGGCTTTGATGTTCACAGTGCTGTTTGTGTGGTTGTGTGGTTGTGTAGCAGTGTTCTCTGATTTTTAGTTTTTTCTTCTAAAACAATGGTAAATCTGTGTTTTGGAAGGTAGCTATGAAGGCTGGAATTTACTCAGAATGTTGTAGTGACATATTGTATATTTAATAAAATCGGTCTGGAATATCAGAGGACAGAGCCATCTCTTCCAGCCTTCTTTGTTTGTCTTTATTTTGGTTTTTGAGGCAAGGTTTTCTGTGTAACAGTCTTGGCTGTCCTGGAACTTGCTCTGTAGACCAGGCTGGCCTTGAACTCACAGAGATCCTCCTGCTACTGCCTCCCAAGTGCTGGGACTAATCTCTGTCTCTCAAGTGATGGGATTAAAGGTGTGGGTCACCACTCTCGGACCTTCATGGCTTGGCTATGGGTTATTCTGTCCTCTGATATTCTAGACAAATTTTATTAAATATACAATATGCCACCACAGGATGTGCTGTGTTTGATGCTGCCCATCTATCCCCTGCCCAGTATAGTTTATTGTAAAGACCCTTCTTCTCCTGCTACCTCCATCAGTCTGACCCAGTGGCTCCTGTAGAACTGTCTGTCATCTCTGTAATGGTGACTCTCCCTGTCAGCTTTTAATTGTCATTTTCCTGCTGCTTCTTGAGAATGGTCTTTGCCTTCCATGCCTGGTGTCATAACAGCGTCGGTCTTCTTTTGTTCACCTGGGCCTGAAATTTAGGAAACATCACCGAAGCTGACTCACTGTCTAAACCCAGACAGGCATAGATTCTTAATTCTACTTGTATAGCAGCTCCATCACCTATCCATCAGTCCATCAGTCTGTCCGTCCATCTGCCATCTATCTGACATTGGGATAATTATTTATAAGCAGCTTTATATTATTTTTAGCTACAAAACACAATCCATAACTTACTTTTACCCCTTTAAAAAAAAGTATAAATGCAGAGTTCACTACCAAACTTTCAGCTCTTTTAGAGAAGTGCCTCTTACAGACGCAGCTGAGGAGGTATTGGCAAAGGCTTTCCAGCTTGAGTGGTGAGACATTTTGATAGGGGAGGGCTGAGAAAGCTCAGTGATCCAGAGACAGAACTTAAAATTTTAAGTAGCCCTATTAGAGAAAGTAAAAAGAATCAAATATAAATTTGTACTTCATCTTGTATAACCAAAATATAATTATTTTGACATGTAGTAAGTAATAAAAATGCATGAAAAAATCATTTTCATTTTTTTTCCTTTCAAGGGAAGCCTTGGACAAATCCTCTGAATTCAAACATTAAAATTTCACTGAAAATATTTGCTCTGATTTTAGCTTTCATACAACCAGTAGTTTTCCAGGAACTGAACTGAGCATCAGTTTTAAATTTTATATTTAAACTGATTTATGTTAAACTTATACATGTATAAGATTCATTTCTGCATGTGCTCTAGTCATACTTTTCCAGTGCTTCAGAGCCACATATGGCCAGTGGCTTTCGTGTTGTATAGAGTGGGCTGAGAGTTTTGGGACTTCACAAAGGGTTAGGGTACATGCAGTCTGAAGTATCAGAATCAGATGTCAACCTAAGAATTGGGTGTTAGCCTCCAATTTAGGATTAGCTGAGTCCAGATTCATACAATGGTAGAAATGTGGTCAGAAGCAAAAGGGAGTGAGCAAGCCCAGTGTGTTGTTTTTCTCTTGCAGTGACAAGATGTCTAGGCAAATCAAGTAAGAAGATAAGGGTTTGGTTGGGCTCGTGATTTGGAGGTCCAGTCTGTCATGGTGGGGAAGGACCGAGTGGTAGGAGGGACTTTAAGAGGGAGGGCACATCTTAGCTGCTGTCAGGAAGCAGAGAGAGATGAATGCTCTCCCTCAGCTCTGTTTCTCTTGTCGTTCAGTTCACTTTGAAAGGTTTGGGTGAGCTACTTCCCCAGGCATGCCCAGAGGTTTGTCTCCTGTATGATCCCAGATCCTGACAATTTGACAGTGTTAATCACCCCACAGATGTGCAATTGGTCATGTGTGATGTACAAGAAAAGGAAGAGAAGGTGGTCTCCCTTCCCTGGGAAGCCAGGAAATGGAGTGAGCTGGGACTATGGCTGGATGGAGAAGCAGAAGATTCAGCTTGAGAGCAAGTTCAAATTTATTTTAGGTTTTAAAAACAACCACCACCATACAGAGGATGTAGGGACAAGGGTCTGTTGCTCTGGAAAGGGATTTTGACTGGTGAGTGTGGTGTTAGGCCAGTAAGATGATCAAGCAAAGGAAGACATGAGAAGTTCAAGGTCACTAGTGCTTGAGAGCCAGAGTCGGCAGATAGCAGCAAGCAGCCTTGTGGCAGGAGGTCCATATTGTTCTTCTGTTAGTAAATTTTTATGAGAACATAGCTGTGTCACCGTGTTTTTCTGCTGTTTCTGCACCAGAGCTAAGTAATATAATAGGCTGAGAAATCAGATGGCCTACAATGTAAAACATTGTTCTTCTTCAGCCCTGTACTGTAGAGTCTGCACTGGCGTTAGAGTTTGAGAATGGCAGTTTAGTAGGGAGGCGTAGCTCAGTCAGCAGAGGTCCTTCACAAGCTCGTGGATCTACATCAAAACCTATATGTGATACTGTGTGTCTGCAATCACAGTGCTGGAGAGACAGACACAGCCCAGTCCTACACTTTGCCAGTCAGCTAAATGGTGAGTCCCCAGGCTTCGTGAAAGAGTGTGTCTCACGAGATATGTTGGAGAGTGATTGGGGAAATAACTTACATTGACCAAGTGTTCATACACCCAAGCACATAGGCATATACACACAGATTCAAGCACACACATGCACGTAAGGGAAAGAGGAAACCATGTATCTACAGGGAGACTTTCTTCCCAAGAGAGATAATGTGAAGGACCATCAGGTGTTGCCAAGAGTCAAGTTAGAGAAAGATTAGGAATTTCAATTTCAGTTAGCTGCTTTTAAGTTGTGGGTTGGGCTCCTCAACAAAGCCAGTGAGCTTGCAGTGAGAGGAGAAGATGTAGAGACAAAGTAGTCCATCCCTCTCAGCCATTTGGTAGTAAGAGGATGGAAAGAGGGAGGCACCAGAAATACATACAGTGAGGAAGTTTCTTCCTTCCTCTCATGCACACCAGAAGGAGAGATCTAAGGGAAGAGGCGTATGATTGAGTATGATTGAATGGGGTAGACGAGACTGTGGAGGCAAACAGATCTCCAAGGCTTCTTGCCTTCTAGGACTGGAAGACATCTTCCTCATGTGTCTACCACACTCTTTGCATTCACCTTATCTTGGGTTCTTTTATTAATTAAAACATAGGAAAAACCCTACCAAGCAATGCTTCTCTCATTCCAGCCATACAGTGATGTGTGCACTGGAGGGCCTGTCCGGTCTTCCCTCTCAAGCCTGGACATATCCTTTTCCATTCAGCCCTCTGTGGGTTTATCCATTTAGTCTATCCCAGATCCAATATATTCCTGAAAAACAACAGCATCTTCATTGACATGTGTTGATTTTTTTTTGTACCCCTAAACAATATGGCAGAGCAACTACCTGTGTCCTAGTAGGTACTGTGAGCATTCTGGAGTTAGAGCGTACAGAAGGATATGTGTAAGTCTCATGAAGACCCCATACCCTTAGAAGGAGCCTGAAGGTGATCTGAATATGCCTGGTAGGAGACAATATGCTGAAGGATGGCTATACTCCATACACGTGAACCTAAGGATTACTTCACCGGATCCATCAAAGATGCTAGATGCTTGGAGCAGTAGCAAGAAAAAAAAAAAAAAAAAAAAAAAAAAAAAAAAAAAAAAAAAAAAAAAAAAAAAAAAACCAACCAAACTTAAGGCATTAAAATTGTAAGGCCCCTTATAAATATGTTATTGAACATACACCAGGACCCATTATTTTTATCCCATTATACAGGCAGAATAGGTTTGCGTGTGTGTGTGAATGTGTGTGTTGATTGTGTATAGGTGAGTGTGTATACATCTTTGTGTAGAGTCCAGAATGCAACTTCAGTTGAATTCTTTGAGCTCTCTCTACCTTGTGTTTTGAGACAGGTTCTCTACTTGGCCTAGAATTTTCAAAGTAGACTATGCTGACTACCTAGTGAGCCCCAGGGTTCCGTCTGCCTTTTTCTGTCTTCTCAGCTTTAGCACATTCTTCTAGAACACATTTCTCCTGTACCTCTCCTGGTGTGTAGAGCCAGATAGTACTTGTTGTAAGGACTATGGAATGGAGATTGTGTTGTGGCATTACAGCTGAATCTGGTAACATATATCTACCCACCCCAGCTATGATTGCTAGGCATGTCTTTGGATGTCATTTGATGTTCTTGATATGTTGTAGAAGTTACCCTGCTTCATTCTCACTGCTATGGAAGAACACTTTGCAAGGCAGAAGTATATTTCTAATCCTTTGCTATTCTTGGCATATGACTTCCTTTATTCTTTAAACTTTGGAATAATAGTTGGATCCAAAGGAAATTATTCCAAAGACATATTATTCTAGGCTGTGGAAATAGAAAGTATTCGTTTTTGACCACTTACCAAGCTGCACATGTATCTGTCCTAGTCCATCTAACAGTGCCAAATAGGTGCTCAGTGTTGGATGATGATGGTTGAGATTGCGCAGCTACTAGGTTTTAAGTGCTGGATATTGCTGCTTGTGGTAGCATATGCCTTTAATTGAAGGCCTTGGAAGGCAGAGGCAGGTAGATCCCTTATTTAAAGCCAGCCTGGTTTACCTAGTGAGTTTTAGGACAGCAAGGGCCACATGGGAATACCTGTCTGGGGGTAGGGGACAGCTTGATATCTTAGAATGAATCATACTTATCTGAACACACCTGTGTGGTGGAATTCAGGTGTTAGCTGACAAGGCTGGGAAGCGTGTCTCTGGAGTTCTGGGAGCCTGAACAGGGCTGGCGTGCTAGAGGACTGGCTAGCACATCTGTCCTTTGTATACCTGTCTGTCTACCCAAAATGCATGTGCTTATGATTCTAGAACTGTCTACCAGAGCTTCTCTGACAAAAGTGAAGGTATATTTTCCTACAAATATCCTCACCTTGGGATAAAATCCAACTTTTATTTTTTAAAAATGTCAAACTATTTACTGGGGCTGGAAAGATGGCTCCTCAGTTCAGAGTAGCTACTGCTCTTTCAGAGGTCATGAGTTCAATTCCCAGCATCCGTTCCTGGAGGCACACAGCTGCCAATAACTCTAACTCAGAGGAATCTAATGCCTCCAAGGGCAATATACTCTTGTGAACAAATTCATAAGTGAACATATAATTACAAATAACTTTTTAAATTTTTCTCAGTGTGGAGAGATCATACCATGTTTCAAAGTTTTCTTTAATGTGTGTAGGTATGTGGGAAGCTCTGAAGGTAAGATATGGGACATTGGAGAGCTGTTCAGTAAGCCCTGAATTGCTATTTAGTGTGACAGACCCATGTCACTTCTTGGTTAGGTAGACGTTGTTGGTGGTTGGAGTTGGGTCACGGACACTGTTTGGCATCCAGTGTTCCTGCATGTGATGCCCTGCTAATTAATCATTGTTACCTACACTCTTAAGGTGCAGGATGCGAATCCTGCCTGAAGTTAGTTATTATACATCAGTCATCTTAGGACCCAGAGGAAAATGCTACTGAAGAGACATTAAAGCTTTTTTGGGGGAGTCTTCTCGAGGTTACTTTCAGCCAGGTTGGTTTGCTCTGCTCCTCAGTTTGCCCCTTAACTGTACAACAGTAGGTTGGACCTGACTGCACACGGTCCTTAGAAGAAAGAAATACAGACTGTATTGTTACCCTCCTGATTTACACAGCATGAAAAACACGTTCTTTACGGGGTAGCTGAGAACCTGGTCCTAGATTCAGGTTCTTTTTATGACAAGAAGAGTGTTCTGTGCTTGAGTGTTTCCCAGAGGGCTGGATTTTATGGGCTGGTAATCATCAGTGTGATTTATTGAGCACCTACTGCATGCAGGGCACTTTACATATATTACCTTCATGCTTTCAGGGACTATGCATTTTTCACAGTAGCTCTTATCTCCATTTGAGACCCACTTCTGCCTGTGGCTAATTGATTAATGCCTGTCTTCTCCATTAGGTCCTTACCTCCGTGCTGATGGGATTCTATTGATTTTTGTTCCCCACTGTTGCCCCAACACTCATACCGGCCTTGATATGACTGGGCACAAAATATGTATTTTAGAGAAGATCAAAGCCAGATACAGAGGGGTATGACAATAGAGCTCAGAAATGGGGGCATGGAATGGTTGTTGGCTTGTTAGCAGGGCTCAGAATGAAACAGAATGAAACCTAAGTAAGTCCACACTCCTTTTCGGCATGCCTGCTACCTCAGAGTGTGCATGTGCAAGTTAAGGCTGAGATGGTCATGGAACATGCCTCGTCCTTGCTCTTATTCACAGAGCTTTGTGCCATATTTCACACAAGTTGCAAGTAGCTGTGGAAAAGCTGGTAAACTTTCTATCTGTTAGAGGCAAGAACATCTCTATCAGGAAGCCCCTGCTGGAGACAAAACCCTTGCAACTGCACTGGGTGGCAAGGGTGAATATATTGGCAAGGCATGCCTCTGATATGCCGGAGAAAGCAGTTTGCTGAGACTTAACATTCTTTGCAGTAGCTTCCCTGGTCAAGCACTGCCCCACAGCTCCAGGGAATGGGGGCGGCTTCAGCCTTTGGACTCTCTGATAGGCTGAATAGAGGACTCCAAGCCTGTTGCTCACCTTGGCTGTGGATCACTACTGAGAGAAAGGTGGTCCTGAGGAGGGACCGCCTGCTGCTCTGTTGACAGTGCCTACTGCCCAAGGAGCAGCCTCTCCTTCCTACCACCCTTTCTCATCAGCTCTTGTATGTTTCCTAGGTTACTTGTGAACCCGAGGCCTTTCTCTTTGGATCCTTGACTTTCAGGCTAGATTATTCTCAGTTCTTTGAAGTGAGTAGGAGCTGATGTCTTTCTAGTCTTTTTGCCTGACTGGGACATAATGCCGTCATTTTTGTGCGTATTTACAGTCGGAATATGCACTTGTGTATGCTGCAGCTGGTTGTATAGCAGTGATAAAACATGGAAAGACACATTAGAAAAGATGTGTTTGCATGAGAAGCTCCCCTACCTTCCTTTATAGGGTTCAGCGATGCCTAAGCTGATCATGACAGTACTTTAATGAGATGGGGCTTCTGAGCGAACGGTGCCATTTTATTACTGAAATCACACTGAAAGTGAATTGGCAGATAGCTGCAGTTTATCCCAACACTGCTTATTGAAGAGCTTCCGTTAGTTCCCCACAGGGAAAGGCGAGACACAGGAAGTAGAGATGATAGATGAGGAATAAAGGGTGGATGGGATTTTCTTAAAATGCGCTGTGTGCTTTCACATCTGTCTCCTCTATAATGATTCTCCTCTTTAATTTTTGGTTTTCATTGGTTTGAAAGTGGGGTTTATTTTGGGGAGGGTTGGTCTCTTTAAACTACTTACCTATATTTTTGGTCTTCCAAATCAAATGATTAAGGAAAACGGATCTGGGAAGAAATGAATGTGAAAGCAACCTTAAATTCTGCCTTTTTATATACTATATGTATAATAAAAATAATTCTCATTTTGTAATATGTTCGCATCATGGCCATTGTTCTCATAAAACCTACTGTATTTTAGAAATGATACAATCTATGAAGCATTTCCCATTATGTAGACACCATGTCTTTAAATTATAGCAATTTCTTAAGATTTTAAGGCAAAATGAGCTCTTAGAAGTGTGATTAATGGCAGGGAATGAGGCTAATGCTGGGTCAACAGTGGCACTCCATTACAAAGAAGGTTGGGCTAATAAAAGCATCCATCTTTTGGACCAATAAAGCATTTGAATGATATGCTTATGGTTCTTATCATATCATAGCTGCTTGGTATTGAGTAAACTCTGAACTTGTGTTGTGGAAAGGCCAGAAGCCTGAAGTGGTTGGTGCCCTGGCCCTTTGCTGGAGTGAGAAGAGGTGGGGTTGTGAGAGAAACCCAGCGCCAGAACTACTGATGTGATGTTCACCCTGTTTCTATGCACACTACAGTCCAGAAGCCCTGGAGCCCTGTTTGGTGTGAGACAAACACAGAAAATCTTATTTCTCAGTTGATTACTTCTCTAGAAGTGTAAATCTACTCAGTAGGTCCTGAGTGAATGCTTTATGAGTGCCATTGCTAGGAAGATGCCCTCTAGTCGTGGATTCATCCCGAATCTCCGTAACTTCCCCGTGTCTCCTCTGGTTCCAGTGTGCTCTCCAGTATGTAAGCTTGCGTTGTTCATTGGTGAGCTGGAGAGGAATTTCAGGTGGCTCATGAATGTGGTTTGATACTGAAACAAGCCCATTTTCAAATTTCTTTGATACATGTATGTGTATATACACATAATTATTATTTTTGCAGAGACTAGGACACCCTCCCCCATATGTAATGATTGAAAACATTTTGTGTGAGTTAGTGTGTGGGGGGCACTCACAATCCCCAGTGAACACTCGCTGGTTAGAAGACAACTTGTGATGGTCATCTTCTCTATTGTATGGGTCACGGGGGTTGAATTCAAGTCCTTCCCAGGTTTGGTGGCAACTACCTTTTCTTCCTAGGCCATCTCACCTGACCATTCGCACATATTTTTAAATGCTTCCGATAAGGCCTACGAGAGCATCTATCAGGTGTATCTTTAACATGTCTTTACCAAGTGTCTGCTCCCTCCAGCCTCAGAGGCCAATAGCTCTGCACTGACTGGTGTTACCTTGGTTGGTATGCCAGTCTTTGTCTTGGGCTCATACTGCTTTTCTTTTTGAACAAGTGATAGAAAATTTCCCCTAAAGAGACATTTGTTTATTAAACATGAGCCATTTTTTTAAATAGCAAGGAGTGGGTGTGGATGGAAATGATGGAGGAGGGGGGGAAATTTGGCATGAGGAACTGGTCCCAGTGGTCCCAGATTCTCAAACAGTCTCAGGTTTCTCATCTCAGAGAAATTATCTAGACCTTCCCATCAAGTCTTCTTAGTGTCCCTTGGAATTATATTTTGAAAAGCTGAGTGGACCATGTACTAAAGACTTCTTAATCAGTATGTCATTTATTTTTAATATTAACCTTTGTGAACTTGGAGTCCATTGAGAATAAAATAAATAACACCGAACCTTTGGAAGTAAACCAAATAGTGATTCTAGATGGGTGTGACAACATGCCGGGAGAGTCTGAATGGCAGATTTTTGTGTTTCCTGCAATCACTTTCACCTCCTTCTGCATAGTGACTGCATGCTTGGGTTCACCTTTGCCTTAAAAAAGTCAGGGTTCAGTTCTTGACCTTTTATCAATGCTACTATGGGCTGCCATTTAGAATTGCAAGCTGTGTTTGTCCCCATTATTGGTGTCCTACTAGTTCATCCCAGCTTCTAGTAGGAAAAAGAGGGGGAGAGGGAAGGGAAGGGAAGGGAGGGAAGAGAGGGTTGGGCTTGAAGGGGAGCAGTCACTGTTGCCAAGGCAGGAGGAAGCTTTTTTCTTAGGAGCTCCCACTGGGCCATCAGGTCAGGCACTTTGCTCTCTATTGCTTCTTTGTCAGGCTGACCATGTCCCTGGTTAGGGAGCCTGGAATGTGGGAACGTTCTGTTCTGAGGCACTGGAGGAAGAGCCTCTGTCCTGGGCTTGCATCATCCCTCAGTTGAGCAAGCTGGATTTGCCTTTTCTAGGGCAGTAGAACAGCCCCAGCTCTAGAGGCCTTCTCCAGGCACAAGAGAGACATTCCAGGTACTAACAGTCCTGGAGCCACAAATTCTGGTATCACAGGGCCCTGCATAGCCAAGGGAAAATTCTCCCCAGAGCCAGAGTACTGAGGCCTTCTGGGCTGTGTTGATTTGGGGAAAGAAGGCTGGCTGTGAAGAGAAGACACTGGACACTGGAAACAAACCATCACACAAAACAAAATGAAAACCCCAGAGAAAACCCAGAGATGCTTTGTAACTTTAAGTTTGCAGAACATAGATAATTGAAGCAAGAGCCGGCGAAGGCTGAGATTTCATAGAGGACAGGAGGTTGGGGGGGGGCGGGGGTGCAGCAAAGCTTTTCAGTACCCTCTTTAAGACAGAGATAAAAAGATAAATAATGTCATTGTCAAAGTTCTGGGGTGTGTCTCTTTAAAATTTTTTTTCTCTCTCTCTCAAGTGTTGCCTTGGATAACCAGCAGACAGTGTGTTGCTCTATTTTACAGTAGCAGAATGCAGAACTTTTTAAATTAATTAAGTGATTGGTAAGTGTAAGATGTTAGATGCATTGACCAAACTGTTTTACTTACTAGAAGTTAGTAATAGAGGAATCTTCTTCACACACAACAAAATTAATTACCTTAATGGTGTTGTGTTATTTGTAAAAATAAGTTAAAACTAATGTTTTCACTGTAGACTGAATCCCTAAATATAGCATTTCTGATAAGGTGGGATGAAGTCTTTGTAACTTGAAGTCAGCTTGCTATATATGGCAGTTTACACATGAAGTGAATCTTTGAAGATAAATATTTCTTCTTAATGGGCATGGTGAATTAATTTACTCTGACTTTTGCAAAGATATGATTTTTCCCCTAATGCAAATCTTACAAGGAACCATCAACTGACTGTTTATGCCATTTTTTAAAAGGACACTATGTTCATGTGACATAGTTTGCATTTTGCACAGTTCTTGAGGGTTCTGCCCATGTATTTGTTTGCTCAGGGAGGTTATGAAAGCTCTGCATATGGAGGAAGAAAGCGTCAGGATTTCCCTTCTAGAAGAAACTCTCAGAATCAGGATCTACGTTTGACCGATGTATTTCATTGATAAAGAAGATGAGCCCTAGAAATGAATATAGTTACTGAAGCATGAAAACATCACAGATTTTCAAAGCTCAGTCCAGATCCAGCCCTGAGTACTTTACACCAGAGCCTGGGTTGTATTTTTATCTTCAGTAGAAGGGAGTTGCCCAAGGTTGGCCTGCTTCATTTGGGGTGACCTGCTTTTCTCCCGTAGAGGGGGGTGCGTGTCACTGTATATTTTCTTTTCTTTTCTTTTTAAAAAATCTTTAGGTAGTGATTTGTTAAGTCTGTTTAGGAACCTAGGAAGGAGTTAAACAGATTCTGCTTGCTTCAGCCTGGTTTCCATGATGAGTAATGGTGGCCGCTAACAGCAGATCGTTGTTTACCCACAAACATGGCATTGTGCAAACAAGCCGGCCAGGTCTCCAACCAGTTGGATTTCCTGGTGGTCAGCAGCTGATCTGTGTAACTTACAATCTTCCTGCTTCTCTAAATGTCAGAAGAAGGATGGCTTGTGTATCTTGCCTTCTTCCCAGCTGTTTACTCTCCAAGCATTTACCTCCTTCCCTCGACCTTCATTCTAGGGGAGCTGCCCCTTCTCCTCCCCAGTTCTGTTTACTCTACCCTGCCCCTGGTGTCACCTATGAAATCTGTTGATTATTCCACCTGGTTAATGTTAAATTACTCTGGTAAGATGATGTGTTTGTTCATAAACACAAATGCTGGGCCCCCTGTTTACTGTACCCATGGCAGCAATCGTTACTAAACAAATATTGCTTTGTTTGCGGGTGGAAGCAGCAGTTTATCCTGTCAGGTCTGTTTAAAAAGAAAAAAAGAAATACATCACATACAAATACACACATACAGACTTAAATGCTAGAATTTCGATAAAGAAGGAAAAGGGGACCTGTGTCCCTGGAATGTGGTTGAAAGAGCCTGGGTTTGCTTTTCTTATCTCCTGCTTGGATGAAGGGGCTGGGGAGATTAGCGGCTTGTTTGGCTTTTCTAAGAGATTTCCTTAGTGTAATGGTATCTATGCAGTTGTTTGCTTTCTTCAGAGAGGGGCGAGGTCTCCTGAAAGGCCACCAGCTCAGTCATAGAGCATCAGATGGCTAGAAGACTCTTTGTGGAACAAACAAGGACTCAGAAAGTCTAGGGAGAAAAAGCCTGGACTATGTACGGAGGGAGCCATTGGAAGGTACAGCCCTTGGAATTCACTTCATGTCTCTGTCTCTGTGTAGCCATGGGGTTACTTTGAACTGGGCTGTTAAGTGTGTTCTTTGTTAAGTTTGAGAAGTAGGGGGTTAACTTTTACCTTGATATAATTTGGAAGGACACTGTGGCATAACTCTTAAGGAACTGCACTTTTAATAAATATTTTTTGTTTGGTTGGTTGTTTTCCGAGACAGGGTTTTTCTGTGTAGCTCTGATTGTCCTGGAGCTCACTTTGCTGTTGTCCAGCCTGGCTTTGAACTCAGAGATCCACCTGCCTCTGCCTCCTGAGCTCTGGGATTAAAGCTGTGCACCACCTCTGCCCGGCTCCAATATATATTTACATATTATAAATGATCTATGATTTTACTCTAACTTATCGTTCTTACCAGTTTTGTTTGAAGATGGGTTTATGTCTTGTGGCATAGTGTATCAAGCCTTGGAGTCTCTTAATTTGGCTTTGGGTGTGTGTGACTCCTGTCCCTTTGATATTGGGGACTCTTTAGATGAGACTTTTTTTTTTGTGGAGTTTTGTAGACACTAGAGAAAACTCAGCTTTTACCTGTTTGTTGCTGGATTTTTTTTTTTTTAATGACTATTTGTTACTGTTTCTGAATTTGCCTTTCGTCTAATGCTGAGCTGCACTTCATAGCACTTGCCTGAGTTAAAGATCACAGGTTCCAGTGAGGGTGGCAGCTGAGGGTGGGGTGGGGGTTGCCATGACCTTCAGTGGCAAAATGGTGTCTTTTATCTCAGAGAAACTAATCTGTCTGAGAGAGCAACTTCCAGGAGCAAGATATATATGGTGTCTATTAGAGTTTTTGAAGGATAAAATTAAATAATTGTTCCTTTCATACAACAGAGAAATGCAAGCGCCAGTCCTGATGACCGGCATTCACTGTGTCGCCATGTTGCTGTGAACATATTGTTCACTCTGGCCACCTGAGCAGTTAGGGGCTACAGGCGAGAAGGCAGACACATGAAGTGTGTCGTCAAACATGCCACTCATTAATGGACGTTATAAACCTGGCCTTGTGTACATTAAATTATATGAAATATGGAAATGGGCAAAACCCTTTTCGGAACTGGTTGTTGGTTGCTTTATTCTGTGGGACCTTTTTTAAGAGAGCTTAGCTATTCGCAGGTTCTCATGATTAAAGTTCTGCAGCTTTGTTAGTCCCCAAACTTCAAACCTGCTTTCTTGGGTGGAAATGTGTTTTAACTGTGCTCTCTGGAACACCTGGTCCTTCACTCCTGACCTTCAGCAGCTTCCTTGTGGCAAAGCAAACAGCCTACCCTGGATTGGCAAAGCTCCCCTTTGCTTTCTTTTAATGACGTGAGCAAGGGTGGCTGAGTGTGTGTGTGGGGGGGCACTTCCCACTCATTTTTAGTGTTTCTTACCGGGACTTTCTTTGCTGTTGTTGAAATTAAAGCACCTCACTTCCTTCTTGCACACTGGCAGAAAAGGGGACAGATTTACTGGAGTCTAACATCCCAAACTTTAAACTAGACATAGGCAATTTTCAGAAGCACACTGAGGGGGAGGGACTTGTTTCCTCAAAGCTTGGGTATGGTGGCTCTCAAGTGTGCGGCTGACAGGGTATGGGGAGTCAGAAATCCTTCTCCTTAGCCATGTGACGTCTCCAGAGGAACCTTGTTTTTGTTAGGGCATTATTTTATTGCCAGTCTATTCTGCCAGCTCTATTCTCCATTGTGGGTTACAGAGGAAGTTAAACATCCTGATCTTTACTATTTCCAGTCCATCTGAATTATCCTTCTGCGCATTAAATGCTCACAGCCATGAGATAGAATTAAACTCCCTTCCCCAGATGATTATCTGGAATTTTGAATGAGTGAGACAGTCCTATTTCTATTTAGACTTAACATGACTATATGGGTGTGGTGATGCATTCCCCTAATTCCAGCATGTGAAAGAATGAGGCAGGAAAATGGTGAGTTCAAGGCCAGCTGGACTGCTTAGTAAGATTTTTGACTCAAAAATCTAATGGTTGAGGATTTATCTTAGTGGTGGTTCTTTTTAGCATACACATCTGATCAATCATCACCACCGTAAAGGAGGAGGGAGAGGAGGAGGAGGAGGAGAAAGAGGATAGTAACTTAAAGATTCACTGATTTTTTTTTTCCAAACCATGAGTTAGTACTAAAGAATTACAGAAAAGGTGGCATTTCTAAAAGTAAGTGTATAAAGTTGGTGGCTAGAACTGATGTCACTTCTTCTGATAAAGGGATTAGACTTGGGTGTCTAAGCCATTTATTCCCTTAGTAAAAAATATAATGATCATCTATCAAATTTCTATTATGTAAAAGAAATACTTAGCAAAGAATGTAATAAAAGACGTTTTTAAATGAATGGAGAGGAGAAGGGGATGTGTGTGTGTGTGTGTGTGTGTGTGTGTGTGTGTGTGTGTTGCCTAGAACTCTCTAGCCTGTGCCTCCTGGCTAAGCCCTGGGTATCTGCCTGTCTCTGCCTCCCCAGCACTGGAATTCCAAGTGTGAGTCACCATGCATGGCTTTATTGTGGACTCTGAAGGCTGAGCACAGACCCTCTTGCTCACAAGGCAGGAAGTTTACTAACTGAGCCATCTTCCTGACCTCAAACAGAAACTTTTCAGCTGGAGTGTCTCTTCCTTCATTTAATTGATAAATGTAAACTCTGCCTGATTTAATTGATGAGCACAAACTATTTCTACTTATTCTTCTTCCCTCCTCTGACGCTAGAAGGCAGGAGAATCATCACATTCCAATGTTGCCTTGAAGCATCATTCTGAGAGGTCCAGCTTGTATTCTTAGTCTCATAGTCTCGAATGTTCCACCTGTGGCCATGGAGACTCATTAGTTAACTATACCTGCTCCCTTCCTGGACACAGCCCTCCTGCCCTTTGGAAGCAGACATCACTTCCGCAATCCCAACACTGTTCATGGGGCCTACGAAGACCTGGCTTTGCCCTTTCCTCCCATGTCCCCCCTTCAGAGGTCACATTTGTTTTGCTTTTCTTTGAGCAAACATTTGACAGTTGTATTTCTCCTGGGCTTTTACTAAAATTCCAGATTTTCACAAGATAGATGGAGACCTCTATAGTGCATGATAAAGTTGATAATACATAAATCATTTTTAACAACAGGTAATATGCATAATTTACGGTGTTACTGTGCTATCTTTTGATATTTATGATGGATAATGTTCAGTTTTTGCCCTCATATTACTGCTTTAAATTATACCACAAGAAAATTAATGAGAAAGTAGATTTATGGGTTTCATTTGTTTGTCAATTCGGAAATTAATTGGGTGTTAATTTTAGCCGTCCCTCATCAGACCAGGACTTTAGTACGTGTGTATTACTTTGCATGCATTGTAGCTTACCTCCCATTTACTGTGGGTCACTAGCTTTGCATACATTAAAATAGCCCTGCGGCTCATTCCCTTGATTACTTTTTGAACTGCCATGCATTAGAAAATTTACGCCTTTCTGTTATAATTATGAAAATTTGGTATTGGAAGGTCTTCTCATACTACACTTGTGCTTGGGTGGTCTCTCTCTCTGGAATGGGACCAGTGGGGATTGTGAACAAAGGCCGTCCTCCGAAGGGTTCATTCATGGCTGGTCAGAGTCATCTCAGAAGAGAAAGTGATGGGTGTTGTCACCATTCCTCCTGTTTGGCTCATCCTCCTTACCCACTTCTTTCCTGTATTGTATGGCCTGTTGAGGTGTTTCTCTCATGCCTTCTCTGTCCTGCTTCTTGACCCCCAAATATGGCCTCTCCTGCTGCCCCCTTTTGTCCTCACTGCTGCCTGTTCCAGTGTCACCAAGTGAAGGGTGTCATGCCTTATGATGAACCTGTGGCACCCTCAGTCTTGCAAGGCTTTCACTGAGGGTCCTTGACTCTCATCTGGGCTGTTCAATCACCTCTTTGGCAGGGGAGCAACACCTGAGTGGTTAGAGAGTGGGGCTTACTTGATGTCCTAGGCCACCCCACCTTGTAGCTGCTCCTTGGACCTCCTTTGTCTTCTGTCACCATTTAAACTCCATGTGCTTGTACAGGAACCAATTCTAAAGACAGGCTGTCAGGATTTTTATCTGATTGCTTGATTCAAGATTATGAGAGATTTTAAAATCTCAACACATCATGAATAATAAAGTCCAGAAACAAAACTAGCCCCCCCACCTTTGCCAACCTCCAAACTGTTAAGTAACTGATGAGAAAGTGAGAGACACATGTTTACTGTTTCTGGAATCTGAACATTCCCTCCCCCCTCCCTCCCTCCCTCCTTCCCTCCCTCTCCCTCCCTCTCCCTCCCTCTCCCTCCCTCCTCCCTTGGTGTCTCTTCAATATCACACTCCTGTCACTTTCTTCCCTGCCTATGGATGTGTAATGAGGTAGGATTGTCCCCTTTGCATGGGAAGGGACAGTGAAACATAGTCCCTTTGCTCATTGTCCTGGAAGTGACTTTACCCTTAACTTCTCTTCTCCCCATAGCAGTAGAAACATATTTTACAAACCTCTGTTTGGTTTAATTTACACATCCCTTTGTGAACAGACCAAGTTCTTTAAGGGCATTTATTCTGCTTCATATAAATAATTGATCAGTCAAGTTAATTTACTTCTGCCTGACTTGGTCAACCTTAATTAACTGCCCTGGAATCAAGACTGAACTTTTTGTTAGCTTAAAATCTTTCACAAGTGTGATAACAAGGGCTTTATTTTCCCTAAATTTTTGGCATCAACACGGTAACCAAGGAAATAATCATAATAATAAAGCTATGTTTTAATTTACTATAAATACATTGGCCTGAACATTATGAGTTTTCCAAAAGGTCTTCACAGAGTATCTCTGTTGGCAACAACAGTAAATAAGCATGCAATACCCAGTTCTTATTAATTTTATAAGTTGGCTAAAAGGGGGGGAGCCTTTGAAATTGGTATCTCTGTCATATTTCCAAGGGAGGTAAGTGTGTAGTTTGGATTTTTCTTTTGCATTTGATAGTCCTGGGATGGCAGTGTCAGCCTTGTAGGATTGCAGGGTATGAATCAGCTCTTCTAAGTGGGTCCTGGGCATGTGAAGAAGGAATAAGGAGGAAGTGCGGAAAGGCTTGGCCCCATACATAGGGTTATGCTTACAAGGTGGCTGAAGCCTCTATATGATTCAAGTACCAGAGACATTTATTCTTTCAGTTCATCACAGTGCTGGGTGATTCCCAGGAACGGTGTACCAGAGAGGAGGAGCAGAGGTTAGGCAAATGAAGTTCTTCGGACAAAACTCCTCTTAAGAACAGAGGGTGGTTCTATGGTATGTGTGTGTGTGTGTGGGGGGGGGGGGGGCTCCGTGCTTGCCTTCAACTGACTGAGGTCAATAAAAAAGGAGAGAGTTGTTTCATAAAGCATCCCGGTCCTTTCCCTCTGTGTATTTTAAGACCTTTTCTTCATCCACCTGTCACCCTCTTGTCCGTGCTGGATTTAGTTTCTCCTGTTTGATATACTCACTAGACATGGGTCCAGGGACTCTGAGGAAGGAGGTCTTTATCATTGCTTAAGGCTGTGTCTGAAATGGAGAGTCTCTGTGGCTTTGTTTGTCCCTCCATCAACTGGACACTAGTATTCTTATCTTTGAAATGGGGACTTGGGAGTTTGAGAAATGTACCACAAAAGCTTATTAATGTTTGATAGAAGCATTCTTGGCCCAGATAGTGTCAGAAATACTCGTAGACACATATTCCACATGGGCATTTCCTGAAGCTGTTTATCCCCAATTGGTGGTATACCAATTCAGAGTTCTCCAGCTCATGTGCTTCACTTACCACTTGACTGACTAAGGACATCTTTGGATCAAAATAATCCTTTATACAGTTTTGTTCTCAAAGCCTGAACTCTCACAAACCTAGTTTATGAGCCAAGTTGCTTGGCTCTAGGCCTTCCCAACTTGTACTAAAGGACTTAGCAGCCTTTTTTGGAGTTCCACAGAGCAAAGGAGGGGCTTCCCTCCCAACTGTGCATCAGAGGTGGTTTTCTTACTCCACCATGATGGTGTCAGCCAGGGAATCCAAAGCAGGGGCAGGCTTTTTAGACACCTATTCTCAGTCCCAGATCCCCATAGTCACATGGTTTGAAGGCAGTATTTGCTTAGTTCTGTTCATAAGGACATACATACATAAGGACAGAATGTAGTTGGCAGTGTCTGGCCTGTCCCTCCTTGCTGAGAGTTCTGGACTGGCAGCCACCTTTGCTCAGTGCAGCATTCTCATCCTGCTTCCTCTGCATCTCACTGTCTTCTTCTCTCTCATCTTCTATTTCCCAGAATTCTCCTACTCTACTTGCCCCACCTGTACTTCCTGTCTAGCTACTTGACTAGTCAGCATTTTATTAAACCAGTATTTACAGTGGCAAATATTGATAGTGTATAAGAGTCCCACAGCATATAACTGTGCTTTTGTCTGAGGGTAGGTGTGGAATGCTTCTAAAGGCAATTTGCCTGTCCTGTGAATCTTCTTTGGCAGAGGCAGACTTTCCAGTAGGTGAGAAACATCTATTTTATTTAGGGTTTTTTTTTTTTCATAACTAATAATAAATTGATTTTATTGCTACCTAACCTGAGACATCTGTCTATTCCCTTGTTTTGCAGTATGGGGGTTTGACTTAGGACATTCAAGGTACATTCAGATGCCTGATGCACCTGGGAGCTACATCCAGCCTGATCCCCTTTCTCTTAGGAGCCCAAATGTAGGGACTGGCAAGGGAATGGCAGAAAAACTTAAAGCATTTGGAAAGAGCCCTGACGCTTTAGCACTTTGTGTAGTTTGAGACACAGAAGATGTCTCCACGTTACTGGTCTCTTGTTGCTTATCTTGTATCTGTTTTGGGGTGGTGTTTTGTTTTCTTGGGGTTTGTTTTGTTTTTTTCAGTTTTGCTAGTTTTTTTCCCCCATAGTGTGACGTAAGCAACTGTAGATAGTTTCTAAAGGACAGTAGTTACTAGAAAGTGTGGTCCAAAGAGATGAACACCATCCTCTGTTGTCCCAATGCCATTCTCTATCTACTTCAGAATCAGATTAACTAACAAAATCTGGCTTTAGGTTCCTGAAATTGCCTTACAGCTGCTAGAAACTCGGTACTGAAAATGATTAAGGTGGGAATTACTTAAGTGGTCATTTGTCTGTCTGGTCGTAAGGCAAGTTGTGGAGAACAAACCTCTGTTAATTTTTAACATAAGCATGCCTTCTGAAGGTATCCAGAAGACTTCGGTTTTGGTTATGTATCTAATGCATTGGGAAGGAAATAGCCAGTCATACTCCGTATGGGCAATTTGAATGAAATATTTTCTGTTTTGTCTGGCATTGGAAATTCACATTGAAGTCTTAATTATTTAGGCATTTCTCAGCTTTGATGTTTAAACTGACTCCTTCCTTTAGTGACTAATATTTTTCTTTTCCAAGTTCTAGTCTGTGAACTTGGCTTGTGACTCCATACCTCTGTCTTCAGAAAAGATGCCACTGTGAGTGAGAGCTCAGCCATCAAAGGAGACTGTATCCCATCTTGTACTCACCATGGCTAGCCGTGAAATAGTGGACATAAAAATCACTCACAAGGCCTCATATTTTTTTCTCTCTAGAATTTATCTGTGTTGGAAGCTTGGGCATGGGTGCAGGCATACACATGCCACTGTGAATCCTTGGATACTGGCCCTAGCCATTGTAACTTAAGACAGGGTTTCTTCAGTGCTCCACAAGCCAGACCAGTTAGTCCATATATATGTTCCTGGAGATTTTCCTATCTCCAGATCCTATTTCCTGTACTACTGAATCCAGCTCTTACCTGGGTTCGGAGGATTTGACCTGAGGCCACCAGGCATGTGTAACAAATGCTTTTACCCACTGAGCAACCTCCTCATTCCAAGCCCCAGTTCTCTTCTCAATGAAGGGGAACCAGGGACTATTACTGGAAGCTACAGAACACACAGGAATCTCTTGAATTGTGGAGAGCCTGGCATGATGCAGTTGATCAGGAGATATGGTTTGTCCTGGTTGGGTACCTAAACTGGCCCCACAACTTAGTGGTTTTTGTGCTCAGAGGGTAATAAGAATGATGTAGTATAGTATAGTTCCGTGTCGGGTATTGTCTTTATCTGTGAGGCTAGCACCTGGGATGCTGAAGCAGAAGGATGGTGAGTTCAAGGACAACCTAAGTTCCATCATATCACCCTATCTCCAAAAGGAAAAAAACAAACAGACCAAATCAAAGAACAAAAACCTGAAAAATTAGAGACAACAGACTTTTCTCTATTTATTTTATACTATGTATATATTTTCTAGTAGACATTTTAGTACTTCAGTATTTTATTTAATTAGTTTTTTTTTTTTGACAGTATTAAGGTGTGAATCCAGTATCCCACATATTCTAGGCAAGTGTTCTAACCACTGAGCTGTATCCAGGCCTCACCTCACATATAGGACTTTTTAATTCTGACCTTTTCTGTGATTTGCATAGATAGCACTTCTTTCCAAAATTAAGAGTACAAAGGATCACCCTGATTATCAGCCCTTACATACCTTGGAGTTAGTTCAGTTATCTATCAGGAAAATTAGCATTGAATGTGATTCTCATGGGAACCTTAGCTGTAAAAACATCATAGTTCTGAATTCATTCAGTCTTGAAATGGAAAGTCCTTTTGCCTCCCTCCCCTTCTAGCTGTGGCCTGCCTTACACGAATGACCAGTCTCTAACTACCCAGATGGTACCAAGGATTGAAAATCCTTAAAATGCCTTTGGTGTTAGACTGTGAGTTTTCAGCACTGGTCCCTCGCGGGGATGCTGTAATGATGTGCCTTGCCACTTGAGAGACTGAAGTTGGATAATATTTTTTCTCTGAGAGTGTTGTGTTGCCATAAAGTGTCCAAACCTGATAATATTTAAATTTATAACTTATGTGATGACTTAAAGTGTTGTATTTTTAGGCAAAATAACTGAATCCTATCAGAGAAATTGACTCCTAAATTCTCCTTGGATCACCTGGATATATCTGTTTTTCCTAAGAGGGAATGAATAATATATTTTAAACTGTACTCAAACTTGAACTGAGGGTAACATCCCTAGTCTGACATTGGGGGCTAGTCTATTGATTTGTGAGAAAAGGGGTGATGGAGATTGGCAACTGCTTGGGGAGTCCAGCAATGTGGTAAGGCAGAGCTCCCTTCTCAACAGCAACTGTTTTAACAGCTGTCTTCCCCCCACTTCTCTCTCTCCACCCTTATTTCTGCCCCTCCCCACTTCTCCCTCCTTCACCCCCTCCTCCCTTCTGAAAATCTCCTCTCAGGTTTTTGAGTCATGATGCAAGAATCTGGGTCTGAGACTAAAAGTAACGGATCAGCCATCCAGAACGGGTCCAGCGGAGGCAACCACTTGCTAGAGTGTGGGGCACTTCGTGACACTCGCTCCAACGGGGAGGCACCGACGGTGGACCTGGGGACAGCCGACCTTGCACACGTCCAGCAGCAGCAGCAGCAGCAGGTACTTTCCTGGGAGCTGGGGTTGTGAGTGGGAGTTGAGCCAGTGTCTGTGTTGTAGGCCATCCATCTGGCACATCCCTCTCTGCCTGTAAGCAGTGTGTTCTTAGGCATCCAGGGGACCTCCTGCCTGAGACTAATTTTGAAGGAGCAAGTGTTAGACTTAAAAATGAATGGACCGTGAGCTGCTTTCTTCCAGCCTCCAGCGTGACACTTAAACTTTGATTATTCAGTGAAAATGACTCTCTGGGGGGAAAAAGTGGTTGTTGATGCTTGAGGTAAATAGTTGACAAATAAAACAGTAGATAAATAAAAACAGGCTTAAACCTTATGAAGAAAGAAAGTTAGAGCTAAAAGATGAAGGAAATAATGATATACAAGGGGAGGGGAAGTAGTCAAATAAAGAAAGTAGAGCCAAATAGAAATGGTTAAATTACAGGTCCACGTCTACAGGACATCGGTGTGGGGCATGACTTCTTCCTATTTCTGTGGGCTAGGGTGTATGTCTTTGTGAATGTCTCATGGAGTCTGACAGCAGATGGTGCTGGCTAAAATCTCAGTGCTGTTCTACCTCATTTCTTGTCTTGGCCTATTCAACATGTCCTTTACTTGAGACAATCTCATTCCTTCTTTGTCCTTCCCAGGGTGGAATCGGGTCCTTGGGAGTAACCATTGGAACATTTCCCAGTGGTACAGGTGACCTAAGACATGGTATTGTGTTTGTGAAATTTCAAATGTAAATAGCGTTTCCTTGAAGACTGGATTGGCTTTCCCACCCCTTGGGATCAGGAAATATTCTGAGCTTTTGCTACTGATAACAGGGCAGGTTTTGTCCTTGATTCATTTATCTTGCGCGTAGTTGCGGTACCATTTGAAATCATGCATTTAAGAGGAACAAAAAAAAAAAAAGAAAAAAAAAACAACAAAAAAAATTAAACATCTTTGAGAAATTTTTTAGCTTCTCCACAGATGCTAATAAGAGAAATGCTGTAAGAGAAAAGGATAGGTCTTTCAAACTACTTTTTAAAAATGTGAGTCAAATCTTGGGGCTGAAGCTCCTGGTTATCTTCTTTCTCTTCCTGAGGAGGTTCTCACTCAGCTGAGACTACTGGTTTTGAAGTTGCTAATAGTCTAAGCTGGCCATGAACTCCTCTTGCCTCCACCTGCTGAGTAGTTGAATTGCAGACAGGCATTAAGATGTAAAGTCAGTAGACTGTGAACCCATTAGACATTGGTGGGTGTAGCATGAGACTCTGGTACCAGTTTGGGGAAAGCCCTGAAAAGAAAAAGAAAGGGAAGTTGGCAGATAAAGTCTGTTCAGGGGCTTGGGGATGTGACTTGATAACTTTTCTTGTCACCCCAGCTATTTCTGCCTCTGCCATAGGCACCCTACCAGCTAGGATTTATGCTGCGTGTGTTGTATTAATTTTTGCGTACCTCAGCTAATATACGATGGCTGAATTCTAACCAGGGAAGTTGTTTGTAAAGCCCAGCAGTCAAAGCAGTCAATGGCAGGAGTGTATGTGCAGTGATGGTCATATGTGACAGCCTCATCTATTTGTGGTAACATGAGTAGTGAGTATTTTTAGAATACTATCTCCTTGTGCCATTACAAGATAGAGGTCAAGGTCAGCCATGTCTTTATGAGGTAGCTGAGATGGGGCTAATGTTATGTGTCTCCCAATTAATTTGTATTCAGAGTACATTATTTTAGTTAGTGGGAGATTAACTTCCTTTGAATTTTACCTGAAGGACTAACAAATATTCAGAATATTAACTGAGTATTTAACAAAGGAGCTGGCAGGTAAATAGTTCTTTCCACCAAACTTGAGCCTGAGTTTGAGTTCCAGCACCCACAGGGCAAGAGAAGAGCACGTCCTTCAAAACCCACTTCTTCTTTTAAACATAAATGTAATAATAATAATAATAATAATAATAATAATAATAATAATAATAATAATAATAATAAATAATAGTTTAAACAAACAAAAAATATTTAACCAACCATGGAAGTTTACATGTTCAGTATACCTACCACACATACATACATTTCACTACAGAACAATAACTGTGGTGACAGATGACTGACACAGAAGAACATTCTGGAAGCACATTTTAGTTGCATTTTTCTTAAAAATAGCAAGTCACCAACCGGTTACCTGGGCTGAAGCCCTTCTGGAGAATGTGTTGTTAAATGGTCATTCACGCAGTGTTCAAGTACTTGATTCTTACTCCACTTTGAAACTTGAAAATAGATATTTCATGGCAATTTTCTGTCTATTTGTCACTGATATATTTGAGGAAGAAAGGCATCAGTCGGGTCTAGGATTGTGGCTAAAGCCCCACTCATTGTGGTTGGCAAGCCGTTTTAGGCCTTATAAAACCTCCACAGCTGCTCTGATTCCCTACGTAAGAGAAGTCTCTAAACAGGTTGGTGGGGAAATGGGAATGTGTAAGTAACAAGAGCAAAAGACTCACAAAGGGTCCAGAGGCTCAGAGCTTCCCAGTTTTATGCCGCCCAGAAAACATCAGCAATTAAACTGTGTGAAGGAATTGTGAGTTTCACTGGTGACCTGCGTGGTTTTCCCAGTTTTTCTCCTGCAGGTTTTTACTCAAAGTAAGAACGTTAAGCACTGAGAGAATCGTAGCCATGCTGAATTCATTACTGTGGTAGTCACACAAAACCACGGATAAAATTTCAATATCTGCAGGCCACGGTTGAGTAAACAGTTGCACTGAAATTTAATTCCTGTTGACTTTTCCCCCATTCCTCGCCAGGGGCACATTCTGATTCCATAGTACAAAGACAACAGGGGTTACAGCTTTGATTAATGTAGGACAGTGGAGGAGAGAACTGTAAAATATGTCAGAAGTCCATGGGATGCAAAGATCTGACTTCAAGCTGCCTGGTGTAAAAACGAGTTAATTACGCTCTGAGTTACATGGAATGGTTCAGAATATTCTACTTGTACCAGAGCCTTTGGTGTTATTCAGTGAGGGGTGGGGGGAGGGGATGGGGGTTCCATTCAGCGAGGGGGGGTGCTGAGTGAGCTCTGTTTTAGGCTCTTCCTTGCCAATCATGACTATAAATTACAGCAAGTGCTCTTTTCAGAAACTTCAGCTCCCACTAAGAACCACAACCAGAGTGATTCCATTGCCTAAGTTCAGTCTCAAACAAAATTTGTTTTAAGGAGTTATTTGGTTGACAGCCTGGAGAAATGGGGACTTCGCTGTTCCATCCTCTCTTGAAAAATCAGAACGTCTAGCAACCTTGGGAGACTGTCCCACAAGGGCAGCAACTGTTGGGAGATAAATTGCTGCTGAAGACTGGGAGCCCTGTAGTCTTCTGGTTCACCGTAGCTATTGCCCCTGCCCTCTAGGCAAAGTAGCTAGGGATGCTGGTCTGGAAGATGCATCATCCTTCAGAAGTTACCAGCCAGGGAGAGGTGCGGCCATTAGTTGGAGGAACCTGCCCACACAAGCACCTTGTCTTCCCTTCTCAAAACAAAGCATATTGTCTCTATAATGTTTCAACTCTATTTATATCCAGGCTCTGGGACTATTACGATGGTTTTCTAATAATGTAATTTGATAGCATTTTTGAGCATTCTCTTTCAGCCCTTGAGTACTTCTGTACCCTATACCATGACTGCTTTTTTACTGCCTGTTATGCCTGCCCATCTCCATCCCAAGTTCTGTGCTGGAGAATGACTACTCCATTATGAAACACAGCAACAGATACTATTATTGATTGTTAGAGTTTATCCTTCTTCCTTAAAGGATGGATTTTAAAATGTCCAGAGCAATTTCATAAACTGTGTGGATTAATGCATTTGAAAAGTCTTGAATTTTTCAAAGCGGGATTTTATTTCCATATTGCTGCAAATGAGAGCTTTTTCAGATAAGCATATTACATAGAACATAATGTTTAGAAGTTTCTCCATATACAGCATATGCTGGCAGGTCAATTAACAGAATGCATACCAGAAAATGTTTATTCAATAAAAATGAATAGCTGTTAAATAAAACAGCTATTTCTTGACAACATCCCTTTTTAAAAATGATGGGTGCTTTCTTTGGGGAGGGGTAAATTTTTTAGTACCACCTGGCATTTTTATTGTGTGCAAATCAGCAAAAGCAAAGCTTTGGTGGCTGTGGTTTGGGGGCATGGCTATCATTTTATGTGAGGGGAGCAGTTTCCAGAGAGCGGGTGAGAAAGTCATTAAAAAAAGATATGCTGCTCTTGCAATTTGTTACTTAAGGAGTATTTTTTTTTTTTTTGGCAGCTTCTCCGATATTTAGCTTAAAATGTTGGAATTTTTGGTCAAAAGAAAGAGTGTATGCTTCAGGTTAACAATGTAAATAAAGAGAAAAAGAAATGTTCAGTGACCAGCAAGGAGGTAAGAGAGATAGAAAGTTTAGGAAGGGGCCTTCAAAAGCATCATGGGAGGGAGTAAGAGGAAGGAAAATTGTGGCATTTACACAGGACCCTGGAAGTTCACAACCAGGACCACTCTTTAAGGGACGGGTAAAGAGAGTGGTGATGTAAATTCACAGAGGGTTTAGCAGAAGAATCTGGGAGAATCCTAGATACTTACGTGGTAGAATTAACAGTCGGCTCTGTGTATGCGTGGTTCTGTTAATAGATTCAACTGTGGATCTAAAGTTTGGGAGAAGAACTGTGTCTGCACTTAATATGTCCATACTTTATAGTCCCCAGTCCCTAAGCACTAGAGGAACAACTACTTTTTCAGCATTTGCCTCTTGTGGTTGTTGTAAGTAATGTAGAGATGCCTTTAAAGTATGTGAAAGGAAGATGGATAGGTTCCATGTCATTCCAGATGCTTGACTATCCGTAGATTTGGGTAAAGTTACTGAATACTTAGGAAAGAAGGAGGAGTTTATCTTGGCTCACAATGAGGGCGTATCCATTGTGGCAGGAGAATGTCGATGACAGAAGACAGGCAGCTGGTCACATCACATCTGCAGTCAGGAAGCCCAGAGAGATGATAGCTGGTGTTTACTTTCTCCTGTTTATTCAATCCAGGACCCCAGTCTGTGTTGGGGTGTCACCCACATTCGGGTCTTCCCTCCTTGATAAATGTAATCTAAATACCTTCCTAGTCACACCCAGGGATTTGTCTCTTCATTGACTATATGTTCTGTCAAGTTAACGGTTGTAGTATATTCATACAAGTGCCCAGAGTCTCACATAAACACCAGAAAATTACTAGAAAAGGATGGTGTTCATGGTGTAAGGAAAGGTTAGAGGATTTTGTTTTAGAATAAAAAGAAGTACATAAACATTTTTCTCTTCACTTTCAAAATGGTGGAATCAAACTCCTCATTGGCCTTTGTTACTGGGTGAGGGAGTGTCAAGGGCTGGCTGGTTCACGTGAAAAGCACTTGCCTCAGTTTCTCAGGCATCCCCACCTTCCTTTAGAGAACTATGTGAAAATTCCAGGGCTAATCGTTATTTCTTGCTTTGTGCAAAGTGCTGCAGATGATGTGGGTCCAGCAGTATGGGTGTGAATCTGAGGTACCAGGCTAGCTTAGATCGATCATTCTACTGCTTTCTCACTCATGTGGCCCATCCCATCGATGCTCATTGATGCTGTTGGTAGGAAAGAGATGATGAAATCGTCTGTGTCCTACAAGGGAGTTGGCTAGGAAGTTAGTGTTATTAATATGGAATCCCCTGCTGGGACCTAGTGCAAGTTAGAAGTTTAGCTGCGGGTGAGACCCCAGCTCTAATTCTGAAGAAACTGTTCTGTTGAGTTACACGTTTATCAGACACATTGTGGAGGTCAAATTTACAATATATACATATATGCAAAAAAAAACCCCTTTGGTAGGAATTACTGATAGCAATGTTAGTAAAACCCTATAAACAGATTGAAACAAAGCAGAGATGGGAATTAAAATAATTCTGGTAAGTAAAGTAAAACTAGACACAACAAAAACAACTCCCCACACGCTTCCCTTAATTCCTCTGGTGTCCATTTCTGGAAAAAGCATATTTCACTCTGAATGCTAAATTTAGCTCTCTTGTCTCTGTTAGTTTAGTCCTGCTTTCCATCAAAATACTGTCTTTGGAGATTTATGTAACTTGTGAGCCTTATGAAATTCTTTCAAGTTGTGATTGCTGGACAGTTGTGTCATTAATCTCTTCATTGGAAATTCAAATGGCATGGGAGGCCAGAAGGGGAGGGAGCCACCCTCTCTGTAAGAGAGCATGGGGACAGAACCCTAGGTGACACACCTTATTATGAGTGACATGTGTCTCTCAACTTTAAGAGAAAGTTTTGGTGCTCTGAAATGGTAACTTTAAACCCTGATCAGTTAATTAATAATAAGTAAATAAATAAATAAACCTCCTTCTAACTTGCCTAATCAAAAGAATCTCTTTTTGAACTCCGAGGAGCTAGGACTTCAGTTGCGTCCTTTTCGCAGATTAGTATCAGTGGTGACAGAATTAGCATCAGTGATTGCAAGTGCTTGCTTTTCAGTGCTAGCAGACTCTTTATCTGTCCTCTGGAGCCTGGTGACCACACCACTGTTTTGTTTCTGCCTGGTTTATTAGAAGAGCTGAAGGGGATGATTTGGAAAGTTTAGATGATGTAAATATATAGCCAGCCTGATGGAGTCTAATATACCTGTAGGTGATGCAGATATTACTTGATATAAAGGGTCTCAAAGTGGCTGACTGCTTTTATGACAAAGGAGAATGGCCATATATATGCAAGTGGTCCTTAGAGTCATGAAGAGACAGTGGCTGGAGAGGTCCGAACTCTGTTTCCAAAGTTTCTTTTCATCCCTTTGACTTTGAACTCAAACCTATTGAAATTGTCAAGTGTCATAACATTGCTAAGACCCTTTGCTAAGCACTGTTTGATGTTCTTATCAGAAAAAGAACCTGTGTCGGGTTCTTTTCCTGCTCCTCATTAGAAAACATGCTAAGATCCGTCCTTGACCGTCTGCATTGCAGCTTTGTTACACTTGACCCAGTAAGAGTGCTATTCTGTACAGGGAGGACAAGTGTGTGTTAGTGTTTTATTGTTGTGATCAGATACCTGAGAGAAACCATGTGGGACAGACAGAAGAAAAAGTTATTTTTTTCTCACAGTTTCAAAGATTCCTATCCAGAATCCCTGACTTCATTGTGTCTGCGCTCATGCTGGGACAGAACATCACAGTAATGGATGCATCTGGCAGAGCTACTGGCTTCATGGTGGTCAGGAAGCAGAGAGGGGCCAGGAGAAGACTGCCTAAGGACATGACCCCAGCGACATACCTCCTTTACCTAGGCCCCACTAAAGTCTCCAGACCCTCCCATGTAGTGTCACTTAGGTGAGGGCCAAGCTTTTGGTATAGGATTGGTATAGGATCCTTTTGGTTTTTGTTGTGGGGAGGGAGGCACTTCTTTCTAAACCTTAATCAGGTGGAACATCAGAAAATTTCTAAACCTCCATATTTCTAAAATCCAATACTAAGACCTAATTTGATTTAAAAACAAAAACAAAAACTATCAGTTTGGGGACCATTTGGGGTTTAGGATTTTTTTTTTTTTAATAGAAGTGTTTAGCCAGTAAATCTGTGTTGATATTTTGAAGTAAAACGTTCCAAATTCTGGCCCATTTCTAACCCCAAGCATTTCAAACAAGAGCAGCTCACCCTGTATTAATCATCTCTCCACTTTGACCTAAAGACCTTAATTTGTTCATTTGTTTACATGACTTTTATTCAATCCTTTATTGCCCACTCCTGGGTGAAGGCAGTGCAGGGACCAGATTGATGTGTGTGGACAGCAAAGCAAGAGCAAGAACTGAGTGTGATGGAGTCCAGAGGAAAGCTTAGGCAGCAGAAGAGGCTGCTGGGAAGGCAAGTGTGGTTATACCTGTGTGAGGCCTGAGTTCCTATTCCTGTGAAGTCTCTGTGGAGGGACCAAGTTAGAAAGGCAGGAATCCCTGGGAGATTGGTAGCCATTAGTCAAGCATTTAATAAAGGGCCACTAACTTTGGATTTGTTTGACTGGGGATATTCTCCTTCTCTGATCCCAGTGATGACATTCTTTGATGGTACAGTAGTCCCTCAGAGAGACTCCTTTATCAGTTGGCTCAAGATGACAATCATAAATAACCATCATACTGCCTTAGCTGGGTATGGTGTACATAACCACAGTCACTGGAGTCAGGAGTTGAAGGTCATCCTCAGCTCAGTGCCACAGCAAATGAATTTCAGTTCTAGGCCAGCCTGGGTTACTTGAGATTTGGGGGAGGGGGTTTAAAAGGCTAAAAGTCACTACAGTGGTTGTGTATGTTTATTCTGATTAATATTATCAAGTACTTTGCCTTTAGCCTTGGCCTATTACTAGACTCTCTTGCAAAAGTCACATGGGGAATGCTGATAAGACAGCTATGTTCCTATTGATCACCAAGTGGGCTTATCTATCTTAGAGAACAAAACTAAGTAAGCTGCGTCTGTGATAAAGTCTTTGTTCCATATTGACGCAAGCTTCATAGAATGAAATTGTTTTTAAAGAGGCAAGGGGGTGGAGTTGGCACATAGTATGTATCTTTTGCTGGAAAAATACAGTGTGTAATTATTAAACAGCTGGTGCTATTGGTAAACTCATTTAGGAACTTCTGATAAAACTGCCAGGGATGGAAGTCTCCTTACTGCATTTATGTTGAAAAAGTGAGGGAAGGTGGGTTTAAGCTGTCTTTTCCCTAATCCTTTGAGATAGCCATCATATCTTCTGCAGATACTGTGCGTGTACCACCTCTGCAAGGCACAGGTTTATTCATTCATTCATTCATTCATTCATTCATTCATTCATTCATTTATTTATTTATTTATTTATTTATTTTATTATTAATATTATTATTATTAAAGTTTTACTTTTCTCTCATTTAGTATTTACTGTTGTTGAGAGAGAGAGAGAGAGAGAGAGAGAGAGAGAGAGAGAGAGAGAGAGAGAAAGGTTGTGGTTGCAGGCTGAGATCAGAGAATAGCCTCAGGTATTGTTTTCAGTTTTGTCTACCTCGGTTTTTTGTTGTTTTGTTGGGGGATGGGCGATGGGGATAGAGCCTCTTACTGGTCCTGGAGCTTCTAGCAAATAGAACAGGATCACTGACTAACAAATCCTGGAAGTCTGCTTGGGAGACTCCTCATCACTAGGGTTAGCAGCATGCTACAGCAGCAGCACCCCTCCCCTTTGTTTTACCATGTGTGCTGGGGATTGAACTTGAGTCCTCACTCTTCCCAAGCAGTTGATGGGAGGGCTGTCTTCCCAGACCTAGCTCTGTTTTTCATGGCATTCAAGATAAGACTAACTTCTTCACCCAAATTCATCTTCAGCAATGTTTCTAAGAGTCCATGACTGCCTCTTCCAACCATGACTGCATTGTCCATGTCCTGCTGTGGACATGGATGTTCTTCCCACGGGGCTTTGTCTTGCCCTGAACTTCTGTCTCTCCACAGAGGAGGGAAGGTGACATGATGTCTTTTTAGTCATTCAAATCCAATAACTTTTAATCTGAAGGTTAAGTAGTGAGATATAAACTAAGAGATGATAATATCAATTTTATGTTCACTGAAGGGCACAATATACCTCTTTCTAGTAGAGGGAAAATTGTGCGTAAAATGTCTTTCTCTTTCCCACAGCAGAGTCATGTCTCTCACAGCCAAGGAAAGAAAGATTTTTGGAAATTTTTAATAAAATAAGATGTAGCATCATAAAGCAGGGCAATAGTGGTGTTTCGAGATTATAATTATTATGTATTAATTTATCAAGGCTGCATGGTGCATAGTGGCTCTCTTGTAAGGATGCTTCCTGGACCTGCTGCTCATTATCCTCCATCCGAACTCAGCAACCTTTTACAAGGTCAAAGACGGAGAGAGAATGACACAATGCTCATTCTTTCCTGACTATTTTTGGTCCTAATGTGTGTGATAAATAACACCCTGATAATATTGCTTACCTTCCCTCATTCTGCTCCCTCCTCCTGTGGGCTCTCCATTTCAATGAAATAAGCATTCAACACTCAGAAGCACTAAGTGGAAATGCCACTACCTGGTGCCTTTTTATTCTGATGTTCGGGCCATGAGATTTATGTTTGTCTTAGAAATACAAAGTTTTCTGCTGCGTATTATGTATCTATATCATGTGTACTTATGTATGGACTTGCTGTATCGTTCATCTGTCTGTAAGATGGGGAAAGACATCATGCATGAGGTGAATGTGCGATAGTCATCATTATCATTGTCAAGGTTATGTTCTGTAATGGGCTGATTCATGACCATGATTTTCAGGGTTACATTCTGAAAGGAATCTTCAAATTGCCTCAGCTATTTGTTGGGCAGCTTCTATGTACAAGGTGTTGTATTGAGCCTATAGACCAGAAAAGGAACCAAAGGACCATAGCCCTCAAGGCAAACCCAACCTAGCATTTCACACTGCAGAGAATCCTTTGGAGATACAGCTGCACTAGTTATTTGCAGCTGTATGCACTAGTGTGCAGCTTTCTCCATGCCTACTACCCAGATATAGTAGTAATTTTCTCACTGATGTGATAACATCGGGATACAAAGATGAATTTTGGGAGTGACCAATCCATTATGGTAAGTCACAACAGCAGGAGCAGGAGACGTCTGGTCACATACTTCCACAGGCAAGAAACAGAGATGAAAGGCAGTGCCTGGCTCATTTTTTCCCTCTCAGTCAGTCCGGGGCTCCAGTCAGTGGATACTGTTACCCATATTCTTGGTGGTTTTCATTCATAAACACCCTGCCCTCATAGATATACCTCTATAGGTGTGTTTCCATGGTGATTTTCAACCCCACCAAGTAGATGATAAAGATTAACTGTTACAAGAGCCAGCCAAATATCCTATCACAGTGACAGTTCTATGCCCCAGAAACCCTGATGGTTCGTGGTCTAGCACTATAGAGGTGGTGGTCCCCTCCTGGGTTGTCAACTGGACTAGTTACAGAGTATGTGCTTCCTGTAGGGTGTGTGTGTGTGTGTGTGTGTGTGTGTGTGTGTGTGTGTGTGTTTGTGTTTGTGGTATTTGGCAGGGAGACCACATACATGCAAACACACAAGGTAAAACATTGGCTTGTAGTTTCTAGTATGAGGCAGTGATGTGGGGTGCATTCACACTTCCGTTTTTCTTGTTTCCAGTCATTTAGCCTATAGTGTCTTACAGATTAAGAAATTGGACATTAGTAATAGTTTAAAAAAATAACAAAAAGACTTCAGGTAGCCTGCTGAGGAAGTGGAGGTTGGCCATACTTGGTGAGTCACTGAGAGAGCAACTGGCCTATGGTGTAGGCTTTCTCTTCTTCATGATCTCATCCCTAGACAACACAGACTATCGCCTTCCCTCTCCTTGCATTCTAGGAATTCACAGTCTAATTGAGGTATAATAAGATATTGAAGCACGCACCTGAAATATCAATAGAAACCTTAATGAACACAGAGATAAACTGAAGAAGACATGCAGAAGCTAATCAATCGATATAAGAGTGATCCGGGTCATAAATCCTCAGTGTCCTAGAGAGAAAAAATTAGTATCCACATTGTTAGGAGATATATATATATATATATATATATATATATATATATATATATATATATATAAAAGACTTTGGTGACATTAGAAAAGAGAAACTCAGTATGTGAACATCTGCTGACTTATTTTAAACATGTCAGTGGGAAATAATGGATGGGAGGTATATCCTGGGCTACATAGCTTAGATTTAAACATGTTAATGGGAAATAATGGATGGGAGGTATCCTGGGCTACATAGCTTAGACTTGTGGCTTGGATATTAAGGGTCCAACACATTTGTCTTTGACCCTTTTAATTCTGAGATAAGTGAGCTTAGATTTGAACTGTGGAGCAACTGGTGGCAGATGTTGAGTTGAGGTCTTTTCATGATGGACAGTGGCCCCTGAGTTCACTGGGCTGCGGGACATAGCCTCTGGACTCTATGTTTACATAGCCCAGGGACGAGATGGGGCCTGATAAGGTTGGCTGTTTCCTGGATAAGGTCTATATTTTCTATACTTTAATACCAAATTCTAGTTACTTACCTCATTCTATAGTTAGAATAATTGGTAAGAGTTGTTAGCTCTTGAAGATTGTTGCTCAATGTACTTGTTTATTAACTGACTGCATTTCTAAGATGGGGTCTCCTTTGATATTTCTTATCTTTCTGAGGCCTTTCTTTTTCCTTTATTATTTAGTTGATTTTGTTTTTTTAAGTTTTTCCAGTGGTTTACTATATTTCTCAATTAATAAAAATGTGTTTGTTATTGTCACATAGACCCTATTGTTACTATTCTCAAACAGCATTTGCTGTGGACTGTCGTGCATGCATGGAAGTGTATGCATGTACATGAGTATGGATGAATGTAAGCATATAGTTCTGGAGTTCTGTAGATGACTCTTCACATTCGCTCTTCAGACATTTTAGTATGCTAACTGGTTTATTCTTCTCATGTGTTTGGACAAGCGTTTCTACACTTTCCATGATTACTTTAAGTCTGACTTGGAACAGGGCTTTTCTTTCAGCTCAAGAGCACATTCCTAAAATGCTTTCTCAGGTATCATAAGACATCAATGCCCGTGCAGACTCTGAAAGATATGGGGTCATATTAAGCCTTGCACACTAAGAGCCATTTCACATTCATTCTAGTGGCGGTACAGCCACTATACTCTTGATTGCAGTTGAATATTTCCTAAATATTTAATAAGGTGAAGACTGATCATGTTTTGGTAGAGAGGCACCTCAACGCTTCTACTTGGTTCATTTGTAGGATTCTTGTTTGCTCATAAATCCTTTTCGTTTTGGAGGGTTTTTTTTTTGTTTTGTTTTTCTTTTGTTGTTGTTGTTTTTTTTTGTTTGTTTGTCTGTTTGGTTTCTTTTTTTGTATATTCCAAGGTTTCCATAGCAACATCAGGTCTATAGTAAAACAAAGTTAAGGCTCATTTACATTGCTGCAGGATGCATATGAAACATACACAGTGATCTTGATCCTGCGTTTTTATCTGAAAAATAAAATAATTTGAGAATCTTTCTCAGATTTATATCTTCAGCTACTGCTTGTCTGCCACTTGGTGTACTCTCCAAAACTGCCAGTGTTCTGGATGCTTCCACCATGAGACGTGACAAACACAAATCATCCTCACTGAACATCATCCTCTCTGACTAAAGTCAAAGCCCTGTCAATCCACGGAGATGTGGGAAATAAAGCACAACTTTTTTGTTTTGGTTTTCTCCACTGTTCCCCATCCCACATGCTCCCCAATCTGTGTGTACACCCATCCCATGTTCACAGTCACATGCAGGCACACCCTTCCTGGCTGCTTCCACATTCACTTCTTAGGCTGCTTCACTTTGGGAGCTTGAGAGGCAAAAGGAACAACTGACTGGAAATCTTTTCTGAAAGTTGAAGCCCCACCTCTCACAATTCCTGCATGACAAAAATGTCAAGTGTGACCAGCACTCTGTGCCTTCATTTTCTCATCTGTAAAATGGAGCAATACAAATACATCTTTCTGAAAGAGGTGGTGTGGTGAATATCAAGCTGCATATTGCCCTTGAACAGTCTACCTCTTTAAAATGTACTCGTTTATCAACTCTTGTTCCCATTTTAAGGATGGGCCAAAGCAATAGCCAGCATATTAGGGATCCAAGCATGGTGGTATGGGCCAAGTTACTTCTCTAGCCTGTGCCACTCATTTTATATTTAAATGTAATCAGTAGGATATTGAGTTTTCAATGCTGGAGTCTTCCAAGAACTGCCTCCCATGGATACAGGAATCTTGTGCTTTATGTCATTGGAATAATAGATGGAAATCAGTGCCCTGTCCCATCTGTCTATTCATCTCTTCATTTACAAGGACCTCAGTGTGAAGACTGTAGGGAACCAGTTCTTGTAGGCAATTAGTGCCCCAATTTATCATTTTAGAAAAGAAAACATACACTCTAATCAATACAGAATCTCTACTCCATACCAGCTAGCCAGCATCACTGAAGGGGCCCCCATGCACAAATGTTTTAAATTTGGACGCTGAGTTAAAGACACAGTTGGCCTCCAGAATCTGAATTGAATCAGGGTTTTATTTCAGATAAAAATCTTTGGGTCTCATAACTTAAAAAACACAACTTTTACTGGCATTACGCAATTTGCCACGGGTCATTTACCAAAATGTTTGTATGTGTAAGCCCAGGTTCTTCTCTTGAAAAAAAAAAAAAAAAAAAGGAAGGGCGGAGGGCAGGGATTGGGTTTTGCTAAAATCCAGGTGGTGTTCCAGTTTATATTTAATTTTAATTGGAAATGAAATACAGGCAAAGGAGGGGGAACCCACCATGTTTTCTTTATTGAGAGTGTCCATTGGGGAGGGGAGGGTACTGCCAGCTAGATTTGAAGTCACAGATTTTTTTTTTTTTTTTTTTAATTGGTGTCTCTCTCTCTTTTTCTGGCCGAATTCTTCTGCCTGCATTTTCACACATGGCAGTCATTTTTATGTCTCAGTGACACTTGCCACCCTCCCTCTGTTTTCCATGCAGTTAGTACCTGGAACCGGGAGAGCACTGTTTATGCCCCACACAGAACCAGGTCACTTTGAAGCTTTACATGAGGTAATAGTTAATTCTTGTGGTGCCTTTTGATTTCGGGAAGAGTGGGGAAGAAGGAAGCATGAGGGGATACTTTAAGCCTAACAAGTACAGGTGCATTTTATGGCACTGCCATGGACAGAGCAGAGAGATGATGGCATAGACAAGAAGTGGCTGATCCTAGGTGTAGTGGGCTAGTCCTGACCTGACCACAAAACACCCGGTGTATCCAAGAGAGCGAAACCATCGGTGTTCTCCATATTAGATGTGGATGTGAACTGGACGTTCTGAACTAGACATTGAATGCCAAATAATTTAAAATTTTATGATACAGGGAACAATTTGCAGGAAAAGGATGCTGTGAATAAGGACACAGAGAGGACCCCCCCCCCCCCGACTTCACCCATGGGAAAACAGCTAGCACCAAAGCTGCTCATCAGCCAGAATCCCTGCAGCTAATTCTCTTATGTGTTACTTCACCTTTTTATCTCAGTTTACAGTGTGGATTCTGTATATTTATAGTTTTGAGTTTTGTTTCATTGTGCTTTGTTTTCCAGACAGGGTCTTGTGTAGCTTTGGAGCCTGTCCTGGAACTCTCTGTGTAGACCAGGCTGGCTTCAAACTCAGAGATCCACCTGCCTCTGCCTCCTGAGTGCTGGGATTAAAGGCATCACCACCACCCAGGTGTATTTACAGTTTTAGAGAAACTGGTTTGATTTCTGACCTCATCATTTAGGCTATAAATGATGCATTTTTAAAAATATTCTTCCTCTTTCACATTTGCTCAGCTTTACTAGGTAATTCCTCATCGGGCTTAATTCTTTAAATACTAACTTGTGCCTTCATTCACTGCCTGTTTTATGTACTTGTATAGATCTTTAAGACATAGTCCTGTTGTGTAGGCCAGTGAGGTCACAAACCTAGCAGCTCTTCTGCCCTGGCCTTCTGAGTTCTGAAATTGTGCACATGCATCACAACATTTGATGCTCCTGTTGGGTGCAAGAGGAAAATCTTCCACATGGTGCTGTGACAATTAGACCAGGTTTTCATCAATGAATACATTTCTTCTTTTTCAGGATAACATTCCAAACATTGTTTCTGTCATAGACCCATGTGAGTCTGAAACTCCTGACAGAAGGTGGCAGCTAAAGCATTAGAAGTAGTAACCTTAGCAAAGTGAGTCTCTAGGTTCATGCAGTCACTGCATGAGATGGTACAAGTTGCTTATACAAGCACCCTGTGAGCTAAGTATATATGTGTGTGTGTGTATATCTGTGTGTGCATGTCTATGTTTGTGTGTCTGTGTATGTGCATGTGTGTGTGTGTTTGCATGCAGGCCTGCTTGGGTTTCTGCAGAGGCCAGAGGAATGCATCAGAATCCCCGAAGCAGGAATTAGGCTAGTCACTGTGGCTGCCTGAGATGAGTTCTAGGGGCTGAACTTGGGTGCTATGTGAAGGTAGTAATCAAAAAAAGCCAAGCCACCTCTGTAGCCCAGAGCTCAGGGCTCTTAAAAATCCCCACTAATTGTAAACAGAAACATAGCTCTTGCCCACATCCCTTCACCACAAGGTATAACTGGATGAGGCTGGATTTGAATCTGCTCCTGCTGCTCTAGAACCCTAAGGCCTTGACCCGGTCTCTTTATTGTATACATGACCAGTTGATTTAAATGTTCTTTCCCATGATGCTTGCAGTCTTACTGCACTGCTTCTGAGCATGCCCACTCTGTCACATGTCTTTCATTTCACCCCCTTTTATGTGCCTGGAAAGGAAGTAGTAACCCAGTCTTCAGGAAGACAGCAGCTTGTTCACTGCCATTCTTTTCTTTTCACCAAGAGCCCTGGCTTTTAACAAATGGACCCAAAGATTTTAAACAACTGTAATTTTTGTAGCTTGTTGGTTTCTTTTTTTATTTCAAAGAGAAAGCATCTGGCTCTTCACTGGTTGCCCTGTGTCGTCCTAGTGGGGACTCATACCTGGTCTACTGAGGATGACCTCAGCAGTTACTTCTGATTCTAAAACAATCCTAGAAATGGCAGAAGCTGGGTCATGCTTCTGGTGAAATTGACAGCAAGCAGTGGAGGTCTGGAAGATTTTGGCCATGCCTCCAAAGCCCTTTCAGATTTCTGCCTCTTTTCACTATCCAAAAATAAAAGGGCTACTTTTAAGAATCGGGAAGTCGGAATTTATTAATATAACTCTATGTAAGCCATGAACAGCATGGTTGCAACATATTTTTTAGACAACTTAAAAGCAGCCGTTCTGAGGTTGACAGGTTCCACTTTATTGCTCTTGTGCTTTGTCCGTGGAACCAGGAGGTTTAACTGCAGACTTTGTCCAGGTGCCCAAACAGCTGTCATGGACCGACAAGGCTGGGGACATACTTCCTGTGTTTTTTTAGTATTGTGTAACAGGCCTGAGCCCCTTTCCCAACCAACAAAAATGTATTTGGTTAAACTATTTCTAGTACTTCATGTTTCTTGGGAGGGGGGCACATGATTAGCTCAGTCTCACTGGTGAATGGGTTAGGCCTTTGGAAGACTCCCTCCCAGTACTCTTCACAGTTTTCATATCTGGAACAGCGGCTTGCTTTGCTTTAAGACTGGTTCACTCTATTGACAAAATGTCCTTTGCTCCCTAAGAGGTATTTTGTGTTCATAGCTCAGTGGCTTACCTGTTCTGCTCACATAGAAGAGTTCACCATTTAGCGGAGAAACAACTGGTTAGGCAATAAATAAAAGATTGTCCTCATGAAGGATTGTGCTAGGGTGCACGGTGAGGATTTTAAAGATTCATAACCTACAAGTCAAACTATGTACGTTTCCCTGGCAGCAAAATATCTGTTTGTTTCTGGTTTAGTAAACAGACTTTAACTTTCATGCCTTATTTTACGGAGTTGGCACTTCATGCCGAGATCTCGCTTTGCGGTTATGTCAGTTAACCTGTTAGCTGATCTATGTGCTGTATTAGTGCAAAAGCCCAAATACCAGCCTGGAGAAGAGACTTTTAAGTCTTGTCTTTATCTCTTTCTCACCTTTGAACACAAACCTGTGCCTCTGCTTTTGGCAGTCGCCACAGAGCAGGCTGAGCAATGTTATCATTTGGAAATTTCCCACTGTGAAGCTGGAATCTCAGAGGCAGAGAGACCCCTTTGCTTGGGGTGTTCCTGTAGGCACAACTATATTGTCATCGCAGCAAAGAGATAGGCTTAGTGAGCCAAGGAAGAAGCAAGCTACTTGAGTTCTCAGGAGGAGTCAGAATGGGTGCCTCTATGAGGACTTGGCTGCGTGTTCCTGGGCTCCTTGCTTGCTGGAGAATCCAGGAGAGGGCTGTGCACACAAAAGGCATGTGTGCTGATTCCCAGGCTTTGATGCTTTGAAACAGAGGGCTTAGGATACTCCTGCCTCTGCTTCCTAAGTGCTGGGAGTCTAGGCCTGCACTGTGGGCAGCTTCTCAAGCCATGCTCAAGTGTGCCCTTCTAGTCTCCTTGTGGGCTCATAACACCTTTGTAAAAGGCCTGTTTGAATCTCGCTCTCTACTTTCCCGTATTTAAAAAATGTTCTTTTCCCAAGTATACACCCCCTGCAAGAATATGATTAGTGACTTCCGTTAACACACATTTAGGTGCTTCAACTGGATTGCACCTGTGCCCTGCATACTTTTTCCTACACCTTATCCTAAGAATGCGCGTGTGATATTTTGTGTTCATTTTTTTCTTTGCTCTTTCTTCATAATCAGAATTTTTAAAATTCTTCAGATGATCCACTCCCAAATTTTATGGATGATAAAACTAAGCTCAGACAAAATAAAGACTTCACCCTTTGATTAGCACTTCTGTGCGTACATCTCCCTGATGTGCATACTGGGGACACTTCCATATGTGAGGATGAATGAAGTCAGAATGTGGCCTCATGGGCACCCATACTGTGAGCACCCTCGTCCAGGCATGCGTTTCTATGTGGCTGCAGCATGCACAAGCTCAACTGCTTGTACATTTTTATTGTCAGTAACTAGGAAGTAATCCTTGTCTGCTTTAGATCAGACTACAAGCTTAGATTCCGTCTATCCACAACCATTCATCTGTCCACTCATCCACTTATCTTTGCAATGTATGGGGAAATCAAACCCAGGACTTTGTGTGCTTGGAAGCCACAGCACCTAGTCCTCTTATTTTGTTGAGATAGCATTTTTAAGTTATTACTCTACAAGCTTTGAAATTGTATTTTATTGGGGAGGGGCATGCATGTTCCATAGAGCATATTGGGAGGTCTGAGAACAGCATGTGGGAATTAGCTCTCACTCTCTACCATGGTAGTTCTGGAGACCAACCTCAGGTTGTCTGGCATGATGGCAAGCATGTTTATCTACTGAGCCTTCACACTGCCCCCAGTTTTGCAGACCCTTCTGTCTCTGTCACACTAACATATTTTCAAACAGTCTTAACTATTGCATGTAAACAGGCCTAGCTGTGTTCCAGGGAAACATCACTGAAAGTGTCAGATTCCTGGCCTGAGCCAGTGGTTTGCCAGCTCTCTCCTGGGCCACATGTAAATGGTATCTCAAGAAAACATTGTCTGTGAAGCAAGGTGGTCAAGCCCCTGTGCTAATCATGTGATTCCTGCAGAACCTTTCTTCTTGGAAAAGGAAAAGAAAAGAGCTCCCCAGTTTGGTCTTTCCAGCCATGGTTGGTTTCTCAATTCCCATCCTTCAAAGCCTGGTTCCCTGTGGTTATCCCACAGGATCCTGACTGATGCTGGGAAAGAAGCCCAGACTTCCCAGAATACATCAGTAGTCCCTGGGGAGATGATCTCAATCCTTTTCTGTGTGTCAAATGTCTCATGGTTATCAGCCGGGCCAGAGAGAACCTTACCACACAGTTCAGTGGATTCATAGTCTGTACCTATTCTCCATTGTCCTTGACCATTCCCATACTCTCTCTGTCATTACAGAATTTCATTTTTTCCAGGCATGGTGGTAGTTCCAGGTACTCTGAAGGCTGAGGCAGAAGATCATTGGGCCAGAAGTTCTAGGTTAGCCTGAGCAACATTGCAAAACTCTTGTGTCAAAGAAAGAAAGAAATAATAGGGTTTTGATTGTATTTTTGTGAAGCATGTTGTCTTCTGGGCAGTTATTCTGTGTGTAATATGTAAATTTACTAACAATCACTCAAGCAATGGGTAATGGTCCAATTGTGATATTCCACTAAGGTCCATTACGATATGTTAGTGAAGGCAAAAATTAAAGTTCAAAAAGCTAATTTAACCTTTTTCCACTGTAGAGGCGAAGTGGTTGAACAGTGAAGACAAGAAAGGTCAGAATCTGGGACTGAAGGAGAAAAGCCGAGTGTCTCACTGGCTGCTTATTCCTATCATACCACATCAGTTCTTGAGAAATCTTTAGGGACATTGACTCATGTTCTTAGGCAAGAGATGGGAAGCTTTCTCTGTGGTAAGAAAAAGGTGATCCCTAGACAGAAAGAAAATGGCTCCTCTAGTGTTCCAAATACAAGAAATCTGGTGCAGACATGGCCCAGAAACACTGGTGTCCAGCAGCCAGAATACTATGGCCCTTACTCAGCTGAAGTAAGCCACTCACCCTGTGAGCCTCTGGCTTTTAGTTCATCACAATGGGTCCCTTTGTCCCTGTGCTTGGAAATGACTCCAAACACATAGTTTCTGCCTGCCTTTTTGGTTTAGCATTTGTGGTGTGTGTCCCTGTGTGAGAGACGGTGGGGGGCGGGAGGGAGGGAGGGAGAGGAAAAGAGAGAGAGTGACATGATGCTTTGTGGGAGAGTAGCTATCCTATCTGACACTGTGTGTGAGAACATGGGGATGGTCTGTCCAGCTTCTCAGACCACTCCCTACCCCCTCCTACTGTGTGAGTTACTGACCTCAACTTCTGGACTTACTACATAAGGACTCAAGAGATAAAATAACACTTGGAGACCCGAGGCCTAATGGTGCTACTACTGTGTCAGCCATTTCTTCTTGGGCTGAGAGTCCTGTGACAGGGTGACATCCTACTAGTCTTGCAGCTTTGACCCCTCATTGGTGGGCTGGTGCTGCCCTCTGATATAGAGGGACCTCGTGTGTTGTAAGTGTCTGTACTGTGAAACAAGAAAGTCTACTCCTTATCACTGTCTAGGCGTGGGCTTCAGCAGCAGGCCCTTCCTCTCTTGGTGGACTGTGTATCTCACCTTCATTTTCTTCCTCTCAAGGCATCGTGAGTCTAAGGGAAAGCTCTCATTGTGTGAGCCTCATGGATCAGGCTTTAACCTTGTTGAATCGGATGCTGCTTCTTCCCTCTGCCCCCAAATGAGCTGGAATGCTGCCTCTGTACATATTCAGTGTTTCAGGCCTTTGTGGCTTATGAAACAACTAATGTGATTTCTAAATGACAAATGAAATCAGCAGGAAAAGGATGATGGTGGGAGGAAGTCATTGCTTTGGACGTAGGACCTGTTACAAAACAGGATACAAGGGGAGAAAACATTTAATGTGTAGCATAGCCTGCCATCTTCTGCATTGGATGAGCCTCAGTTTCTCCATCTATAAAATAAAATAAGTTCTGGGCATCCCATGCTCCTTGGTGAAGTGGTACCTAACACCTGGTAGACATGCAGCACTTGGATGTAGGAGTCTGAATGGTGAGGTGACCATGGTGTTCCTTGAAGCTCTTGCCTCTCCCAAACTGAGTAGGTTTTTCTCAAGGCCGCTTGTGTTCCATGGTACAGTGGGCACTTGATTTCTTGGGATGTCCCTTTTCAGAATAAGGGACCTAAGGAATAGGATTTTGAAAGCCCACGTGCACTGGTTTCCAAGTCTCCATTTCTGTTCTCTTCTTTCTTCAGTGTAGAATCTGAAAGCTTCCATTTACTTCTGTGAGATCAAGGAGGCATGATTGACCCAGGAGTCCTGAGTAGGGAAGCTGGGGCCCATGCTGTGATGCAGAGGACGCTACATGACTCTTGACAGGGAAACTGCCAGCACTGTTACTTATCAAAGGCATATTTGCTGTTGGCCTTAGTATAATAATGTTAATGAGATTATTAGGTGGGGAAGATTTTTGATAAATAATTGATAAGGATTAGAAAGTGCCTTTTCTGCAAATAAACTTCAGAATGATTAATATTCATGGACTCTGTTTTCTGTTTGTCAACAGAAAAGTGTAAATGTAGAGCCCTTACCAGACTCAAGGCCTGAAGGACATCCATGAGACAGGGGTTAAGAAGAGGAAAAAGCTCTCTTTATATCCCAGGGCAAGACCCTGGCCTTGTGCAGGTCCATACACCTTTTCAAGTTAGTGCACTCACATTCTGCAGCCTGCCTCTTCCTCAGTAAGAACATGGGAAGTGATGTTTGTAATGGGTGCAAGTGCAGGGTGTTCAGGACAGTAGGCAGTAAGAGGCCGGACAACTTGGTGGTGCAAGGTAATGTACCAAAAGCTGCTTTTATTTTTTATTTATAATCTCAGTGCATACTCTGGGTGATAGATGCCACCTGTCATTCAGCCCTTTCAGTTGGAAGCAGGGGGACAGCATGGATGGCAGAGCTGGGAGTGGGAATACAAAGGTATTAACAACAGGAGGAAAATGCCTGTTTACAGGATCACATTTGTTAGCAGGCGATTTTCAGCTATTGCTCCCCCAGGAATAGCAGGAAGATGTGCTGCGTGAATGATGATTTAACATCTGAAAATGGTACTTAAAGAGTTTCTGCCTGGTAGGGATGTGACGGAAGCTTCTGAAGGGAACCTAGGGACTCTATTTCTTCTATTTCTCTATAGTCTCCCTGGTTTTAGCCATCCATAATTGCACACTTAACCTCTCAGATTGCTTAAACACCTGATGTGCCAACTGTTTACCCGGTACAAAATGTACTGTTATCAGCCATTGGAATTCCTTGCCCCAAAATAATTTAGATAAATTTTAAAAACACCACCATGGAGTGTGTCTTTGGACACGTGGATGGCTGGAAAAGGAATATCAGTGTCTTGTGGTTGAATACAGGTAGATAGGCAAAGCTGTCCTTTCTTCTGGAAACAGGAAAAAAGGCAGTTAAAAAATAAGCATGAAGAAGAATGAAGGCAGGAGAAAAAAGAATAGAACATAAGCAGTACAACCCTGCTTCAGATTCATCATAGTTTGAGTTGAGATAATCCATGTAGGTACCCTGCATGGAAGCTACAGGTAGATGGAATCGGGGAAGAATTTGACACGTGCTACCAAATCCACTTTTCTCGCCCAGTGGCCTTTCAGACAGGCCCCTTAGCAGCTTATGTGAAACAAATATTAACACAAATTGTATAATTACATCCAAATCCCCAATTCCTCAATGATGCAAAAATGGCTTTCTACTAAGAATCCGCCAGCAGTAAAACATCCTATAGTCAGTGAAAGCAGCACACTCCCGGGAAACCCCAAGATGGGATCTGAGTGACTTTCACAGTTTATTTTCATGGTATTTAAATTATGATACCAGTGGGTATTTTTAATTAGTGTGCACTTGTCTCCATAAGCCATGTTGGCAAATTTGACTCATTCCTACAGTAGTTGCTGGAAAAGAGGCCAGCACAGCCTGCAGGAATTAAAATAAAAAGTTTTTGCAAGCTGTTATCGACATGACCATATCTCATTAACTTTCAAAATGGAGATTATTTGCCTGAAAGCTTGATTTGACTAGCGGTAATCAAATATTAGACCCAACGGAGTATGGGGTGGGCTGGGGAGGGGGGTCCTCATTGTTGTGATGCATACCACCAAGTGTTCTGTGGTTCACTTTAAATAGCAGTGTAAGATCTTTGTTTTGACAAAAGCGATAGGAACAAGAAACAGACATATGGCCCCCAAAGTATTATTAGGGTAGTTTTATTTTAGATGAGGACTCATTATTTACTAAGTTTCCTTGAAGATAAATATGAGCATGCTGGTAACTGTGCTCTCATTAAGGATATGGATAAATGCATGGAATTACTTCCCCCTACTTACTCCCCATCAAAGTTTAAAACGGCCTGTCTTGTGATTGCCTTTTCTTGTTTCAGTGGATTGACACAAACTTACATCTATACATTGGATGCATTCCATTGTTTTAACTAAATACAATGGAGGAAACTACGAAGTTAGACACAATAGGGGAAGGCGGAAGAGCCTTCTCATTCCCTCTGTCTTCAAAGAAAGCATCTTTCTTGAAATAGGTATCCGGCCAGTCTTTACGTAGCCTAATGTTGAAAACCTCAAGTTCCCTAAGCAGGTTAGACATAGTCTTTTTCAGATCTTGTGTATTTTCTCACGCACAAAGGAGTGTTTGTACTGGGTACGGGTAAACTGTAAGATGAAGATGGGGGGGGGGGGTGGTTGGGAGTGACAGGCAATGAGAAAGGTTCAGTTAAACAAAAGACAGGAGATAAAGTCCTTGCCTTTTTATGTCTTTGAGCTGAGAACACGGCCTGCATTTTACCACAGAGAATAAGACTATAGTGTAAGTAACTGGTTTTTGCATTAGGCTCTCCCCGGAGGTAGCAGAAAAATATCATGTCCCTGCATGAAATGTGAATGTGAAATCTACCAGAAAGAAATATTTATGACCATTTCATGCTTGATTAGGCTTGGATGACATCTGTTAGCAGACAGGAGCTGGACAAAGAGAGAGACGCTTGGGGGCAAATGTTAACGGAGTTGTTTAGATGATGAGGGGGCAGAGGCGTCCATTTACTGTTAGCCACAGTGCCGCTGACAAGCATCCAGTGGGATGGGGACCCTGGAAACTGAGTCGATGAACAGTCACATGCAGCTGTCGATATACATTGTGCTGCCTCAGTTTATATCAGAATCCCTTAACATCTGTGTAGCTGGCATCTTAATAAAGTTACACAGACATGACACATGGATACTTGGAAATTCTCTTCACTTTCCCCCAGTGAGTTTCAGACCCTGTCCCCACTTCTTGGTGGAGAAACTCACTAAGTTCACAGGGTTACCCCATTGCAGCCTTTCACCCAAGTCCTTAGCCTGGTTTTCTGTTTTGTTTTGTTTTAATTAATATTTTAAAATTGGATCTTTTGGTTCTAACAGTCACGACTTTAAACAGCACAAAACTTTGCCTAAAATGAGAAGAAAACATAGTTTTTCAGAACATATTATCAGTCATTAAACACGCTGAAGGGAGCTGTTGTCTCAGCCATGGCTCCCAAGAGTGCAGGGATGAAGGCTCAGCTCTTTCTGGTCCTCTTCCCAGCCTCTTTTCCTGTAACTTCTCTCTGTCTGGAATGCTGATGAGAAATGTTATTTTGTTTTTGTTTGCAGCAGGTCTGTTGTTTTGATTTCGTCTGAGTGGTATGGAAAACAGTACGTCACTTAGAGTGGGTGTTTTGTGTACCGGCCATTTGGCCGTTGCACATATATTTCTCATGCTTATTACATGATGACAAGGGAACCAAAAAGACACAAGTTTCCAGCTGAATTTTTTCTTTCCACTTTAATAATAGTGGGAGAAAGAGGAAGACAGAGTTAATAGATTTAGCACTTTGATGGTATTCAGCAATGCCCTAGCTGATTTCATCCCCCCCCCCCCTTTTAAAAAGAACTTTTTCATTCTTTGTGGTGAGGAAGGTATTTAGGTGAAGGTCAAGTTAATGCACAGATCAGTTTCTATAATAAGCTGCATGTGGATAGTGTTTCACATTTTGCATAGAGTTGTGAAATGTTGTAATTTAAGTAGGAAAATGCATAAAAAGATAATAAACAATTTTAACACCATTTCTGTGATTAGTTTGAGGTACTTTCCCCCTGGCTTTGGGTCACATATAACAAAACTTCTACCAGTACATGTATTTTAATTAAAATGATTCAAGATGAAATTTGGATAAAAACCCAGAACACAAATCTCAGAGAATAACTTGAGGCTGTTCACTGGCCTTGTATGGGCGTGCTTTATCTGAAAGCCTCCTTACCATTAAAGGTGCATCTTGCAGAACGGTAGGAGCTAGTGCTCTAAGTAAGTAATTTTTGGTGTAATACAAAAGTATAAAATGGAAACGATGATTAATTTTTCAATTTCTCTATGCAGATATCTAATCATTGTACCCATAGATCGCCAAAGGCATCCATTAAAGATTTAAAAATGCAAGAGGAAGGTAGAATCCAAAAGATGAGATTTGGGATTAAATAATGTAAAATTACTGCAGGGGAACAGTGAAGCTCTTCACACAGGCATTTTCTCAGACTCTTTGGAGAACCACTTAAAATATTGACATGACTTACACAGTGTGTCCTAGCCATGGCATTAAGCAAATCATGGATAAGTGATAAAAATTAAGCCTTTTTTGTCTTTCATATAATAGTTCATACCTAATAATAAACGACAAAAGTGACAAAGGAGTGAGAAGAAATTCACGCATGCTTTCTAATGCTTTAAATATTGCTCTTTGATTAAAGGACTTCTTGGGAAGTTACACCTATATGTGCTGTGTCTTCTTGGAGGTTTTCCATTTTACCTGGGAAAATGCAGTGTTCTAGGGTCGCCTGTGTATGTACACTGTGATTTTCTTCAAATCAAGGAAACTTTTATAATCCTAGAAGAAGGAGACCTCGCCGCCTCAGTATATAAAAGCTGTCAGGAAGGTCCAGCCGGGATTCTCCGAGCTCCGCCACGCTCTTTATCACTTTGCTCAGCCCCACATAATAACATCTTCATCTGAGATTGCCATGGCACAGGAGAGCTGCATTTGTTGATCAAATTTGGCTGGCTAACACTGTGATCTCCTATCCTGAAGTGCGGAGATGTGCCTGGAATATGTAAGTGCAAAGCCGGCCTCCTGATTGATTGATTCTGCCTGTCACAGAACAAGATAACCGGATCAGTAAATACCCTGTGCATTCACCATCATCTCTACAATCAAAAGTGAGGGCATCATGGGGCTGGAAGACACTGGGGCATGATGGGAATGCACACATTTCCGCAGGATAAGCAGGGACGCATGCACAGACACACATCCACACAAGCACAAAGAAAAGTGAATGCTTTGTGTGTGGCTTTTACAACAGAGCCATGTAAAAAAAGTACTTTGTGTGTGCTTAGAATGCTTCCTGGTTGTAAACCTGAAGTTTATTTTGCAACTGTCATCATGGAGGTGTTGGACATTTGTCATAAAATGTTGTTCTTTGAGGGTTGTTTACAAAGCCGATTGAGAGTGAGATTAGGGGCCCCGAGCTGGTTAAGGTCAGTCATGGTCCCAGGCACAAAGGGAGTCTTTTCCCAGGGCTTGCTACCTATTAAAATAAACTTTTTGTTGAAACAGATGGACCAAACACATGTAAACAAATTGTTTAAACTTTTACTAAATTCTCAGGGAGTTTCTTTGAAAAGAAGCACAAGGTTGCCAGATTTGGTGTTTAATTTATGCAGAGTTCAAAACGAGTTGAAAGAACAGAATTGTGTGAATGTTGGGGCGATGGGCACTGCTGACCGGTCAGCCGGGGTCACACACTCATGGCTCCAGGATGGTCTCCCTAATGGCTCTTGTCACTGTCTTCATTAAGGTGTCACTTTTCTGTTTGCTTCTTCCTCCCATTAGACTTTAAGTTCCTGGGAGATGGGTATCGTGTATTTTTATCCCCAGGACCCCATTTTCCTGGAATATGACCCTGTATCCTGGAAGATACCCAAGATTGGCAACTAAGTAAAGGTGGGACCAGGTATTAGGCTTTCTTAAATATGTCTCGGGTATTCTTCTCTTGAGGTGTAATTGGGCTTCAGAATTTGAATGGTTCTCTAACTTAGTCCCTTTAGGGAAAGCATAATCATTTCCCATGTATGTAGGTGGTTCGTTGGCCCTCATGTAGAGTGGAAGATGGACATCAGATGCTGGGCTGTTTCACAACTCACCACACAGAGCTATTTGATAGCAACACTGCCTCCTACTCTGCCACATTATCCACTGACAGGTGGAGCCTGTTCCCCATCTTGTTCCCCACTTGTAAGTGGCTCATAGCATGCTGTGTGGACCTGTTTTCTGGGATGCCTCTGGGGTAGGTGATGTTTAGACCATTCTAGCGAAGACACTTCTTACTTCTCCTCTTCTGTGTTATCTGGCTCAAAGCAGTGCCTGTCCTTCATACCCTATAGTTTGGCCCACATGGGCCACCCCTGTGGCCCATTTAAGCAAGGTAGAGCTTAAGCAACTATGAAGAAGCACTTGTCTTTGAGGAGACCCTCATGTGGAGGATGTGTATGAGCTAAGGACTACAGTGGAGAATATTACATGTTGAAACCAGTACTCCTACTTCAGAAAGAATTATTACCATGTGTGAGATGTCTGGTTAGTCCTTTGTGACTTAGTTATTTTTTATTTGAAATGATTAAAAATGCCTTTTGGCAGAATTGGCCTCCTTTCTTAATTTTCTGAACATAAAGCTTAAATGAGTTTAATGTTCTTGAAGAAAAAAAGGAAGTGAGGTACTGATGGTTTCAGAGAGGCTGTTCTGAGAAACAGGTTTTGATTTTTTTTTTTAAACATCTTTTTTTTTTCCCCCCCAAAAGCCTAGCGCGGCATTCCCCTCATTTTGGCAAAAGCTCTTCCTAGTAACGTGTATAAAATCATTTTCTTCTCAGGGTGTGTTTTATTTCCCTTCCTTCCCTTTCAGGAAAGAGAACGTGTTTTATTGGATATTTTTGTTCCAGTCCTTGTTTCCATTATTTTTGCCAAAATTCATGGGAGTTCACTTTCCATTTGAATGCCTGAAATATTCCTTGAAGAATCTGCATTTGGGGACAGCTAGAAAAAGGCTATGCAAATTGATTTAGTGATCTCAGTAACCACTATCATTTTATTTACTGAGAATTTTAGAGACAGATCATTTAATGGGGGAGGGCTCATTGACGTCTAAAGTTCAAAGGAAATTCCTTTGCTCTGACTTCTATGATATTGTCCCTTAGTTTCCAAGGGAAGGGGGCAAAGTTTCAGCCTTAATTCATTTCAAGAAAGAAAAGGTGAACAGATTTGTTATCAGGAGACAAAAACAAGTCCCTAAAGTATTGCGTTCCCCTGCATGTGAAGGAGCCTTGGCTAAAAGGCTATGAATAGAATCTGTATCGATGTTTGTCTTGGGAGTTAAGAGTAGGTATTTTATCAGTGACTGTTCCTAGGCAAGTATGTTTTCTTATGGAGTGAAGAGTGCCCTCAGCCTTTTAAACTCAGCCCTCTAGGTTCCTAGGCAGCATCGTAGTGTATAATATATGCTCCTTACATGGAGAGTAACTCACCGAACCTAATCAGCCAAGCTACACTTTGTTTCTAAATCAAACCTAAGAATTTCTTTATTTGGGGCTGGTGGATAGAGAAGGCATTATCTTCAGTCAGGGAAGAGTTTTATAGATTAGGTCTGGCAGCTGCTAGGCTCTTGATCCTCCCATTGCTCTGGGGAGAACACAGTCCCTTCTGGGCACTCGGGGCTGATGCTGAACTCTTCCATTCTCTTGGGTGAGATTTTGAAGAACGACTTAAGAGTGAGAGTGCCTGGGGTCACTGCAGATTCTGTTGCTCCAGACCTTGAGCCCTGTTTTTTGTTGTCTGGCCTCTGTGGCCAGACTGACATATTTTGTGCATTACTTGGAATTTTACATATCTCCGCGATGAATTAAAGTGAAAGCAAAGGCTTGCTATTGCTTTCCAGCTCCTTATGAAATCTGAGACAACAAAGTAAGTTTCAGTATGGGCATCTCATAGTTTGCCACCCCCATTCATAAATAGCCAAATTCCTTGATGATGCTGGGAAATTCCAGCCCTGAACAGTTGCTCCACCAGAGTTAATAACAAATTTTCATTGCTAGAGGGCGGCTTTTATAGACCCTAGCCTGTGTGTCCCGTATTTCAGCCACCTGAGTCCTAGACAATCATTTGTCTGCTTCATATCTCAAACAGATGCTCAGGGGTCAGGAGAGTGGCTAGGAGTCAGCCATGAAACCCCAGTTTCCAAGTTCCCACAAAGGACATGAATTCTTTTGCTGTTCTTCATCCAGTTTTCTTAAGTATCTCTTTAACCTGTGAATCATTGTCACCTCAGTTTTTCACGGAAGGACCTGTTTAAGACATCTCCTGGATGTGCTAGGGAAGTAAAGAAATTGTTTAGTACCTTCATCTTTTCCTAAGTTAAAAAGTGCTCCTTTTGGATTTCAGTTTGTGTGAAGGATTGAAGACTTAATTCACACATCAACCTGTTTTTTTCTAGTTTCTCTTTTTCTGTTTGTGTGTGCCTTAGCAGGGAAGACATACCATTGATGTGCTTCAAAGAATGATGCCGTACACAACCAGAATGATGTGTGCTGCCAGGATAACATTATGAAATGTTTAAAAGTAAAGCAGAGGGCTCTGCCCAAAGTGGAAGTAGCTTGTGTTTGAAACAGTTCACAATGTTTCATGTCTGACTCCCTCCTGGGGCACTAATTAAATAGCAAAGTGTGAATTTAAGGGGTGTTACATTCCATGGTAATTCCAAAGCTTTGGGGTTCTTTATCATCTCCTAGAGAGTGGAATGGATAAATCGGAAGCTGCTTTGTTTCTTAGGTTCTCTAGTATAAAGGAAATCCCAGCCCTATCTCTTCCCTTATTCCTTAGAGCCTGATGGCTTTAGACAACTCTTTTTCTTTTTTTTTAAGAGCTGATAAGAGACACAAAGAAAATGGGAGAATTGAGAAATTTGCATGGATGGATGGATCAGCTGTCAAAAGCATGTGGCTCTCTCTGTTCCTCTGACTGAAGATGCCCTCAGTGGTAGTAGCTGAAGCACTTTCACACAGCTACTACAGATCCTCACAAAATGCCTTCATCACCCAAGCCTCTGAGTTACTGTTACTGGCAGGAAATTCCAACAAGAGGGAGACTTTGTTTATCCCATTTACTGCTGTGTACCTAAGGGCCTGACACATAGTAGGAACTCATTATTTACCTGCCATAAAGAGGCATTCCCTAATCTTACCCTGTTCTAAGATCAACTGCCTCAGTGTGACTGGCTCCCTCTTGCCTAGACAGAACTTTGAAAGGACCCCATTGATCCAGAAGGGATGTGAAAAGCCAAGGCTGTGAGGAGCAATGGTTAATCAGAATTCCAGACTAGTATTTAGTTGCATTTGTGACGGTGTTTTGGCTTGGTTTCAGTCAGCTAAGCATCTCTCATGCCCTGTAATTTAGTATTATTGTTTCAGCATCCCAAATAATGGCTTGCTAATGGTAAATGTTGTTTAACTTTCTGATTCAGAGTAGCTACCTGTTCAGCAGAATTTTTAAAATTGCAAGTGATGATTGAAGGCAGGTTAAAAAGCACTTAGGGAACATTTGGCTGCATGTTTGGCGTCGGCTTGAAGCGGCCCATGACTCTTACTATTTTTGAATCTGAACATATACCATAGGAAGAAGCTTTCCTTGACTGGTTCGAAAATAAAATTCTTCTTTACCAAGCCAGTTCTTCCTTTTTAGGTAAACAGGAGGGCACCTTTCAAGACCCTTGAATTGGAAGTTGCCTCAGTTTCTCCTGATGCTCTCAATTACAGGCTCTCCTAACTGTGGAGTTTTAAATATAGGTAGTGTTCTTGTAGCTACCCATCACTTCCATTGGTAGCCGATTCTACTGTTGAATCATGAAGAAACATCACCAGCTGTAGATCTCTTTATCCATTGACTGCAGCCATTAAAACGCAATTCTCCATGAAACAACTCGACTACATTATGACCTAACTTCCTGTTTCATGAGTATGACTCCAGTGCTGATATGTAGCACAGGAGAAAGATTCAGAATGCTTTACTTCTTTTCCATGTATTTCTCAGGTCTACATTCTTAAACCATTTAACAATGTCAGCTAAGACTAAGTCATAAACCCAGAAAGTTGATGATAGTTGCCCTGTTTAGGCTCTTCATTCTACCTTGGTGTCTTTACAGCCTACTGTGTGTGCACATTGTCTGTGTGGGGTAATGTGCTTGCAGTGTGTCAATTTTCACCTTCTACCTGGTTTTCAGACAGATCTTGTTTTAGCTCCTACTCTGTAATATACCAGGTAGCTGATCTGTGAGCTTCCAGGGCTTTCCTAGTCTGTTGCCCCCCATCTTGCCACAGGAGCACTGGGATTATGGATATGTTCTATCATATGGGCTTCATATGGGTAGTAGGGATTCACAGCAGCTGTTTTAGCCCATCCCTCTTATAACCTACTCTGGACCAGTATCTACCATTCCTTAAGCTCATCTTCCTCTTTATTCTTTGGTAGGGCCATAGGACTCAGTGATTTCTCCCCCACACCCCCACACCCACACAACACACCCACACTCACACAACACACCCCCAGAATAGAATTACAGCGACATTGACATGGGTTGATTCAGGCTCTGTTCAATCTCCATTGTGTATATATAAGGGAATTTGAGTCGCTCACTGATAGACCATGGGCATAGGGCAACAGTGCCTTAGATTATACCAGCTAGTGTGTTTGTAGCTTGTTGGTTTGTGTAAGTGCCCTTCATGGCATCCACACAACCACCTAGCACTACATTTCTCAGAATATATCTCTGTGGTAAAGCCATGTGTGACCTCATTTGGATAGCAACATCCTCCATGTAGATTACTTTCCACAACTCAGAGTTTCAGGGCTGATTTCTCAAGCCTCTTTCTGGCTTTCTTAGCCTCGAGGGGAGTTGCCCCTGGGAGAGCTGTGCAGTGTGTGTGTGTGTGTGTGTTGGGGGGGGCAGGATGTCCCTCTCTGTACAGGAGCCAATGAGCACTCAAAACGTCGCAAGGGCAAGGAGTTAAGAAATTGACCTTGATATAATTGTAATTAAATGTAATTTACAAGACGTGGTTAGTTGCTATTAATTGAAGAAGCCAAATTCTGGCATGCTTTGAAATTAATTAGAAATACATTTTTACTTAATGCTCATATTAAAATATTGGTTTGTTTGTTATTTGGAATTTTTATTTCTGAGGTTGTGTGTGTGCTTTTAATTTAAATACTTTTGGGGGTTGTTTTTATTTGGTTTTTAGATGGGTTTTCAGTATGTAGCAGAAGGTTGGCCTTAAATTCATCATTCTCCCGTCTCAGCTTTTCAAGTACTTGGTTTCTATATTGGCTTTGTGCTTGATTCTTACAAGTTGCAGAGATGGGTAAGTGAGTGACTGCTTGCTGTGCCATTTTGAGACTGAACCCCAGAATCCATACAAAAAAGCATGATTTGGAGGTATGATCATGTAGTCCCAGCATAAAGGTGGAGACAGTTGGATCCCTGGTACTCACTAGCCAGTCAGCATAAATTAATGCTAAATTCCAGACCAACAAGAAACTGGCTTGGGGGCGGGGGAAGGTAGGAAAGACACCTGCATTAGTTACTTTTTATTGCTGTGACAAAGCATCATGACTACTTACTAAAGGGCTACTTACTAAAGGGTTTATTTAAGGGCATGTAGCTCCAGACTAAGTCCCATCATGGCAGTGGCAGAGAATTATGGCAGCGGGTGGCAGACATGGCGGCTGAAGCAGCTGAGCTCTCACATCTCAGACCACAAAGAGGAAGCAGAGAGAACACACTCAAAATGGCTTTTTTTCTGACACCTCAATGCCTCTGCCCAATGACATACTTCTTTCAGCAAGATCAAACCTTTAATCCTTCCCAAATAGCCAACAACTGGGGACCAAATATTCAGATGCCTGAGAATGTGGAGGCATCTCATTCAAACCATCAAAATACCCTAGATTGTCCTGTGTCCCCCAGACATATACGTGTTCACCTGTATGCTCTTGACACATATACACCCACATACATACACATCCTAAATGTACACAAACTTGCTCTTGAGAACCCCAGATTTAAATGCCTCAGGTTCCTCAGCTTCTAGTCACCTTGTTCTGTTTTCAATCATACCTGGCATTAGGTATTTTCAATTGTACCTAGAGTCAGAGTCACTTTTCTCAGGGAGTGCAGATCCTCCACTGCTTCCTATCATAGGCGCTGATCATCACCTGGTGTGGAGCTGCATTTTCTGAGAAAGCTCCAACAACCCTAGCTCGAGGAAAATAACACACACACACACACACACACACACACACACACACACACACACACACACACCAGTGTCAATTGAAAACCAGCCGGGTGGCAAGTGCTGCACAGTGTACTGGGAATAGTGCTGCCTTCGGCCCTTTGGGTGATTGGGGACACAGTAGAGATATTGTGAAATTACCTTTTTTATTGGTTCTTGAGCCTTCCGCAGTAAATGCCTCTTCTTGAAGGAAGTGAAGAGAATCCGTGTGTGCAGCTTGAACTTGGGATGCGTGTGTGACAGTGCCCCTCAGTCTATAATTTAGCGGAGTTAGAGCTTGAGTGTTTCTTGCGTTGGACTAATTTCCCTGGTGAGCATCATTATGTTAATCAGGCTGCCTTTCTCTTGCTTGTGTTTACTGTGATTTCACTGTATCGGTAGAAGGGTCTTATCTGTTTTACTGCGTTTTGAAATAACATCTTTGGAAAAGCTATCCTGTGGCTCTTGCTTTATCTTTGATTTTGTTTTCTGCCCCCTGCCAGGTCAGAAATGGCATATTGGTAAAGCCTTACTGTATTACCCTAAAGTTGAAATATCATAGAAAGAGCCTCCAAAGATCAACTTGTCTCTGTCCCACCTCATCTTCCCCAATCAGGGTTGTGTATCATCAAAGAAAATGGGTCCTTTGTGTAAAATCCTCTGTGGGAAAAATCACTGTGGGCCTCCTTCATGAAGTCAGGCAGGTCCAGAGCCACCTCCTCCAGGTCTGGACTCACTTGGTGCTTGCTAGCTTCGACTGCAATTTAAGACAATTTCCTCTGGCCTACCCTGGTTAGACAGAATAACTTGTTGGCATCTCCCTCTTAACAGCTGCTGTGTACTCAAAGGCAGTTACTAAGTTGCCCCGTCTTCTCTTTGTCAAGTGAGGTCATCAGAGCCTTTGAACCTTTCCTCGAAGGCGCCATTTTTCCAGTCCTTCATCATCTTGGCTTGCTCTTCTCCGAATTCTCCGACCTTTTACATGTCTCTGAAAACATGGAGAGAGAACGGTGACCCTTGGTCCACTCCTGGGTCTCTGCAGGACAGAAGTCCCCAGTTGAGGGTTCCTGTATGATCTTGGTGTACCTTTCTTTCCAGCTCACCTTCCCAATCTTGAGGCGTGTGGGGTTTTGAACATCATTTACATTTGCTTTAGAGTGTGGTCTGGGGGGGGGGGGGCTGAGATTTAAAAGCCAACACTATTTCTTTCAATTGTGTCTGTGTTTTAGTTGGGAATGCTTTCTGTTATGTTATTTTGTAAGAATTTGTTTGTTTTCTGTGTTATACTGGAAAAGTTTAGGCTCAGATAATGTAAGAGGACAGTGACAAGTGTAGAGGTTCCTGATCCCTGCCCACCCTTTCCTCAGCGTCTCTCCCACTCCATATTTCAGCGTTTGTAACTTAGAGACCTAAGCCAGGCCTGACAGTGCCTTTTTAAAGGTTCACTTTCATTTTCAAATTACTAGTTTTACATTCTCAGGCTGTGTTTGCAATTACTATTTTTAATTTTTTAAGTGTTATTGTGTGTGTGTGTGTGTGTGTGTGTGTGTGTGTGTGTGTGTGTGTGTGTGTGTGTGTACGTACGTACGTGTATGTGTATGCTCCTGCTGTGGGAGCCCATGGAGGCCAGAAGAGGTACTGAATCACCTGAAACTGGAGTTACAGAGGGTATGAGCTGCTATGTGATTAGTGGGTTCAGAACCCACGTCCTTTGGAAGAGCAATAACTACTCTAAACCACTGAGCCATGTCTTCAGCCCCTCTCTCTGTATTTAAATTTTTACAAAATCAACTTGACGCTTAGCCTCTCACTCCAGAATAGAAGCTTCCTAAAAATGAATTTACCAGTTCATTACCTACCTTGTACCGAATGATCAAAGATTTCATGACACAGGTGGGATGGAGGATGAAGGATGGGTGGACAATTGGAACATTGATGTTCTTGCCTTACCTGCGCCTCTGAATCACTGAGTGACCTTAGGCAGAATCCTTATGGTCACCGACATAGCATCTATTCATCAAATGGGTTAAGCAGTAACTTGTAAATGTTTCATAGTGAAAGGTGGATCAGAGAGAGCAGAGTGAGGAAAAACCAGAAAGGAGTCGGATAAGGGCACCAAAAGGGAGCAAAACCTGGTTCTAAACCACAGCACAGGGGTCTACTGCGGTCTGTGGCACAGTCCATCATGACTAAGCCCCAATATCCAGAAGCAACTTGTGTCTGACAGCAGTCAACTGTACACTTGCTCATGGCACACTGCCTTTGTATCACACTTTGCCACATAAATCAATATAAATGTCATGTCTCCATCAAAACAGTAAATGTTGTATAAATCTAAATCCTTCCCCTTTCAGCTCTCATCAGATTGAATGACTTTCCTGAATTCTGCTATTCCTGGGTACAGGTGCATGGGTAATATTTCTGTTTGCATTCTAGGGGTTATCTAATTAAGGAATAAAGTCATCCACACCTTCCTTCTCAGTTTTCAATAATTTTTCTTGATCCAAACCTGCAGTACCACCGCTGTAAGGCTGTTTGGGATCTGGAGGCATTTATCTGGAGTTTGGGGTCATTTCTGGATTCTGTCCTCTCCATCTGTGCTCTTCAGCAGACTCCTCAGCTCAGTGTTCTCACCCCCCCAACACATGTTTGAGCATCTCTCTGCCTGGTGGTTCTGTCGCTGTTCTGCTGAGGATCCAGAGCCAGGGTCACACCCCAACCTGAAGCCACATGGTGTCATTGAATTAAAGATTGCTGGAGGTGAACATCCACTCTTGGTTTTTGTTTTTCTCAGACTCCTGGAACCAGCTAGTCTGTCCTTGTGAGACCTGAGAGCCAGCCATCTCTTCCCATTTCAGGCTGCCCTATCTTCTTGTTTCTGCTTCCCTTGTGAAGCTTCCTGTGACCTTCAGAGAGAGTGTGTGCACAAGTATACAGAAAGCATCTTGAGCAAAGGCATGGCATCTCCACCCCAAGTCTTTACAGCTGAACACAACAGATTGTAGAGGAGCAGTGATGGTTTGTCACCTCTGTAAATGAAAGGTCTTTTGGGTGGACATTTGGAGTACAGGTGGCAACAACAATCCCTCTTGACACTGTTTAACCTGTGTGACCATTGCAAGGAAGTACTCGGAGTACACTGTCTAGCACACGAGTCATAGGCCCTTTGTGGACAGTGAGCCTGGACTGTGATGTACCCTAAAGGGGAAGTGTTGGGCTTTTTCCATATTCTTCCTGTCATTGCTGGGGATGGACCTCTGGGTCTTAATGTTCTGGGAGTGGATTGCACCACTGCGCTACAACCAGTGCAGTGAGTTTTAAAAACCCAGTACTTATTTTAAGGACTACAAAGCATCTCAGGAGCACTTTGTTGTTGGCTATGCATTGTAGTGGTAGCGCTTTAGAAGTGCTATCTTCTCTAAGCAAAGGTCAGATAACATACCTTCCACCTCTGGGTCTCCCATTTGGTTTTACTATTTTAAACATGGTGGTTGAATTTTTTACTTGTGCACTTTGCTTATGCAGAGCTTCTCTGGGATAGTGGGTACTGGAGGCCACCCGAGGTTTATTTCACTTGAAGTTGAGGACTGCTTGGCTCTTGTGGAGTTTCTGGTCTCCCTTCCTTTTGTACACTGAGTTGACTGCTAGACTCCATACCATGACAGCAACATAGATTTAGACTACAGCACATCTATGGATTGAGCCCAGCTCTTTGCTTGTGGACTTTACTCTGTCTAGAACCAGCCCAATGTGAGTTTCCTCAGTTTCAGTCACCACATTCTGTCTCCCTGACCTCACTGTGGGCAGGTGTGCAGATAACATCATGCTTTTTTATTAACATTCTAAGATATTTTGTTGTGATGATTGAATACTTGTATTTTACCCCAATTAGTGAAGGAATATTTCTATTTTGAAATTATGTTGTAAATATAAAACAGAACCCACCCCTTGGCTACTATTGCAGTCGGCTTGGCAGATAGCAGTAATAAAACTGTGATCGCCAGCATTGGGGAGAGAACCCTGTCAGGCAGTTTGCTTTCCAGGAAATTACTTCAGTTGATCTTGACTAACAACTCCAAATGCAGAGACTTACCACCTTCTTTCAATAGCTGCCACAACTGAGGCCCAGAGAGATGAGGTAACTTGTCCAGGATTACAAACCAAGAAAGTGGTGCAGCCAGGTATTATGACTCAAGGGCCACAGAATGGTAGTACTGTCCCATTCTTCCAAGTGTCATCCACCTATGAGAAAAATCACAAGATAAAAGTCTAATAGCAAAGGGATTCTTGTAGAAGACATGCCTTTGATGGAATCTAGTTAGTGACTTTATTATATATGCCTACGTATCTCATATATAATCTCTGATAATGTTTTCTTCTTTTCATGACCTTTCAGTGTGTAGAAACAGATACTGGCTTTGCCTTTGAGCCCAGATTTCTGCTGGTCTGTTAGGGTTAGTTTCAACACAGAAGAAAAATTAAGTTTTAGTGGTCAATTATATAGCCTGGTAAGCACAACTGATAAAAGAGTAGAGTCTAAATATTCACACACATACACACACACACACACACACACACACACACACACACACACATACACACACATACACACACATACACACACACGTGCAAATATATAGGTTGTGGGCATGCCAACTGGCTTGATTTAATCTTTCTATATATGTAAACATATACCAAAAACATTCCATAAATATATACAGTTCTTCTAGGGAAATTAAAAAAAAGAATTTAAAGGGAAATAGGAATTACTAGGTAAAATTATATGGGGATTAAAGTAGGTTGTACAATATCTAAACAACAATCAACCTCTTATTTTCCAGGGCTATGTCTTAGTTGTACACAGTCAATACAACCCTTAGTACTCTGTGTCCCCAGTGCATATAGTGAGGGCTCAATAATGTTATTTATTAATGTTTATTGCTGTATTTCTGGAAACATTCCTTTTGGAAAGGAAAAGCACACTGTGCTTAAGGCTGTCCCTCAGGACATTAGATGGTCAGCGTTGTAGTGTGTACATGGTAACTCATTATACGTGACTGTTTCTTAGAATAAGCACATTTGATTCAAGTAAAGCTTTGGGTGGATTAATTTTTGTTGGGTTGGAATTCACCTCTTGGCCTGTTGTACCACACCTACACCCAGCAGATACAACGGGCTTGTTCACTGATGCCTATCTTCCTTTGTTGTTCCATGTTTAATCAAGAAGAGGATTAGAAGGCATTGATGTAGTATATTCTTTTCAAGTTAGGCCCTAATACCTCAGTGGGGTGGGAATCCACGAGTTGTGGTGGCAGGAGTCTGTGGTCAAAGTTCAAAGCTGTTGTGTCATTTTGAAAGTTTAAATGTGTTTATGCTCTGAGTTCTGATCTGAAACCTAAGGAATAAGTTTCATCAAGCCTGGAAATGTCTCTGAAGAGTGTTTAAGTCACCAGTAAAGACTCAGACTAATGAGATCTGAAATGCTCCATTGCAGCAGTAGCGTTCTAGTGTTCTGGTCACTTCTACTCACTGTTCCTGGGCCTGTGACTGCTCTCCGGTCTGAGCTCTGTTCTGGAGAGCTCAGTAGGTGGGGAGTCTCGAGTATAGGGAGGCACTGAGATCATGGCCAGATCCACCTCTGTGCCTTTAACTTGTGGATCCACAGAAAACAGAACGTGCTTTTCTAAGTAGGGACAAGTATAAGAACCCAGTCACAAAGTTCAGCCTCCTACTTTTAGGTTGGGCAGATTAGGCTGTGGGAGCTGGTTACAAGGAGTACCTACCATGGGCCTGGGTAAAGAAGGGGCAACAAAGTTTCCATAGGGATAGTAGAGTCATTAGACAAAGATGAAGTGCATCAGATCAGGATGGAAGGGCAGAGCTTCCACACACCATACATATTGCTGTTGGAAGTAGGTAAATGAGGCCCATTGAACAACAGGACAGTGGACTTGAATGTCCACAGTCTGCCGATATATGGGTAAAGACCCTCTGTGCCACATGACCCTGGATATCTTTCACTACCTCACTGCTAGCTTAGCAGAAAGGAAATGTCTCCAAGAGCTGTTACTTCAGACCAGCATGTTCCAGAGCTGCATATCGAGGTGGGTCTGCCCATCCCAAGTACTGTAGTTCCCTACAGTCCATTCAGCTCCCTCTTGTGTCTCATAGGCCTTGCCTAGCTCTCCTTTTATAGGACCCAGTCATGTACTATGCACAATTTCTCATACACATGTGCAGTGATCCTCCATTCTAGCACAAAGTTACAGCCACAGTTTCTGTGGAGTCTAGTCATGAATGCTTCAAGTTTTGACTCTGGGTCTCATGAGTCTATAGTTCGAATGTCAGTCAATGCCGACATCTTCTCCAAGCTCAGTGATTTTTGGGTGACTTCAGTTCATTGAGCTTATTAGACTGAAGAAGAGAATGTTATTTCCTGTATGCTACCCTGTCCCAGTGTGGCTATTGGTGTCATCAGGGCCACACAGGAATCTGTGTCCTCAAGATGAGCCTCCACGTCGTCCCCCCCTACCCCCTCACCCCCCCGTTTTAAGGGACTTAACTGTTTAGGCCAGGCCCACCAAGCAGCATCTCTGACTTGCTCTGGCTAAGTGCACTTGAAATCGTTTGCCGTACAGCCTAGTACAGCCAGTTGAGTGTTGTCCTGCAGGCTCACATTTCCTTACACTCTGGACTTCTGTCTGCTGTAGTTGCCATTACTAATGGATTCTCTTCAGCATCCTGAAGGAGAGATGGCAGAAGTTGGAGCTGGGAAGCTCGGGGATAGCTGTGATAGGGAAGAGTCGGGAAGCTAGGATGAGATGGCCAAGGACACGGTCGGAGCTGCAGGAGCTGCAGCCCTGTCTGTCTCATGCATATGCTGTAGATGATGAGGCTCCCTGTCATTTCCTAGGGACCTGTAGACAATTAGCATAAAGTAGAACTCTGCTATACTGAAAGAGCGTCAGTCTTAAGGATACAGGAAAATAGTTTTAAAAAGAAAAAAAAAACCTTGTCTTTGAGAGATTGCTAGAAGCTTTTAAGATTATTTCTGCATAAATTGATATGGTTGCGCAGGTCTTTAATTCATCCACTCAGGAGACAGAGGCAGGCAGATCACCAGTTAAACGACATCCAGGGCTACACAGAGAAACCCCCAAAAAGTTAAAACAAGATTACACCTGAGTGAGGGCATGTCCTTATGATGGGCTGATGGGACTGATTTCTTTTAGGCAAATGTTTGCCACGTAAAGAGTTAGCGATGAAGTAGGAAGAATATGACTCAGCATGGGAGACGGGGCACCTGTAATTCCAGTCCTTGGAGGTTAAGGTAGGTGAATCAAGAGTTCAAGGCCAGCCGCATGACAAAGTCCTGTTTTAAAACAGGTGAAGAATAAATATGAATGCTCAGCAATTCTGTTGCTGCCAGGAATCCTCAGTTTGGATCATTACTTACTTTGTAGATACATTTAAAATGAGGGCAACTGCTGGGTATTGTCCATCAATCTCAACACTAAGGAGGCAGAGGCAGGTGGATCTCCAAGGCCAGCTTGGTCTACAGCAAGTTCTAGGACAGCAGGGCTATCCAGAGAAAGCCTGTCTTGGGGGTGTTGGTAGAGGAAGACAGAGGCAACCAAAGTAGGAGGTTCTGGAGGTAGCAGGCTATAGAAGACATCTAGAGATCCTAAAAGCCATAATTCTGTTGTAATTCTTTTTATAATGAAGATAACTGGCAAGAGCATGGGAATGAAGGGTTCTAGGCAAGCATCTCACATGTCAGTAGACTGAAGAAAATGTAGCCTGTGAAAAACTGGACTGCAAACCCGTGCCCTTCAGCTTAGTGCTTACATGGTCACATCCTTCGTCTTGACATTTTCTTCTACATCTCCTTTCCAATTGGTCCCCGTTTCAGACCTTTCCACATAAATGTAGAAAAAAGCAAGCATTAGCTTTGGGGTCTTTATGGGAACAAAATAAGCAGAACTCACAGTGTCTTTGTCCTTTTTCTCCATAGTCACATTGTCCTTTCATACCTTCTCTTTTCCTCTTCTAGAACAAGACCACCCTCCGATGATATTCTGGATACATATCACACACCTAGGTTTAATAGGTTTAATATACTCATAGTGTAGTCTTTGCAAGGGTTTGGTATACTACTCAAGTTACAATCACATTCAAGCCCTTGGTCAAAGTTTTCCTAGTTCATGCTTTGGGCATTTAGGTTGGAATAGTCAGGGGTGCTAAGCAGAGAAATAAACCTAGTTGTGACTGGTCTAAGGCCTGTGCTGTGAGGATTTTTCTGCTCTTCTTGATAACTCCCAAATAACAACAGGGAGACTGCTATTAATTATGAAGCTCAGTCCATAGCTTAGGTTAGTTCTACCAGCACTTATAACTTAACCCATTTATATTCATTTATTTTCTGCCACATGCTTTATTACCTTTACTATGCCCATGCTGTTTTCTGTGTTTGCCTGATGACTCTATCTTTCTTCTTCCCAGCATTCTCTGTGCCTTGAAATCCTGCCTAGCTGTTCGCCTTTGAGCTTTTTATTAAACCAGTCACAGTGACATATCTTTACACAGTGTAATAAGAAATTTTGCAACACAGTACCATTACCCATTGGGGAACTAGCTGGTGTATTGCTAATGACTTTAAAACATGGAGCCTGTTCTTAACTGGCTGCCACTGTCCATTTCTCCCATCCCTATTCCAAATAATTCATAACCCAGTGTATCTGTAGAAAGCTAAGCTAGAAAGATAATCAAAGGGCTGGGAGATGGCTTAGCTTCTAAGAGGACTTGGTAAGTGAGTATGAAGACCTGATCTGGAATCCCCAGCAACTACATAAAAAGCTGGATATGGCTGAGTATGTCTGTAACTCTAGCACTCAGAATGGGCATGAAGAAATACACAGGAGGGTCAGTGGATAGCTGCAGGTTCAGTGAGAGATCCTGTCTCAGACTAATGAGATAGAGAAGGATAAAACAAAGATAGCCAATGCCTCTGGCCTCCACTCATGCAGCCCCCACCTCCACCACCTGTGCACACATTCCCTCACTTTCACAGGACACATAGAAAAGGAGAAAGAAGAAAGGAAAGATGGATCTGTGGAACTCAACTAGCTTCGGACAAACTGGCCTTCTAGGACATAACCAAATTAACATTTGGTTAATTCCAAAACCAAACTGCAGCCATGCAATGTCAGCAGTGAGCCAGAAGAGCACCATATTGTAAATGTACTGTAATCAGCTTGTGTAAAGTCATACCTGGAGAATAGGTATAGGTCAGTCTTTGTTGGAGTGTAAATCTAGCTCATTAATAATGTTATCCTGCTCCTTTTTAACCAGGGAGGGGAAAGCATGGTAGTATAAGAAGTAACGGTTCCTGTAGAGACCGCAAGAGTTACGTACACATTTTGGGAAGCTGAACAGTGCACTTAGAGTTGAGGATACATTTCACTCACAGAGATCAAAAGGGTGTTTATGGATAAGGTATATATTGAGTTTCAGCGTTGTTCTCTTTTTCCTCTCCTGCCTGCCAGACTGTCTGTAACTTATCTCAAGTATCCTGGTAAAAAGAGAAGCAGTGAGCGGACGCAAAAATGTAACAGATATATTTTAGGGCTAGAATATGAACTGCCTTCCTAAATGCACATCACAAGTAGAATTTATTCCAGTTGAGTCAGTTTTAGTGATAGGATTTCCCTAAATCATAATTTTTAAAAAAAATAGTCTTATGCCTTGTCAGTACCTTGGTCCGTCCCACTGTATCCCAATGGTTCTGTCCCTGGGGCTGGGTGATTTTTCCCAGTCTCATAGCCAGCCTTATGTCGCTATGGAAATGGATGAGCAGAGGGTTAAAGAGAGCTTGAAAATTGACATCATGTGTCAAGAAACAGCCTTGGCATTGGGAACTTGTGTCCTGCTTAGGGTAGATGGTACTCTGTAAATATTCGGATGCTAATTACTTTTCAGAATTTCATCTGGAATGTAAGATGTGGTCCCAAGTGTCTCTTGTTCCTTCTAGTCTATGCAGTAGAACAGGAAGGTTGTTTGAGATCTTGGCAGCCTCAGCAATCTTTCTAGAAAGAAGTGAGAAGGAGAGATGTTACTAGTAGTAAGAGGTTTCTGGCCTGGACTTTCAGGTCTAACCTCAAGGTCTAGGCCCACACACTCGCAGACCCGCTGACCCGCAGACAGGCAGAAACACAGATGCTTTCAATAGTTTTAGGCTGTTTGGCCTAAGGCCCAGGCATATAATTTGCTAGCTCTCTACCCTTCATCTAACCCATTACTCTTATCTTGTTCAGCCATGCGACTGGGTACCTTTTCTTAGAGCAGAATAGTTGTCCTCTGCTTCTTCTGGCTTCTCTCTGTCATTCTGCTCTGTGCTGCCTGTTCTCAGAGTTTTCTTAGTCTGGTAGCCCCGCCCACACTTCCTGCCTGCCTTTGGCCAATCAGCACTTTATATTAAACTAGTGGATGGGACAAATATTTACAATGAAACAACACAATCTCCCACAGTTACATGAATTCTAATTAGTCTTTCAATAAAAACCCAGAGGCAGATATTGGGGTAAAGCTGAACGATCAGAACAAGCCACATCCATGTTTCATCACATCACCTTCTCAGCCCCAAAGGGTGGATCCTGTCTCAGCGTATCCTCAGACTGCAAAGGGAGTCTTCAGCTGAAAGGGAAGTGAAGTGAAGGGAAGCATATGGTCAACTCCTGTCTCCTCCTGCCTTATATTCTCTCTCTACCCAGATATACCTCTTCCTGTCTCAACTTTCCTAGTGCTGGGGTTAAAGACCTGTGTGCTTCTCAAGTACTGGGATTAAGTATGTGCCACCACTACCTGATCTATGGCCAACTCTGTGGCTGACTCTGTCCTCTGGTCTTCAGGCAGTCTTCATTCGATTATCACCACAGAGAGAAGGAAGGAGGGGGAGGGAGAGAAGGGAACAGGGACAGAAAGCATGTGGTTCAAAGTGATTAAGATGCCTTGATCACTTAGGACTAAATAATCTGCATCTTTGGATGTTTGTATTTTAATAAAGTCTCATGGCTGATTGTATGGGTGAGTGATTTTCAATTCTCTTATTTTCTTCACTTCACCAACTCAAAGGGGGAGGAGGCAAAAAGAAAAGAGAGACGCTGGAAACCTGCATTGAGTCTATAGAGTTTTTTGTTTGTTTGTTTTTAAGATTTTATCTTATTTTTATTTTATATGTGTGTGAATGTTTTGCTTGTATGTGCATTTATATATCACATGTGTGCAGTGCCCAGAAAGCCAGAAAAGAGTGTTAGATCCCGGAACTAGAGTTATAGATGTTCTGAGCCACCATGTAGATGCTAGAAATTGAATTCAGCTATGCTGGAAAAGCAGCTAATGCTCTTAAATGCTAAGCCAGGTCTGCTGACCTTGATTGTAGGTTTGGTTAAAAGTAGACTTTTTGATACATGAACAAATTTTGTTTAGGCCAACTGTTTGTTTGGGTTTTTTTTTTTTTTTTTTTTTTTTTTTTTTTTTTTTTTTTTTTTTTTTTTTTTTTTTTTTTTTTTATCATGAACTGAATTAGGTGGAGACACACCATATTAGTAAGAAACCATCTACAGTTGTATGTATGGACGATATATATACCCTATCCTGATAACACAAAAAAACAAGAATTAGCTTTTTTAACCAATAAAACACCTTCCATTGTTTGTGGGGTTTTTATGTAGTCTCATAGAATTTTCATAAATTGAGGTTTGCAATGTTAACAGCTACTGCTTAACAGGGAGAAACTGAGGCTAGTGTTCATGTATTCATAATAGAATTGCTGAAGAAATAAGGTTAAAGAACAAAAGCTAAGTGCTAGTTCAGTGAATAATGATCGTGCAGCAAACAAGGGAACTGGTTTTTGGATACCCAGAATTCCTGTGTTCACTCAGGAGGTTTGGTGGCCGACTCGAATCCCAGCATTCTGGAGGCAAGCTGACTATCTAGATAGGCCAGAATCTATGAGTTTCAGGTTCAGTGAAAGAAAGAGCATACCTACTTATAATAAAATGAAGAGAATGGCGGAGGAAGATAACCATTGTCAGGGTATGGTCTGCACACATACAGGGCCCTACATCTACACAAACACATGCAGACATGCAAGCACATGTCCACTTTCATGCCATACATATATACAAAAATCATCTTTAAATGTCTGTAAAAGGACAAATACCATGTTCCATCTCATGCATTTTCCAATGTTTCTGTCGTTCAGGGACCTTGAGTATGTGCTTTAGAAGTAAGTAAGGTAAAGAGAAACAAAAAACAAGAAATATAAAAGTTCTTCTTAATAATTTGACTGTTTTTAAACTTTTGAGATCTCCATGTTCTTTTTCATATTTGTTGCCTAAGCTTCTATTGGATTTTATATTTTTACTTATTTAGAATATTTTTATATGTATCATGAAAAGTAGACCTGACTTCTAATGTCTGGCTTGCAAATATTTCCATCCTTTAAAAAAAAAACTTGTTATATGATTTTTAGTCACATTTAACTTTAATATAATTTTATTGTACTAGCTATTTCTGTATGGTTGATGAGGTTTATTGTAATCATATTTAGAAATGCATTCTCACTTCTGAAATGATTTCTTTGAAGAAACTTTTTTAAAAAAAATAAGCCAGGCATGGTGGCACATACCTGTAACCCCAGCACTGGGGAGGCCACTCCCAAGAGGTTAGTCTGGGTGATGATAGCAAGGGATAGGCTCTGTCTAAAAATATGAAGCAAATTTTAGTAAAAAGATCAAAAAATATTAAGTTACTATAAGTCAGTAAGGCTGGAGTCTTAGGGGAAGCCATATGCCCTCATAACATTATCATTTGTTTGTTCAGACAATACTCAGAGACAAAAATGAATAAAACCAGAAAATAATACATATTTCAGAACAGTTATAGTTTGTGTAGGAAGATGAAATATGAAACAGGTTAGAAAATTGTCATGTTTGTTCTTAGACAGTGGAATTACTTGGGGACAGTGGTACAGAAGTGTTACAATATAAAGGACAGTGTGCAGAGATAGGATGTCTGTATGAAATCCCTTCCTTCAAGGCTCATGAGTGTGCAGAGGAGACGATGCAAAGATTGTAAGAAGCAGAGGTGGCTCCAAAGAAACAGTGCCATCCAGACAACAGGACTGACACATGTATGAACTCACATAGACTATAAGAGCACACACAGGACCTACACAGTTGCAAACCACACAAAATCCCCGTATGGAGAAGAGAGAGTGGACACAGAGCCCACTTCTAACCAAGAAGTTTTTTGCAAAAATATAGAACTGGAGAGTCTCTCAGCCCCCAGGGGAAACATTTCTCCCAGCAGCCCAAGGATCCCATGTGTCCACATGCAAAGGATGTCATTCCTAGTAGAGAACACAACCAGTACATGGGAAAAGAGTTATGGAGACCCCTCAGTGGCAGGACTTTAATGGTTTTTGTCCCCTGAGGTGAAGGCAGAGCCAGAGAAGTCAAATTCCTTCTTCTGACAGCTGTGGCTTTCATTCTCCTTTCCAGAGCCCCTTCCCATTATTGTAGAGAGGAATTCTGTTTATTTTATGGTGTTGGACATTATTTGAGCCATGCCCATGGCTAAGCAATTGCTCACCATTAAACTTTATCCCCAGTCCTTGTTTTTCCAAACAGGGTCTTGAAACTCCAGTAGCATGATCAGTTTGCTCCTGGTTATTACAGAGACAGGGCCTCCTTTTGTAGCCCAGGCTGGCCTCACTCTCTTGATCCAGTTCCCTCAGCTCTCCCACATTACAGGTATATTCCACCACACCTAGCCAGAGAAGAGATTTTGATGGGCTTGGAGAAAATCAAAAAGAGGGTTTTACACACACACACACAGACACACACACAGACACACACACACACACACACACACACACACACACACACAGACACACACACAGACACACACACAGAGACTGTGGTTGGATCTAGGATCACACAGGAACTTCTGCGGTAGTTAAGGTTACTTATTATGACTCCATTGCCCAGGCAGCCTAGCACCCAGGCTCACTGGTGATGATGGATGGCTCTGCATTGTACCCCAGGAGAGCTCAGAGGAGAGAACAACCCAAAACTCCTGGGAATTGAGACAAAGAGGCATCCCCAGGCTTTTCTCTACTTTGCCTTTCTTTAGTATTACAGCCAAAGCATCATTCCATGCTGTAGCCATTGTGTAGCAATGTGTGATATAGGCATTCCACGCTGCTCATTGCAAAACCACTCTAGTTAGATATGCTGCTATTCACATTTTGACACATTGCAAACTCCAGGTGTCTGAATTTGGAGGAAATGAGAGCCACTTGTAGAGCCCGGTAGATCTTTTGAGTTGAACGAGTAACTGTGAGAAATGTTGTTTTTAAAATTCTCCTTTTTGTGGAGGTTCAGGGATGTGTTTTTATTTTTGATTTGCCCAAGCAGCATTTCAATTAACTAACCTTGCTCTTTATTTTATAAGCTCTTCCTCCTGATGACACCTCAGTCTCAGAAGACAGCCCTTTTCCTCTAGAAAGAGTAAATTGGCTCCATGTGGGTTTGCTTCCCAGGACATCCTGGAGAACATGGCTACTATTGCTAAATCTTTTTTTTAATATAAGGAGGTCCATGTTTGGGCATCGAAATTAATTTCCCTTATCTCACTATACAAAAGATGTTAACAGCTCTTTACCAAAATCTGTACCGAAGGCACATGAGCATATAAATGTCATAGTTAGCCGCACATACCTTGAGCAGCAAAGGCAGTTTATCTCTGAGCTTAAAAACCACCTGATCTACATAATGAGTTTTAGACTGGTCAGAGACAGTGAGACCCTCTCTTTTAAAACAAAAGCTGTTCTTGGAGCTAGGAATGTAGCTGAGTTGGTAGAGTGGCTGCCCTGCATATAGGAAATAGGAAACCCTCCATGGTCAGTCACCTGAACCGCACGAAAGCAGGCACAGTGGTACATGCCGCTGATCCCAGTTCTAGCCAATTGGAGGCAGGAGGATGAGAGCTGTTAAGATCTTTCTCAGCTACACAGAGAGTTCAAGACCAGACTGTACTATTTGAGACCAGAGTAAAAATAAGTTATTTATATACTTTATGATAAAGTCCACTTAAAGGAAACGGGGAATAATGCCATGGTGAGATGGATGCTATGTGCTTATTGAAATAGCTAGACTGCATCAGTGGGGACAAAATCAAGTTGTGAACCTTGTTGATGAAAATGCAGAAAGGCTTAGCTACTTTGGAAAACAGCTTATTGGGGGAAAGGAGAAAAGGAGGAGGAGGAAGAAAAAGAGTCATCACATTGCTGGTGACTTCTGCCTGGGATTGTGTCCTAAAGAGACTGTGAGTGTGTGAGTGTGTGCATGCCTCCCTCTCCCTCCCTCCCTCCCTCTCTCTCTCTCTCTCTCTCTCTCTCTGTGTGTGTGTGTGTGTGTGTGTGTGTGAGAGAGAGAGAGAGAGAGAGAGAGAGAGAGAGAGAGAATTATAGAATTTTTGCTTATACTTGCCCCAAGCTGGAGACATCACAAATATTCTTCAGTGGATGAGCAGGTGCAGATCCTCTGAGACCAACAGGATTAGAATGAGAGCCACTGGTACCCACTGACCCAACAGTTTTAGCACACACTGGTGAGTGACAGAAGCTGTGTTTGTCAGCAAAGAAAACAGCCTAAAGAGGGAAGATTGATGTGTTTGGGCCTGTGGTGAGGCAGGGCTTCCTAACAGAAGCGTGTGGTAGACAAGGGCTCAGCTCATAGCCACTGAGAAGATGAGAGAGAGGGGAAAGGGAAGAAGGGGCAGATAATGTCTACCCTCTCTAGCCTCACCCCTACTTCTACCACTAGACTCCATCTCCCAGGGTTTCTACCACCTCCCCATAAGGACATCAGGTGTCAGCCTTGTAGGTGAACTCACACCTGAACTCACATATGACATCCTTCAAAATTCTAGTGATAGAGACTTTGTTGATGGTTTCTAGGGAAGAGGAAAGAATGCAGCTTTAATGGAGCGATACCAGGAACGTGGAAAAGGGAATGGTCCTTCCTCCTGATGGTGCTAGTGACAATATGTGCTTTCTCCAGCAAAGTCCTTATAGGTCTTAGATTATGCAAATAATCTGTGTCCTGATTTTCTGTCACTGTGATAAACATCATGATCAAAAGCAAGTTCCGAAAGGAAAAGTTTCCTTTGGCTTGCAGGTTACAGTCCATCATTGAGGGAAGTTGAGGCAGGAACCCACGGTGGGAACCTGAGAGCAGGAATGTAGGTGGAGCTGCTGGCTGCTGACTGCCTTGCTCTGTTGGACATCTCATGCTCCAGCCCAGTGGCCCACTTCATGGCCTCACTGCTGGCTTCTGGTCTGTCTTCCATGCTAAGTTGTGAGGGTCAGGAGAGCTCATTCTACTGCTCACTGTCTCTTCTGGTAGAGAAGCCCGGAGTCAAAATGTGCACCAAGGTGATAGTGCACACACTAAGGGAGCCAGCCTGGATCTGATAATCTTGACATTTAATTTTGTATGTCTTTGTCTCTGACCTGCTTGCTGAAATATCTTACATTTTCTTTAGCAGGGAGGTCCTCTTTGTTATTTTGTTGAGACCCCTTGTCAAGAAGCAGCAAAGCAAGGTTTTTAGTCTTGAGTACAACTCAAAAGGCAGAGTCCGGAGGATTGTTGTGAGTTCAAGACCAGCCTGATCTTCATATTGAGGACAGCCCAGGCTACATATAGAGAGACCTTGTCTCAAGAAACAAGCAAAAGATTTGAATGTAGTAGTCACCCCTACCTTGGGGCTTTATTCCAAGACTCTCAGTTGATGAATGAACTTGAACGTAGTTCCCATCCCTACATACTTTCTACCTATTATAGTTGATCTCTTAGTCAAGTGAGAGAGTAATACTACTGCTAATAAAATAGATTATTGCTAAGAATCTACTGGGATAAAAGTGGTGTGAAAGTCCCATCTGTCTTTTCAAGGGTTATCACTGTCCATTTACCTTCTATCATACTTTACATCTTTCTTTTGGCATATCTGACTTGTTGGCATCACTGCTCTTGTGTTTGGGGGCCTTTAGTAAGTGAAACAAGGGTCTGGCAAGCACAAGCCATATGAAATCATAGTAACTGAAATGGCCTCTACCTGATACTTCTGGGCAAGTAGTATATACAGCATGGATACACTGGTCGGAAGGATGTGCCCTGTCTCCGGTGAGATGGGGCAAAAGCCATGAGATTTTTTTCACACAATTGAGAATAACATGCATCTTAAAGTTTGTGAGCTGACCAGTCCTGGTGGCGCATGACTTTAATCCTGGTACTGGGGAGGCAGAGGCGGGCGGATCTCTGGGGGTTCAGCTAGGGCTATTTCGAGACATTGTCTCAAAATTTTATTTTGAATTGTCTGTTTTTTAAATTTTCCTGTTTAATATTTTCAGATGATATTAATTACAAGTTACTAGATTAAGGGAAAGGAAAACATTAGATACCAAGGTTCTCACTTCTTCATCAGAGTTTTTTCAGCAGTACTTAGAGTTCTTATTTATATATATATAAATTTCAAGAGAGAGAGAAAGAGATCGTGTAACAGCGCTGGTTGTCCTAGAACTCACTTTGTAGACCAGACTGGCTTCAAACTCACAGGGACCCATCTGGCTCTGCAACCCGAGTGCGTGCACCGCCACCATCCAGCTTCATTTTTATAGAGTTACTGAGTGCCACCTTCCAAATCTCCATGAAGATAATTTTTAGGTTGTGTGTGGCAGCTTTTATTTTGTAGCCACAGCAATAGTAAAAGTAAAAATTATCAGTAGCATTTACATGGTTTCCTGGTGGCTTTGAACAGTTTTCAGTAAGCACTGTATATATTAAATTTCTAAATTCTCACCACATCCACACAGCACTATTTCCTCTTCCTTTTCACATGTGAGGAGTTCAGTGGAGCACTTGCCTGACTAAGGTCAGGTGTAGAGCTTGAATTTACAGCCTAGCCGATGTCACACCTCCTCCCACAGTACTGTGTGCCAGCCAGGAAGCAAGGTGGGCAGCATGGTCGCCACTTCTTACCCATCTTCTCCTTTCCCAGGGAAGTATCTTTGCCCACCGTGTGCGTGGGCTGTCAAAAACATCAAGCAGGGTTTACAGTGCCCCTTCTCTTCTGTAGTCAGAGATGATTTTGAATTTGTGCCTTGATCATTACTAGTGTAGGTAATTAGAATAATTGGAAGAGGATACTCATTATCTAGGGGCTCCTGAAGAAAACAGTACAAAATAAGAACCAGTGTGGGGGCTGGGGTGTAGTTCAGTTGGGAGGGCACTTAAGAGGTGGATGCAGGATGGTCAAGGTCGTCCTTGCCTACATAGTGGCTATTGGGCCAGTTCAGGCTACATGAGATGCTGCCTCACATCCACAAAAAACAAAATAACCCAGATGGATTCTAAATCACATCTACCAGAATATCTTCACCTGTGTCTTCTCCCACTATGCTGCTCATGGCCACATTTTCTGTTGCTTCCTGTAAGACAGATGAACAGAGTGAGGCCTGGGGGTGGAGGAGACTGGCCTGGCAGCATTTCCTCTGATATTTTAGTGGTTCCTGTGACCAGATACCTGACAGAAAGCAACTTAGAAAAGGAGGGACTCATTTTGGCTTCTGGTTCAAAGAGACAAACCTAATCATGCAGTGGATGATACCTGGGAATAGCTGAGGTTATAAAGTTATAAGGCTGCCTGTTTCCTTCTTGGTAGATGAGAAAGCAGCACTGGGTCTTTAAGACTTTACACCAAGAAATAAATGTACTTCCTCCAACCACACCCCAACTCATAAGGTTCCACAGTCTCCAAAAGCAACATGTTCATCCTAGGGCTAAGCATGCAACACATAGCCCATGAGGTCACTTGACGCTCAGGCTGTAACAGTCCCCATGGTGCTCCATGAGGGACCGGGATGCAGGCAGCCTCTTCTCTTTTCCTCTCTTGGATCTGAGTTCTCATCAATAAAGAACCCTTTCAGTGACTTTAGCAATGGCTCGGCAACTACAAGCACTGGCTGCTCCTTCAGAGGACTCAAATTCCAGTTCCAGCCCCAAATGGTGGCTCACAACCATCTGTCCCTCCAATTCCAGCTGACCTCTCCTCACCTCCTCAGGCACTGCACACGTGATACACACAGATACATATAGAATTGGATATATACGTATTTAAAAACACACCTTTTATAAACTTTAAGCAGTACGGTTTGTCTTTTCTGTATGTCCACCGTTGCTACACAGCATATTGCCAGCAATCTGGCAGCTTGCACATGCTATTGGTAGCTTATGCTTGTGTTGGTCAGGAAGGCAGGTGCAGGGTTGCTGGGCTATATGCTTAGAAGATCAGCTGGCTGAGATGTAGGCCTAAGCTCTTGCTGAAGATTGTTCTGTACTCATACAGATATGAACAAGTTCTATGACTGAAAGACTACGGTCCTTATTTCCTTGCTGATTATTGGTTGGCCTGAGAATGCACCCATCTTTTCTGCCTTCTACAGTCTCTTTCCCTGTGACCAGCTCATCACCAAGCCAGCAACAGTGCATTGTATCTTTCTTGAGCTTCCAATCTCTAATATGCCCTGCCTCCAATCTCAGTATGCCAGTTTAAAGGGTTCATGTGATGCTGGCGGGGCCCCTCCAGAGAAGCACCCACCTGCTGATCTGTGACCTTGTTTACAGTTATGGATTCCCTCAGCATCCCTTCCATTGGACTGACTGACTTCCTGGGAAGGGGTGGGTGCTAGTAACTGAGGTAGGGATGTATGCCATGGGGCCATCTCAGAATTCTATCCACCCTATTACAAGGAGACTTGAAAAAGGTCAAAAGAGAAACAAGTGCTAGCCTCCCTAGCAATTATATAAATGCTCTGATGATTTTAAGAGGTATTTCTGTTTCTTCCTACAAGATGCTTTTAACACTTAGTAGATCATTTAATAAGTATACTTGTGATCGATGTATTTCTGTGTATTCTAAGAGAACAAGACATTGTATTCATTGGCTGGACAGTGGTGTGTCACTAACTGTTCAATAGGCTTATCTCTTCTTCAGCATTATCTCTGCTCCAGCTCCCCAGGACCTTCCCTCTGTTCCTTTTTCTGTCTGATCCTTTCTCTGCTCTATCTTAAATATCGCCTGCTCAAAGATGAGTTCCCAGATGACTTACTGCCATTAGGGTAAATTGAGGCAGTGGGTCCAGTCGTTCTTGGATTTTGGCTCTCTTATCTTTCTTAGTAGCAGGTCTTTGCCTGCATGGTAACTCACTCCAGCTGGACTGTGTCACGTGTTGAGAAAGGAAGGTCCAGCTGTGTCTTCCACTCACTTCCAAGGCCCATATGCATCATGCAGTAGATATGAAGCCTTCTGTGATTAATGACCTGAGAATTCAGGAAAACTCTGGAACTGGAGAATGGTTAACATTACCATGTGCCGCAAGAGGCTGCTAGAATCCTGAAACTGACTTATTCATGAGGTCATTGCCAAAGCAGTTACTGTTTGACAAGAACCTGATTGACAAACATAAAGCTCTCAGAGACTGGAGACTCTGCAGATGGAGGCTGAGAGGAACAGTGTCTGTATTGTGTTGCAGAACTTAAGGTGCCCCTCAGGAAAGAGGCAGGTGGTAAGCCCCACTATCTTGGGTTGGCCTATGTGTGACTCATAGTTTATGGCAATATAGTACTTTTTAAAAATCCTATTTTTTAAGAAGAAGAGGTCTTGTTCTGTAGCCCAGGCTGCCTTTCAGCTCACCAGTTAGCCCAGGTTGGCCTTAAGCTTGTTGTCTCCCAAGTGCCAGGATTAGGACCCAGGCACTTTGGAGTTAGTGTTTTTCCTGCCGTATCACAGATGCCTCTGTCTCATTTCCCTCCTGTTTTGTTTCTTCAGGCAGCCACAGTAACAGCCCACAGAGTAGCTGTGGAGAGCTCTGGAGCTGACCAGCTAAGTACTCTTAGCTGAACCTGAAATCAGTGCCACCATCTGGGAACCAAGCACTTAATCACAGGAGCCCAGCTGGAACCTGATTCTTCTGTGAAATGAGTAGATGAGTCCCACCATGCAGGGTAGGAGGAGACAGAGAACACAAATTCTGGATGCATTCTTGAGACTTAAAAATAACAACCTTTCATGTGACTATTAAACTGAATTATCTTAAGCATGGTTCTGTGCATCTGGTGTGGAATGGAGATATTAATTTTTTAACAGCAAATAGTTTGAGGGAAGTTACTATTTTAAAGTTGCAGTAGATAATAAGATTGTTAGAAATGTGCTGCTCCAGTTCCTAGGACCTTTCTTCCCTGTGCTCCTTTGGATGCTCCATTTAATTGATTTTCCCTCTTTGTAAGTTAAATAGGGACTGCCTATGTTCACATCTTTTGTAGATAAGCACATTTCACACACAATGACACAACGCGGAGCAAAGCTTATCTGTGTTTCTTTATGATTCTGAAGGCACTTTGGAACCTGTAAGGCCTCTGGGTTTTTACTAGGAACTCCAGTTAGCATTTTATTATAGCTATTTAGAAGCGCTGCTTTCTAGCCAGCTTGGAAAACAATTTCTGCTTCTCCTTTTCCTGTTCTGTAACACACACTCTAAAAATAGGTTCAGTAAATCCAGACCAGCCCACCTCTGCCAGGCCCCAATGCACTTGTTCAGTGTCACTGGTGTGAAGACCCTCATGCCCTGGCCAATGATGGAGGGGAATTAAGCCAGTAGATGTAACATTATGACGCTGGAGACCAGTCCTCAGGGTGAGACAGATGAGGCCATTCTAGGGAAGAATGGCAGAGTGGATCACTGAACACTCCCCCACCCCTTATCATTCTACAACTATGGTTCTCAACTTTCCTAATGCTGTGACCGTTTAATATAGTTCCTTATGTTGTGGTGACCCCCAACCATAAAAATAATACATTTCTACTTCATAACTAATTTTGCTTCTGTGATGAATTATAGTGTGAATCTCTGATATGCAGGATACCTGATATATGACCTCAGTGAAAAGGTCGAAAGGGGTCAAGACCCACAGGTTGAGAACTGTTGGTCTAAAAGGACACAGTGGAGTGCATTCTCCCAACCAGTTGAACACTCTAGCAAATTGGATGTGGGAAGAATTGAGGGAGCCTGTGCTGTAAATATCTATTATGGGTATCATTTCCACACTGGGTGCTGCATTCCTACAGTTTCCTTCTTTCTGCCTTTTAATTCTTGGAGTGTGATTTAGAGGAGTCTGCACTGCCAGTTGTTACAGTACGGTATGGAGCCCAGTCTGGGATCGAATTCCATTCCTGTATCATTTATAACAGGAGCTGAGAGACTGTACTTAAATGGTCCACTCCAGAGCCCTCTGAGTGCCCCAGTCTCTCCAGTAAACTGGGGCTAGCTACCACTTAGCGTGAAAGGAGCTATCTGATACATGAGAAGCAAATTTAAGCCATGTGAAAATGCTTTTATTTTTATTTTTATATGAACCCAGATAAATATGCAAAGTCTGGATGCCAGTTTCAGAGTTGTTGGCATTATTTGGTTAGATCTCTAGGTGAAAGTGATTATAGATAATAAATATCTTTTTAAAGAAATACTTATTGCAGAGGCAGTTTTTCCACTGTTAATGAGGGCAATTTGACTTGGTTGAGGGATCGCAGTTCTTAAGAATTAATGCAGTAATCCAATTCAAAGATTTAAAGAGATCTCAGATTTTTCACAGGTCGCGTGCTAGCGAATGTGCTGCTATCACATAGCAGCTAATGGGGTTGAACGCCAGCCTGTCATTTACTGTTCCTCACTGCACAGTAGCTTTGCCCTTGGTAAGAAGTGTACTTTCTCCAGGCATTGCAGGTTATTTAGAAGTGTAGTGTATTTGTAACACTTTGGAGAGAGAGTATCCTATTACCCAAAGCCTCTAATGACCATGAAAACTGGGGTTATCTTTCCTAATTACATGTTTGAATCCAAACTGCTGAAGGTCTAGTGAATACCAGGCTCAGAGGAGATGCCTTCTTGCCTTGCTTTTCCTACAAGGTCCTTTTATTTTATTATTTTTTTCAATGTATTTTTAAAAAATTAACTCACGTATCATTGTATCATGCATGTGGGTTAACTGTCACAAATTCAAAGGTTACAGGCATGATAGTCATAACTTTGCATCTTTGTAATGATACATTTATTATTAACAGCTAACTATATTTTGCAAAGGCTTATTTGTAAAGGATTATGGAAATGTTTCCAGTCCTATTATGTTCCTTAATCTCAAAAATTCCATTCGAAGGCAATTAGAAGCATTCATCTCATCTCTATGTGTGTTCCCACTGTTCTGTAAGCACGCAGACCTTTGTTCTTGAATTAGAGAAAGGACTAGAGCTTATTAATTGTTCTAAGCAGTAGCTACTTCAACAAGAGACAACAGTGCCTGGCAGGGTTAGATGAACCTCTACCTAGAGGCTCCCTGCATTCACCAGGCCATGAAATAGCAAGGGGTCCTTGTCAGGCTATTCTCATGACCTGGACTGCTCTTGAAGACCCAGCCAGCTGTTCATCAATTTTGAAAACAGAATGTCTTCTAGATACCAGGGAGCAGGGAGAGTGAAGATCCAACTCCTGTAGAAATCTAGAACTTTGGTTGTTGAAAGCCTGTGTTCTTCTAGAAAGCAAACAAGCTAAGATCTTTATGGTTTCTTAGTAAACTATGGACACTGTCCATATGCATTTGGAGCCATTTACTGTGAGTGCACTATTAAGAAACTTCATGGAAGGCAGGTACTGCAATTATTTGTAGACCAGTCTTTATTGTTACCATTGGGGAAGTGAGGATAGTTAGTGTTGTAGAAACAGATTCCCCAAACTGGATCAGAAAGCCCATGAATCATCAGGACAGAAGCCTCCGGTTCCCACAAGAGTGAGCATTTCTTCTGCATCCAGGAAAGCCACCTCTAGTGTCTCTATCTTCCCAGTGCACATGGCTGGCCCCTGTAGCTTTGAGGATCAGGGTGCAGAGGGGAAGAAAAGTGAGCAACTTTGCCTCCAAAAACCATCTCAGACCTCATTAAATGGGTAATGTTTTCTCTGGGACAGGGCTAGGATGGTGTCGAAGATGCCTTAAAATAAAGGCTATGGAGAATCAAGCAGGGGCCTGAAATTAGACAGAGTAGCAGAGAGTTTGCGCTTTGTTTCAGTTCTCCTGAGAAGGGGTCATCTGTCTGTCAGGTGGCTAACTCTGGAAGGACTCAGGGATCACTGGGTTATTCTGAGATCTCCACTGTCACCCCATTCATCAGCTCTCCCCTCAATTCTTGCCTGCTCCCTCCCACCTTTGCTAAAGCATTATTGCCCATGGCCTCCTAATGCTGGTGAAAGGCATTATTAACAAGGCGCCTTCATAAAAAAAAGGGGGGGGGGGTCTTGCAACTGGAGGCCTGACATCCTTATGTTCATAAGTGCTTTAAAAAAAAAAAAAAAAAAAAGGTGATTATAGAAACAAATATCTCTTCTCCCAGACACCCCACCTGTTAAGGAGGCACGTCTAACTTGCTATGTCTAATTTTTCCCACCAATAATCTTTTTTTTTTTTAATGTTGTATTTCTCGGGGAAAGAAAAATAGATTTTAAAATGGAAAAACCTGTTCTTCAATTGAGTATGCAAAAATCTCGTTGCAGTATTTATTCCAAACCTGCTCTCATAATGTTCAGTCAAGGAGAAAACAGCGAAAAACAGTTGTTGATGGACTTAGCTCAGAACTGGATTAAATAAGCATTAGGCTAGTGGAGCTGATTACAGGAATATGAAAATGCCGTATCTTAATGGTACATATTTTTATGTGGCAGCTCAGTTGCCTTTCATTTTGCAGCTAATATGTCTATTCTTATGAGTCATTTACTTCCTTAATTACCTTTTGCAGGCAAGGCACCATGGTATATTAATGTGAATGATTTTTACTGCCAGTTTATCATACAATGCCCCAGAAGTTGAAAGGCGTAATTGACTTGGAAGAACAGCTCGTGAAGGAAACAATATTTAGTTGACAGTTTTCCTTGTACTCTCTGTTGACGTTTATGAGTTTACACTATGCTAAAGGAGTCATAAACACAATTTTCTTTCAATAACAGCAAAGGGTAGCTTCTAAAATACATTTGTGGAAAACACATTTGTTCATTTCTTGAATAATAGGAAAATAACACATTTCCAGTGATAAGGCCTCTCCGATTGCCAATTGAATTAAACCTTTGAAGGTATATTTATAACCTGTCTCCAAGCATTAGAAGAGACTAGGATTTGGTGGGATTGAAAAGGTTTAATGAATATTTAAATTACACACAGATTTGGGTAAATCATATTTAAATCTAGATGTTTGGGGTGAGACTGGCGGGTACAGTCCTGCCAAGCTTCCTGAAGAAAGGGGAGGCAGGAAGGGAGCTTGAGGATTGGGAATTGTCTGGAAGACTTTTCTCTCAGAAGTCTGTCGCTACATTTTGGGAAAATAAAATCCAAGAATGCACAATGGGTATAACTCCTTATAAGGTCTGGCCTCTGAAGAGTTAAAATAAACCCTGTGCTATTTCTCTCTAGATCTACAGCCCCAAAGGGTGGCTTCTCCTGAACTCCACTTGGCAGGTCCCTGGTGTCAGCCTGCTCCTACAGGCCCCTGGGCCTGTGTGGGCCTTGGTTTGGCACATTGGTTTGGAGGGAGTTAAACTTTTCACGGTTTTCCGGATTGTTTGCAGTTCAGTCCTGTGCAACATAATGAAAGTTTTCTAGCCATCTGTTGTTAAGCTGGCGGTGAGCAAGGCCAGTATATCCAAACAAAGTCCTGGCCGCTGTAAACTGAACCTGTCAGCTTAACATAGCTCTGCTGACCCCTCCAGCTCGTGGGGCAGCCCTCAGTACCAGGCACTCGCTGCTGAAAGCTTTCAAAGGGGAACTATTTTGAGGGTAGGCGGTGGGGCCTGTTTACTTTTCCCTCTGTGTACCTCTCGCTGGCTTGGACTAGTTTATACTTAATGTTTAAATGGATACTTGTCTCCCTTCCTTTTCCAGAGGAAGGACATTACTTCTTACCAGGGGATTTCACTTTTAGGAAAGGGTTTAAGTGTTGATAAATATATGCGAGGCGGCCATGGTTCAAAAGGTATTCTATGAACATATTTTGGTTTCATTATTTTGTCTCTATGTTTGGGGACAAATTGTTCAGGAAAAGAAGTTCTTTAGTTTATTACATAGCTATGCATTTAAAACTGTTCAGGGCTTTTTCCCGTTATTTTTTTTTCTTCCTTTCTGCAATTTGTATTTCATTGTCACAAGTTAATGAGCAACATTACTTAGGTAAGCAGTGTGTACACGATACTCCCTGTTGTGTGGGGGAGTACCTCCTTTTCTGAACTAATTTATAAGGTATATCTACTGCCTAAAATTGCCCAGCTTACCCTTAAAATCATTGCATTATCTTTTGGTATTTTTCCCTTTTGCAGAGGTTAACAATTCTTGATTATATATGAAATATTCTTAATTCATATATAGCAGTGTATATGAATCTCATGAGTATACATGTGTATGTACATATGCACATGGATATCTGTATGTGTACATACATGCATAAACTGCATATGTAAGGTATATATATTATTCTCCACTGTACATTTGTTCCTGTGTAACCTGTGTGGGTAAGTGACTGGAACAGCCCTCATTCCCTGTGGTGCACTGAGTGTTTTCTGTCCCCAGGAGACAGCTGTAGGGAGGTGTCACCAAACCCCACTAAGACTTCCAAGGAGTATGGTAACATTGTTGAATGTCCGATTAATGAGAAGCAGACTCTTAAGGTCACAGCAAGAGGACAGGCAGAGGGAGATGCATGTTTGTGCACAGTACTGGTGTGAAAGGCTTTGGCTTCAACTCTACAATCAAAGGACATGCAAGAGGCAGGAAACCAAAAGTGGGGGTGAGGGATACTTAGGCCTTCCCTTCTAAGGGATCATGGAGTGTTACACAAGTGAAAAAAATAAGCAATTTAAAATTTAAATGAGTGTGCTTACTTCAAAATTCCATGGAGTCCTAATCTATTTAGAAGGTGACTGACATGTAAAGTACTTTTCTGTTTTAATTTTTTTAAGTGTACCATTTCGGGTGGAAATGTCAGGTACCGGGTAATAACCTTGGTGTTTAGGATCCTGCCTTTCAGAACGTGACATTGTGTTTGGTTGTGGGTCCTTATTATTATTTTTTTTTAGAGGAGGACTACATTAAGAGGTCACCTATTAGCTGTGTTCTGGCTGTCTTAAACTCAGCCCTTCTGTCTATTAAAATCAAACCACTGTGTAAACATTCCTGTGTTGTTCTTAGTCTTCACAATGGCCACGGGGATCGGGTTTCACCTGCCTGCACATCTTCAAGCAATTAAAGCAATTAGTGAAGCCATTTCACATTCAAAGATTCAAGGTCTATGGTGACATTCAAGTCCAGCAGAAGTCCTTAAAGGGGAGAAAGGAAGGGGCTAAACATGGCTACCATTCCCTAGCCCTGAGCAGACAGTCTCTCAGTTAAAAATGGTAGCTCTTTAATGGTGTTATTATGAGGTTTTTAAAATGACATTTCAAAAGTTGTTTATATCAAAAAGACCCAACATCATTTAATTATACTAATGAAGGCTTCTTACTTGAGAGATTTTTTTTTTTTTAACAGACCTTTAATGTCCCAAGCAAGAAAAGGAATGTTGCTTCTTGCATCAAAGTGGAGGCAATTGCATTCTTTGTGGAAAAAAAAATCTATTTTTTAATCTACAAGGGAAATTGCATTTCACTTTTATGGTAAACCTCCCTTGTTTGGGGTAAATTACAGTAATGTGGAATATCGAAGTTGAGAAATCCAGGGAGTCAGTGGTGAAAGCAACTACATTGTTCCTTTGTTGTTGATGTCAGAGAAGAATGGAGATTGACTTGTTGTTTGAGTACAGTTCAAAGCAAGATCTTCAGCTAGGACTCTCACATCTCCATGGGATGGGGCAGAGGTAACTTAAAAAAAAAAAAAGCGTAGACTCTGGTGTGGTGTTTGCTGTTTCTTTGTTTGTGTTAGGGACATAAGTAAAACCATTTTTGTGTAACCTGGAAACCATGTTGACAACATGTAATGTTGTTTTGAACTAAGAATTTGTTTTGATAACATAAACACAAAATATGTTTTGACTTAAAGGATATTATTGTTATAAAAGAAGAAAAATATTTACAAATAGTGTGAACATATAACATGTTTTGTCTGTGAACAAAACAGAAAAATATTTGTTAAAAATGTGCAAAATATTTACCCCAAAGTCAAACACATAGTAACACAAACACCTGATACAGTGTGTGTTGACATACCCTGCGAGTTTGAGAACAGAAACTAGACAGTGGCCCCCAGGATTGCACTGCCATGCTCCCAAGACATGGCATCACAGGCCCCTGTGCTGATGATACCTGTGTGCAAAGGCCTGCCTATCAGTGCTAGCCCCTAGACAATTCTTTCAGTGCTCTCACCTTCCTGGCCTGCCATAGCTAAAGCATGTCCAGTTCACTGGAGCTGGTTGAGCTGCTGCAGAAGCACGCTCACTGGAGAGACCTCCCCAACAGAGGCTTGGAGCTTTTCCTTCCCAGGGGTCTCTGTTCAGCTTGCTGAGATGATGAGACTACAGTAATCTTTATAATAGGATGGTTTGTAAGGAATGTTTGTGTGAATAAACTGAATATTTATTTGAAAAGCAGGTCTGTGTGGACACCCTAACCGCTGAGTGCTTCCCAGTCTATTGGTCCTGCTCTTCACACTTTGTTTCTGCGTTTGTTGGTGCAAAGCAAACCATAGACTGATTACAGCTTTGAAAATTGGGCTGTGCATTCTTAATTCCGTATTTTACTGTGAGTTTCCTATGAAGGCAGGGAGAAGAAAGGAAGGGGACGGTGATGAAGTAGTTTAAAAATCCTAGCATAGTATGAAAAAGAGAATCTCACTTTTCCAGTCTCGGAAGAAGCTCACAATTGGGAAAGAACCACAGGGTAACTTTTGTAGAATACTGATGTTCTTTAATCTGGTTCAGCCTCTTCCCTTCCAGTGTTTGTTAATAAACAACTCAAGGGCAGAACTCAGAGAGTCACTGTTGGCTCTAATTAAAACAAGAGGCATCATTTAAAAAGCAATAGTATGCCTTTAAGAAAAAGTTCTTTAAATTTTTTTATGCCTATAAAAAGCCCTTGCAGTAATCCCTTTAAGAAATTGGCCTGTTGGCCTCAAAGCTTCTAGGGGGAACAGTGACTTATCTCTAGGACTGGGGGAATCTGATGTGTGTAACTGCAGGTGGGGCTCTTGTACTCATTCACTGCCTGCCCATTTTAGGAGAGTGTTAGCTCCATGCTAGCTTGGTTTGTGCCAGAGTGTTTCCTGACAGCCCACCTCCCCTGGGCCAGGCTTGTGCTCTCCAATGCCACATTTGAGGACAGAAACGGGGATGGCGGTACAATGTGGCACCGGGGAGCCTTGGGCGCATGCCTTCCCCCTTTTCCTGCCCCTTGGAACAGATTGTTAGCAAACCCTTTGGCACTTCTGTAAATGGACCAACCTGGTTAGAGAAGAGCCTCTGCATTGGACATTCCACTCTTCATGCAGGGGAGAGGCAGACATGGAGGCTCAGGAGGGAGGTGAGGCAGAAAAACCAGATTGATCCCATTTCCCACCCGCCCTTCGCCTCGTCCTGTTTCTGTGATCTGCCTTTTGAACTGTTTTTGTGGCTGATCAGTTCCACCTAATATGTCTCTTGATTTTTGCTATTGTAATACTCAGGCGACATGCTGTTCTCTTCATTTTTGTAAGCTTTAGATGCTTCTGCCTGTCATATTCTGGCGGTTTATCTTCAGCGTCTGGATTTGCTTTCAGACTTGAATGTCTATCAAGCTGCCGTTGCTTTGAATGTGAGATCAAAAGATGAATTCCAGTTTAAAAAAAAAAATCCTTCTATGAAGAAAAGATTGGGGCCTATGTAAACATCTCACTGACAGGTCCCAGTGAGTTATTTTAGCCGAGTATTAGCACCTGCCTGACAGACAGGCCAACATTCCATGCTCAATAACAAATCAGATGCTTTTGAGGCTGGAACTCAGACAACAGCAGTGCCTTTTAGGAAGTTTTTGCTATCTCCTTGTTTTCAATTGAATATGGCTGTTCCACTCTTCCTCCCATTTTTCAAGCTGACCTGCTATACACCTCCTGTTCCTTCTGTTTTCCTTTTTTCTTTCTTTCTTTTTTTAAATGGTACCTGTCAGGTTCTACTGGTGACTGAAGAAGATAGGACCTTGATAATCTGCCTAGGACAGGGTAAGGAGTGTTTAAGTAGGGCAAGTGGGCACTGTACAGTACACAGGTAACCTTCCTGATGGCAGAAGAGGTAAAGGTAAAAGGAAAAGCCATCAAACGAGATAGCGGCACATCCCTGGACTGCTGGATCTTTAAAAATATATGTTACCCAAATCCCGTAAGGTCAGCAGGGTCTGAATACTTCTCTCTCTCTCTTTCTCTCTCTCTCTCTCTCTCTCTCTCTCTGCCCCCCATCCCCCACCTTCCCACCCCCAGCCTATGTAAATGTCACCACAAAAATATCTCAAGAACAGGTTTCCTGAAACCCTGTTGGTGTGTACTTGCCTTTATGCAGGGGCTGTGTTTGGCTAGGGCTTGGTCTGCTGTGGCACACCGTGTGTGCTGTGTTCCTGCTTGCCATCCTGGAGTGATTTAGATCAGTTGAACATTAATAGATTTCTTTAAGTGCTCCGTGCAACTTTGAAAATTACCTGCAAGCTCCAACTGATCTTCCAGCTTTGAAAGTGAAGAATTACTTGAGGAATTCTTGTGGTTTCCCTGTCATTGAGTGAGAGCCCAGCCAGCTACTGTGGAGACAAACCTCCCTGAGGTTGCCTACAAAGGGCAGTGTTCCAGTGTGTTCTCTCCTCGAGTGTGCTTCAGCCGCTCAGCACTTCCTGTTTATTCAAACATCTCTCTTACCACTCGGCAAACCCCCGCTTCACAGAAACAGCCAGAGCTCATCCACAGCAAGACGGAACTGCAAAGGGAGCCCGGTGCCGACTCACTCTGTCAAACTCTTCATTTTCTCTGTGAGTGTCCAGAGGGGGGGAGAACATTTTCAGTAGGTTAAACTTTTTAAGCTAGGATCTTTGCTTCGGCAGGCGTTCTGTAAAGGACAAAATGAGATGCTCCGAGTTGTTTACTGGGTGCTTCCTTCCCTCCCTCCTCTCTCCATCTAAGCTTTTTTTCTTCTTCGTCTTCCTTTTTTTCCACCGTTGGGATCCTCTTAACTCCTCGTTGATTCTCTCGATTTCACATGTGGCTTTGGCTCCTATCAGGAAGAACCAGCCAGTGTTGCCAGACACTTTTACAGGCTGATGTCGATTGTAACTTTCCCTCTGCTGTGTGTGTGCCGCCTGCTTTTTTTTTTTTTTTTTTTTTTCTTTTCTTCCTGTTATCTCAAGTCCTGAGAGACTGTAGGGATAGTGCTTGTGACATTCTGCAGAGTTATCCTTGGGAGGTTGACATCATGACACTGTCCTCATGGGCAAATCGGTCTTGATAATATTTGTACCAATTTCATGCCAATAAAAGTCAGACTGCTGAAACACTCACGGTCATTATCTCATTCATATTACTATTGTTTAAACGGATGGGCTGTAAAGGGAAAGCCTGCCTAGCTTCCAGCAACGGTTCATAACTGTGATATCGGACACTTTTTTGACCATTTTCACTGTGGCTAATTAGGACGGCTGAGCAAGCCCTGGCATTGGGGCTGGCAGAGCTTGTAACTCTTGGGCTCCTCAGGAGAAATGACTTTCAAACACATGGTATGAGCTTTTAAAAATGGTTCCACCTTTTCCTGTCCTGCCCTGGTCCACCCTCTGGCTTCTCTTCCCTCCCTCTCTGCCCCCTCCAGCCCTGTTCTTTAGCTTCACTATAATTGGCAAGCCAGGTGTTTTTTTTTTTTGTTTTTTTTTTTGTTTTTTAATTTTTTGATGAGGGAATAGACAGGAAGTAGAAAACTGGCTCTTTTGATCTTAAGAGAGTTGCTATTATTCTGAACTTGGTTAGTCCTGAGACTAAATATCCATAAACTTCAATATTTTCAACAGCATCTATTGGGGTAGGGAAAGAAATAAAATTGTCATGGTTGTCCAAACCGTCTAACAGGAGAGACATTTACAAATAAACAAGTCTGTGTGTACTGCTGTGGCTGAGATAGCTTTTTTTTTTTTTTTTTTTTATAATGTCCAGAAGTTGTTCTGCTTTGCAGGGGAAAAAAAGATGTTTGCGACTGCCTTAAGGACAATTTGTTTAACAGTAGGAGTAGTGGGGGAAGATGGAAACACTGAGAGGGATATTTACTCAGATGTTAGTGTAGGTGTGGGGCCTGAGCACAGTGTGGGACAATGTGCTGCTTTTCTCCCTATCTCAGTCTGTTTGATGACCATCAAGTTTCCCAGCTCACTGAATTTGTTTTTTCTGGATGGCATGTTTGATTATTTATCAGAAGGGAAGGGAGGAGGTGAAGCAAATAAACATGTGACCAGCGTCTGTTTTGTTTTCCACTCCAAAAGCCATGGCCTTTACCAGATACACAGAAAATAATAAATGCATTGTTTTAGGATAAAAGGAAATTATACATGCTCTTTTTTTTTCTTTCATTTTTTTTAAGACAAGTGACTTAACCCTTCAAGCTCAGGGCCTTTTTCTCTTCCTTTAAAAAATGCTTTCTGAGGCTTTGTCAGGCTTTGTAGTAAGAATGAGCTTAGAGCAGTGGATGAGTATGGTTTCTGAGGATTAGTGGTTCAGTACTTTGGAAGAGCTAGATGCCTGCACCACTCAATGGCACCACATTATGGTGCTTTATGGCTCGCTTTAATAGGAATCCCATCTCACTAATAAATAGCTGTTACAGTTTTGGTGAAGGCAGAGGAGTTTATTCACTTGCTTGTTTATCGGGTGTTCTTTGGTTTTATCTGGTACTAAAGATTGGGCACAGGGTCTCTTGCATACTCTTCTCTGAGCTATTATGACCAGGCTGTTTGGGGGATTTGGAATCTCAACTCTGAGCAGCTAAAGGCACATGTATGCGTTTCTGTGGCTGGTGAAGAACATTAAACTACATTAAAATGCCAGACAGGGTTTGGCTCCTCCCTAAAGGCTGTCACATGTTATGAGAAAAGAGGTCTACTTGGGCCGTTGTGTCCCTCAAAAATTCCTTTTAGGGCAGGAAATAGTTGAGCATTTGCCTAGTAGAAATTAGGCTCTGAGTAAAATCCCTAGTACCTCCAAATGATGTGCATATATATTCTGACATTATGCTATGTAATACTAGTTTCTGTAATTATATAATATTTTTTCCACAGTCTTAAAGATAGCTACAGCCTGTAAATACTTGAGAGTCCAAGGGAAAGTCCTAAGTCTGCATTCAGTGTAGATTTTAAAACAAGCCATCTAAAATTATCTTTTCATTTTAGCCTCTCAGTTTTCAAAAGGGGTTGGCATGAGTGACATTCTCTGGGCATAGGTACACCTGTTGGCACCTTCTTCAGAAACAGAGTCAGGGTTCACAAAGGAACCCCGTCACACAGACTCATCCCGTAACAGCAGTGTGCATGGTCCTAACCTGGTGACTGGCCCAGGCAAAAGGCAGCCCTGTAAATCACAGCTGAAATCTGTGTGTTTGCCTATACTGTTTGGGAATGTGAACTGAAAATATGCACACAGAGGGATTCCCTCTCCATTGACTATATAAGGAAGAGTGCAGCCAAGGGCCGATACAGCATGGCTTCCACTTGGCTGGCTCTGCCTTAGGCTTGGGGATCTGGGGAGCTTTGCTTTGGTAAGGGCAACAGTGGGAACCAGTAGCCTGTCTGCCTCCTTCCTGTCATCTGAAGTACTCCACAAAGGCCCTTGGTTGGATAATCATACTTTGTAGTTCTCCAGAGCCTTTTGTCTGTAGAAATCAAAGTGCCTGACGAATGTGAACCTGTTGGTACTCAGAACACCCTTGGGACATTACTAGGTTGAAAAGGTGATCCCACTTTTGAGGTGGGAAAGACGTCCTGTTGTTAAAATAGTTTACAGTTCCCGGGTGTGTCTGTGTGAGTGCTAAGACTGGACCTGCCCAGGGTGACTTTGAGAGTAGGAAAAGCACCCCCGCCCTCCCTGGTTATGTCTGACTACAATCATCATCTTATGAGAAAGTGTTCTGCCCTGAAAAAAAAACTCGCCTGGAAAGTATAGCTAGTTTGTGATATGGGGGTGAAAGGCAATGCTGACAAGTCCTGCTAAACACTAACCTGTTTATGTTCAGAGTTGGGATTTTTTTTTTTTTAAATATTCAGCATGAGCTCAATATCCTGGGTTTTATTTTGTTTCACTTAAACTAAGAGTGATATCGGAGACTTAACTTTTACCAAAAAATCAATTTAGTATGTCTTTTTGAAGACACATACCTGTTGGCTATGAGTCAATTCCAAGTTGCTATATGGTTTCATTCTTTGTGGATAAAAGATCTGAACCCTTTCATTCACCCTGAATGAGTGGCTGATCCCTGGCCTGCAGTCACCTTCTTTCTGTGTCTCCGAAGAGCACATTAAAATGTTGCTGTTCTAAAACCCTGAGATAGACAGAAGTTTGCAATGTACAGTGATACAATTGAGCTTACTTTGGTTCCTAATAATGTTTGTTTGTTGGAACCTGGGTATACAGATTAGATCTGAAAAATCCTTGCATTTTAGAAGTAACTTTCCAAGAAACTTCATGATTCAGGAACCTGTCTTTTCAACAGGCCATCCAATGTCGACAATGTATCAGGACAGGTGGTGTTATTCTGCTTCAGTTTTACCATTTTTTCCCCCTAACTCAGTCACTTCTTTTCCTGTGTTTTCTATGTATTACCTGTGTTAATTATGACACTGCTTCTGGGTTTTATTCCTGTTCTTGCTAATGTACAGGAAGGTTTAGTCACTTGATCAGACTCACCAGCTAACAGGTGGTGAAGTGGGACTTGGGGTCCAGGCACAGTGACTGATTGTCACTTAGTCGCCCCACACTCCACTTCTATAGAGATATTCTAATGTGCTAGAAAACAAAGTGGCCAGATTTTAGACTTGTAATGATTCTCTCAGGGTCAGTAATTCCCCCAAATTCCCAACGAATCATTATTTCTTCATGCTTGGAAACTCAAGTTCAACCATATGATAAGCTGTGGTTACCGGGAGTTCCAGAGGTCACTGTCACTGCCTGAGCATAACTGTGAGCACAGCGGTACACCAGGCAAGCACAGTTTGGTTTATTCCAAGCAGGGTCTCCCTGTGTAACACAAAATCAGGCCCTAACCTAAACTTCCTGCCTTGGACTTCGGAGTACTGAGGATGTTAGGCATGTGCTACCATGACAGATATTTTGTTTTCAGGGTTTTACTTTTATTGTTAAATTATGTGTATATGTGGGGGAGGAGAGGGGATTGTGTTTTGAATTCAGTGCCTGAAGCCCAAGGCATCAGATCCTGTACAGCTGGAGTTAAATGGTTGTAAGTCATTTACAAATGTGGGTGCTGAGAACTGAACTTGTGTCTTCTTCAAGAACAATATGAGCTTTTTAATTGCTGAACCATCTTGCCAGCTCTGGCTGATTTCGCTTCTTAATTCTTTATTTTTTTCAGATATCCTTTGAATTCTTTGAGCAATACCTCTGTTCAATCAATCTAATTTTCTGCCTTCCATATCTGCCATAAGGAATAAGAATAGACTCTTTTGAAAAAAAAAATGTTCACTGTGAAGTAGCTTTTGTTCTGGAGGGGTGGATAACAGTGCAGAGAGCTGGGCTGGCTTGTGTGAAGCTCAGGTTCCACCTCAGTGGAGGCATGAAGAAGGGACAAGTTGCTTTAGAGTGTCTTCTTTTTATATTTAAAAAAGGTATGTGTTTGTTTGTGTTTTGTACATACCTTTTAATGTGTACAGAGGCCAGAAATGAATATTAAGTATCACATTTGATCACTCTTACTTTTTGGAGACAGGGTCTCTTACTGAACCTGAAACTCACCCATTGTCTATAATTATCTGACCAAAGGCCTAGGAGATCTTTCTGTCTCCAATCCCCCAACACTAAGGTTATAGACATGTGTCACCTGTGTGCCCTTTTATAGGTTCTGGAGATTCAAGCTTACGGCCCCATGTTTGCATAGAAAATATTTTATTGCCTGAGTCCTCAATATATTCCAAATGTGCCTCCTTTTCCTAAAAGACTCTGCCATCTCAGGCAAGTAGTTCCATCTCCACCTCAGTAGAGGAATGCCACATGCATGCTTTATGGGGTACAGAGTCCTCCCAGGTGTGCCCTTTCCTGCAGGACCATGAAGGGATTATCTCTACTCTTGTGACCTTAAACACAGGATATGAAGTAGTTTAGAACCAATGAAGGCCCAGAATTGACAGAGGAAGTGGATAATTGATGGCCTCAGTACTTGGACAGGTGTCCCTGTCAGCACTCACTCTTTGCTTCTTACTAGCCACATAATTCTTACATGCATGGTGCTGTTAGTATCATTATGCAACCAAGCTCCAGCAGGTACTGAGCTGAGGACTTTACATGTGCACGTCAGGTAATCTTTACAGTTTCACCTCTTTCTGTGTTGCATGTCATTATACCTCACGGAATGATGAGAACTGAATGCACTGATGCGTCTTCACTCCTTAGTGCTTGTCTGGTGAAAATACTCAGCAGCTGCACAGTTGGATGTGAGTGATTTTTGTTGTTGATTGAATATGATCTGCCATATCACGTCTGGCCTTGAAGTTGCTATGCAGCCTGGGGGAGTGACCTTGATCCTCCTGTGTACAACACTCAGTTGTGGAGGTTCCTGTCACATGTTACCATGCATGGTGTGCCTGGTGCTGAGGATCAAACATAAGGCTTTGTGCCAGTTAAGCATGGATTCTACCGACTGAGCTACCTCCTCCAGCACTACTGACATCATCATCTTTAGCCTCAGTGACCAAAGCTCAGAGCAATTTGAAGAATGTAGCTATTTAACATTCCCTAGCTCCCACTCCATACACTCCGTGTATGTATGTATATGTATATTTTATGTACAATTATAAGAGTGTGAGAATATATGATGATTTCAAAACCAGGGCAGTTAGACATGGTGGCACATATCTTTAATTCCCGCACTGGAGAGGCAGAAGCAAGCAGATCTCTGAATTTGAAGCACTCCTCTTCTGTTTAATGATTTCCAGACTAGCCAAATAAAACTTAAAATGAATTAGTTGATTAAGAAGCAGATGAAGGCTGAGCTTGTGTAGACTTAGTATGTAAAGTACTTGCCATATAAACATGAGGACCCAAGTTCAGGTCCCCAAACCCACACGAAGCACAATGCAGCAGCAAGCATTTGTAATTGCAGAGCTCTTAGGGCCAGATGGGAGGCGACAACACTGAGAGTCTCTGCAAGTTCAAGGGACAAATAACCTGGCATGCTCAGCAGAAAACAGCTGAAAGACAAGTCTGACAGCAGAGCTTGCCCCAGTCACCCCCACATGCATGCTGTACACATGTACCCCAATTCATATGAACAGAGCCGAGGGGGAAGTGGGTGTGTGGAAGGAGAGGGAGGGGGAGGGTTATAGTAGGAGGTTTCTGGCCCAGACTTTTGGGCCTAACCTCAAGGTTTAGACCCACAGACCCGCAGACATGCAGAGACACACAGATGCTTACAATAGTTTTAGGCTGATCGGCCTAAGGCTCAGGCATATATAACTTGCTAACTCTTTACCCTTAATCTAACCCATGACTCTTATCCTGTTCAGCCATGTGGCTCGGTACCTTTTCTCAGAGCAGCATAGTTGTCCTCTGCTTCTTCTGGCTTCTCTCTGGCTTCTGCTCTGTGCTTCCTGTTCTCAGAGTTTTTCTTAGTCTGGTAGCCCCGCCCACATTTCTTGCCTGCCTTTGGCCAATCAGCGCTTTTTATTAAACCAGTGGGTGGGACAATTATTTACCATGTAACAACATAATCCTTAGGACCAGAAATCCTTAGTCCCTGAAAGCCAGACCACATGGGTCCAGAGAGTTATGCTACTGGGCTTTAGAAAAATTGTGCATTTGGGGGGGGGGGGGAGAAAAGAAAATCTGTGGTTGTAGGCCAGAAGATAGCATAGTTGGTAGGTAAAGTGCTTGTGAGAGCCTAAATTAATCCCCAGATCTCACAATTGAAAATAAGTTTAAGTATGTTTTAAAAGCCTGCTGTGGAGGTGTGTACTTGTAAACCCAGTGTTAGGGAGGTGGAGACGGGCAGATCCCTGAGGCTCTCTGGCCAGCTAGTCTAGCTATTTGGTGAATTCTAGACCAGTGAAGAGACTCTTGTCTCAAATAAAAGTAGTCCTTGAGAAATGGCATCTTAGGTTGGCCTCTGGTCAGCATGCACACACGTATGTGCACAGGTATACACATTCAATCACACAACCTTTGTGATCTCTTTAGCCCTCTTAGGAAAGGAAGGTTGTTTGTTTGTTTTTAATTTAAATTCTTAAACTTAGCTGGGTGTGGTGGTGCACATCTTTAATTCTAATAATTAGGAGGTGTAGGCAGATGGATCTTTGTGAGTTTGAGGCTAGCCTGGTCTGATTAGTGAGTGCTAGGACAGCCAGGGCTTTGTAGGGAGACCCTGCCTGAAACAAACAAATTAACAAACAAGGAAATAAATAGATAAGTAAGTAGGAAATGAGTGAGTGAATGAATAAGTAAATAAATGAATAAATAAGTAAATAATTAAGTAAATAAATACAGACTTTAAACTTTTGAGAATTGTGTATTGTATTTAAGTCATTCCTGCTCATTTTTCTCTTCCTGTGCCCTTTCTCTCCCTCTTCAGTTTGTGACCTCGTCCTCTATGTCGTTAGACACACACACAACCTACAGAGTCTATTTAGGTCATTCTGTGTACATAAGTTTAAGGACGACCAGGGTTCATCATACAAAACTATGCCTCGTCTCAGCTGCCGTTGGTGGCCTGTAGCTCTTCACCTTGGGGTAGAGCTTGTGAAACTTCACCCGTCCATGTCCATGTTGGCGTATCAGGCAGTGCAGCCGCTATGCAGGTATTGTTTAGGTAGATTTACTGGGTGCAGCATCGCCGTCTTCACAGCTCATCCTGGTTCCTGGCTCTCAGGATCTTTTCACCCTACTCTTCTGAGGTGTCCCATGAGCCTCCCGTGTAGTGGTTGCACTTTTGTGCCTATTGGAGAGAGGTATCGTGAGATCACTTGTTCTTTGCATTTTGAATAGTTGTGGGTCTCTGTAATATACCCCAAGTCTTTCAGAGAGAAGCTTTGCTGATGCAGGATGTGAGATACACTTACCTAGCTCCTACAAGTATCTTTCAAAAAAATTCCTTTCCAAAAATATCCAAAGTGTTGAAATCTTGTCCCAGATGGCTTGAATAATGCACAGGGATCAAGGAATGATAATGACTGTATCTCTGTCTCCAGAGCAGATGGATGGTTCAAGGTAGCAAGAGAGGTAAGAACATTCAGAGAGAAGAGCTGGGGATACCCAGGCTTGGGAGTTTTCACAGCAGGAGAATCTCGGCAGCTGCCAGGGTCACAGCAGTGTTGGTCCCCTAGATCTGAGAGTAGCGTCAAACTCTGTGGCTTCATGGAACTGGTTTGTAATCAAAGAAAGGTGAAATAGAGATGGGAATCTGGTGACCTTGGACTCTAGGCCTGCCAGTGTGGCAGTCATTCTAAGCATCCTTGGATGGAGAGCTTGGTTGGGGGAAAAAAGTCATTTTCTATGGTGAATAAAGGATTGTGATATTAGAAAGTTTGATACTATAAAACGGCCATCCCTTGTCCTGAACACAGAAGGAACCAAGGCCACCCTGTGTTTGCGGCTCTCTGTGACCTCACATCCATGTGCCAGGATTCCTGGTCACCACCATTTTTGGTCTAATCAGTGACCTTGCCAGTGTGAATATCTAGTTCTCTGGAGACAATGTTTGTTTGTTTTTCTGCCCTGCCACTCTCTACTTTTTCGACCTTGTACAAGTCACAGTCTTTGTTTTTCTACTTTGAATCAAGAAATATAAAACTTCCCCCACCTCCCTGAGAATAGCAGAGCAGTAGATAAAACAGCTCAGAAGGGGAGGGGGGAGCTGACCCTAGGGTGTGGGCCACTCAGTCAGTTCTGCTTCTGCTAAGGTCCCCGTGTATAGTCCTGGTGGCCAAAGTTCCCTTCCGTCTCCTGGGGCCCATTTTGTTTTGTCTGTGATGCTGGGATTAGAACTGAAGGCCTTTTGAAGCAAACACTCAACAGCTGAGGTACATTCTCAGCCCCTTAAAGTGTTACCGGAGGGGAGGGAATCATTGCTTACCTTCCCTCCCTCCCTCCCTCCCTCCCCACCCCGAGACAGGGTTTCTGGGTGTAGCCCTTTCCCTCTGGAACTCTCTGTAAACTGAGCTGGCCTGTAAGGAGCCCAGGGATCCATGTGTTCCTGCCTCCCGAGTGCTGTGACACAGGTGTGCACTCAGCAAGGCTGTTCTCTGTACTGCTGTATGGAGGGAGGGCAGGAGACAGGGTGTTTCCTCCTTCCCTGCAAATACTTTCTTCTTATCACGTCTTGTATGGGCGCTCTTTCTTCTCATTCTTCTTTGTGTTTGTTTGCTTTCTTTTTCCTTTTTAAAAAAGATTCATTTTTATTTTATGCACACTGGTGTTTTGCCTGCATGAGTGTATGTGTGAGGGTGTCAGATCCCCTGGAACTGGAGTTGCAAACAATTGCAAGTCACTACATAGGTCCTGGGAATTGGATCTGGGTCCTCTCGAAGAGCAAGCACCCTGAGTTCTCGGCCTCTGATCCATCTCTCCAGCCCTTGCTAAAATTTTACCTCTAAACCATTTTCTTCCTTCCTCATCCTCTTCTTCCTCTTGTCTTTCTTCCCCACTGTTGACTTGAGGAAAGAGAAAGAGGCCTTTGGGAAGCACAGCCTCTCAGAGTGTTCTAAGATGTCTGACTCCTACACAGGAAGGAGATTCCTCTTTTTCTCCTTTACCTGCCGTGTGTGTGTGTGTGTGTGTGTGTGTGTGTGTGTGTGTGTGTGTGTGTGTGTGTGTGTGTGCGCGTGCGTGTTTGTGTGTATGTCTGTGTGTGCGTGTGTGTGTATGTGTGTGCGTGTGTGCATGTGTGTGTGCATGTGTGTGTGCGTGTTTGTGTGTATGTCTGTGTGTGTGTGCGTGTGCGTGTTTGTGTGTATGTGTGTGTATGTGCGCATGTGTGTGTGCGTGTTTGTGTGTATGTCTGTGTGTGCGTGTGTGTGTATGTGTGTGCGTGTGTGCATGTGTGTGTGCATGTGTGTGTGCGTGTTTGTGTGTATGTCTGTGTGTGTGTGCGTGTGCGTGTTTGTGTGTATGTGTGTGTATGTGCGCATGTGTGTGTGCGTGTTTGTGTGTATGTCTGTGTGTGCGTGTGTGTGTGTGTGTGTGTGTGTGTGTGTGTGTGTGTGTGTACAAAAACTTTGTGTTTTATTTACATCATGGAAACTCACTATACTTTCAGGAACAATTTACCCACACACTTCAGGCTTCCACATTAACCAGTTTGAATCCAAGGTCCAAGAAGATGTGAATCTATATTAGTCATAATGAATTGCTGGGACGCAACCTCATAAAAAGCACTGGTAGAAAACAGAGGGTTAATATCAGGAGTTATAGATCCTTGGATTGGTTTACCCTCCCATTTGGCCCTGTATTGCCTGGACCATGTATTCAGTACTTCTCTTTTTCTTTCTTTCTTTCTTTCTTTCTTTCTTTCTTTCTTTCTTTCTTTCTTTCTTTCTTTCTTTCTTTCTCTCTCTCTCTCTCTCTCTCTCTCTCTTTCTTTCTTTCTTTCTTTCTTTCTTTTTAAATAAAAGCAAAGTCTGGATTTAACACAGGGAAAGCAAGCCTTGATGCAGCATCCAGGCTCACATTGATTTACTTACTTCACATGTCTTCACTGTGTGTGTGACTGGTGTACACATGAGGGTTTGAGCTGTTCTCCATGTTAGGTGTCATCTTTCTCTTTTCCTCTCCATGTTCTTTCTTTTTTATTCATTTTATGTATTTAGTGTTTTGTATGCATATGTCTGTGCCCCACATGCATGAGTTACAGTTGTGAACTAACATGCGGGTGCTGGGAATTGAACCTGGGTCTTCTGGAAAAGCAGTCAGTGCTTTCAACTACTAAGCCATCTCCTTAGGCCCCATATTATTTCTTGAGACAGGGTCTCTCACTGAACCTGGAGCTCGCTGGCCTGGCTTGACTAGTGAACTCTAGCGATGCTTTACCTCCAGTGTCTGGACTCTAGACCTGAGTCGCTGTACTCGGTTTTTGTGTTGATGCTGGAGGTCCGGCCCAGGTCCTCATGCTCGTTCACTGAATCGTCCGTCCGTCTCTCTAGCCTCCCAGCTCACATTTTATGGTTCCTAATTAACTCGAATCCTGTGTTTCGACAGTGATCACATTGCCTGAGGTAGTAGCCCCCAGGCTGTGGTCTTGTCCAATTCCTGTGAGTTCAGCATGCTAGGGCTTGGGCAATGTTTAAGTGGAATCTCTCCAAAGACAACTCAGGTGCAGGAGCCTTGGCAGGGTGACTCAGTGTCTGGCACTGGATCCAGTAAAGAGCAGCCAGCTACTGCTCCAACAAGGTGGCTATAGGTTCCTGTGTCCGTCCATCCGTAGGAGGAGGAGGATGGGCTGGCATATTCCTTCTTTCTGGCTGTCTTTCTTAAGAGGCTTCAAACAGGCTTCCTGAAGGTTTATAGCCATTAAACTTATTTCATTCAATTTTGCAAGAAGATCATAGATTGACTTTTTTAATAGTCTCATGAAAATTCTTATTCTTTGGCGGGAAGTATCCTCTGTGTGTCTTCCAAATAAAAAAGTATTAGTCATAATACAGGGTACACTGACCCCGGGTGCTTCCTAGGTCTCCATTAGGGGAGTGACTTGTAGCAAAGCCCTTCTGTCAGGGACTTCTGAACTCTCTCCAGGTGTCTCTAGTTGAAGTTGCAGCGGACTTGAGCTCCCAGCATTAATGCTGGAGAAATGCTGAGGCAGCTCCACAGGACAAGCCTATTTCCTTCTTCCCCCTCTCTTTAAAATAAGGCACAATTATCACTATCTGTCTTCCATTCTAATAGCGTTCAGTCTAGTAAATGGCTAACACAGAACTCTGTTCCCTGCCTATTCTCTTCCTGTGTTTGTAAATGTGTTAAATTCTGAAGTGAAGGATGTCCTCAGTAATTGTCACTGCGACGCCAACTACTCAGTGTGTAGCTTAATCAATGTGAAATCGAGTCAGTACAGATATGTATGGGGCCTAGCAGGGAAAGATACAATGTAGAAGTGCAGGCTGGGTGGCATGAAAGAGTGGTCTGGGTCCTTGGGGGATGCTTCCTCATGGCCTCTCATCTCTATCCGTTTGACATATGTGTGCCCCTTGCCTATTAAAAAAAAAAAAAAAAAAAAAAAAAAAAAAAAAAAAAAAAAGGACAGGATCTCGCTGTTACTCTGACTGCCCTGGGTAACTCTTGGAGATCTGCTTGCCTCTGCTGTTGCAGGACTTGGATTAAAGGCATGTGCTACCACTCCCAGCTCTCTTTTGATTATAACCTGAGGAGTGTTAGGATGCTGTGCTGCTGAGATGAGTTATATCCTCCTCATTTTTTGTCATTTCTACCTTCATACTGTCCCTTCAGTTCCTGTGCAAAGACTGTGGGCCGTTTTGGGAACCCATGCAGGATGCCCTGTCTAATGATCTCCTCTTGAAGCATGTGCTGAAATCTTAGGATACTCCCGTGCCCCAGTTAATCTTAAGGCCGCACTCTGCTCCAGCCACCTCTGAGATCTGAGTCTGAAGGATTGAGGACAAGTGGCCATCTGGAGTCCATACCCCACTTTGAGTAGAGGAGACCCCATCAGTAGTGTGTGTCCCACTGCTTTAAGGGAACATATGCCTATTACCTACCCAGACTTGTGGAGACAGCATTTTGTTTCTTTTTGGGGGCATCAGAAACAGGACCTAATGATCTGTTGAGGAACGTTCTTGCCCTATAATACTTATATAGTCACCTGCATGGTTGTCTTTTCTTGGACATAGAATATTTTCCAGTCAATGAAATGTCACTGTGAGAGGCGCTTGCTCTCCCACCATTTGCTGGTAACCAAAGGTTCCATTTGAAGTACATTGTCAAATGCTTTTAAAGATCCAGTGGGGGAGTGGGAGTTGGAGATGATTCAGTCAGTACACTGCTTTCCCTGGGAACATACGGGACCCAAGTTCTGTTTCCCAGCATTTACCTAAAAGTTAGGCAGAATGTGGGTGTGTATGCTGGAGAGGCAGAGACAGGGTGATCTCTGAGGCTTGCTGAATCTTGAACTTCAGGTTCAGTGAGAAACTATGTCTTAAAAATAGAGATGGGGTAGTGGTGGCACACTCCTTTAATCCCAGCAGAGACAGATAAAGGTGGATCTCTGAGTTTGAGGCCAGCCTGGTGTATAGTGAGTTACAGGACAGCCAGGGGTACACAGAGAAACCCCATCTAGAATCCCTTTCCTCCAAAACAAAACCAAAAAAAGGTGAAGGACAATTGAGAACACTTTATATAAATCCATGGCTTCCACATATACATGCACACATAGGCAAATACACACACACACACACACACACACACACACACACACACACACACACACACACATTAGAGAATGTACTGCTTCAGAATGCTATTGGCTCTCTAGACTGCTATTAGCTCTCTTAGAGGCTGTTGTTTCTGTTCCCTCCTGTGGAAGGATCCCAGGGAGATGGAGAGCTGGGTTTCTCCACAGGCTATCTACAGAGCTCTGTCCACCTGATGAATGCTAATCTTTGAGGTGGTTCTTGCTGACTATGCCCCAAACCAGGAGGAGATTGAAACAGGTAGGAAAGGCTTGTATGTGTACAAAGAGGGCCAGAGGAGGCATGGTGTTGTAAGCAAGATACCCTTCTTTCCAAATTTCTTATGCTTGTTTTTTTGTTTGTTTGTTTGTTTGTTTGTTTTGTTTTTTGTTTTGTTTTTTTGATGTGTATGATTATTTGTCTACATGTATGTGTGTGCCTGGTGCCCATAACAATCAAAAGAAGGTATCAGATGCCCTGGAATTGGAATTGTAGATGATTATAAACCACTATGTGGGTGCTGGGGTTCAAACCTGGTTCCCCTGGAAGTGCAGCCAGTGCTCTTAATCACCAAGGCATCCATCCCTGGGTGTGCAGTGGCTGGTATTGGTCCATGAAATGTCTGAGAAGCAGATTTTATCTTGAGGGGTACAGAGAGTCCAGCAGAGAAATCGGAGAAGAGGCGAACAACTCTGACCAACTTTTAGAGCTACAAAACAGAAAATGTCTGCGTAGAGAGCCAGAAGCACTCCCTGGCTAATCAGGTACATGTCTTTGGTGGCTTTTTGTTTTTATTTGCTTTTGAGGTCCAATGTATTAAACCCAGAGCCTCACACAGGGTAGACAAACACTGTGTAAGTGCACTAGATTCATCCTCCCCCTTAAGATAGGCTCTCACTGAGGTAGCCCTGGCTGACCTAAAACAGCCTATTTTGTAGTCCTTACCTTTAACTGGTTTTCATTAAGTAGCCCAGGCTGGCCCTGAATTTGTAATCCTCCTTCACTGTAGCTTGGATTACAAGCCAGGTCCCACACCACTGAGGGGCTGTAAATTACCTGATAGAAACCCCACAGACTCAAGAGTTTATATCAAGTGTGTGATGATTTTGGCCTTTGAAGCACATGGATATATTTCTTATGTCCCGGTTTCTTTTGAAAAACATATAGGCGATTATGGGTTTCAAGAAGAGTTTATTCACAATTCCCTTGCCTGTTAGCCAAATTTAAATCAGAAGGGAGAACTGATTTTTAAAGGAAGGCTCACAGGAAAAAAAATCTCCTCAAGTACAACAAACAAAGCAAAACTCAGAGGAAGCACCAACGAACAGAGGACAGACCTGGACACGGGTGCCAGCTCCCCCTCCCCCATAAAAGAAAGGGCTGTGTAGGAAGTTACTGTTAAAATTCAAATCCAACATCATAGTCACATATGGCAATATATTCTTCTTTTGGCTTTCCCTACTCTTTTAAATGAGTAAAATCTCTGCCTATTTTATGACCTCAGCAGAGCAGATAGATGAGTGGGCCAAATTTGGCCTATAGTATCTGTGATGTGACCCAAGACTTTCCAAGTATTTTTTTTTTTTTTTTGATGACCTCCACCTGTCAGTCTCACCCTAGACCATCCACTAAAATTGTTATGTAAAATCTCTTCCAAAGGTTTGTTCCTTCCAGCTTGCTTTACGTATGTGTGTGTGCTTGCAAGAACGATGTTTTATGTAAACATGTTATTATTTCTTTAAAAGTGGTAAACATGTTTTTGAGTACTGGCTACCTTGATAAACATGCTAAACATAGGATTACCTGGCCCCTCATCTAAGCACCTGCTATGAACCTGAGACACAAATAGCTGAAATGTGGTAAACATGCCTAAGTAAAACATCATTTGTAAGAAGCAGATGGCACTCATTTACTTAAAAAGTTAAGGCATTGTTGAGAATGGAACCATCTTGAATCCAGAAAATGAAGACATATTGCAGATGCCCAGGTTCCAGGTTACTATGGAAATACAGCCCAGCAAAGTAGCAACCCATCCCATAGTTTAGTTTATAGACTCTGTGCAGACACTTGGAGATGGTCATGGACTTTGGCATCTCTGATCCCTTTTGCAGATAGGGCCTTAGAGAAGAATCAGAGCAAAGCAGCAGCAGGGCAGTTACTCTAGATGAAGGTTTTGCACATGTGCACTCCCTTTTCTGTAAGTTTACAGGGCTGTTTCTAAGTGCCAGCTTTATCAGCAGCTTCTGCTGGGTGACACCCTCCAACTGAGCCTTTATTGTAACCTGATCTCGGCGCTCGCTCAAATACAGCACAGAGTCATCCAGTGCCAGGCAATTGTCACATCTTTTATAAAGGAAGTGTTGATTCAACCCAGCCAGGAAGAGCCACCAGGAGTAAAAGGTCTCCAGAGATAGGATTGGGCCATTTCAGTTATTTACATTAGTGCTTGGCCTGGAACATGAGCCAGAGGCACTGTGCGCTGCAACAGAGACCTTCTTTGATTTATTCAGGTCCTTGCACATGAATGCTCTCACCTCTTTTCTTCCTCCTCACCTGCCTGTCCTCTCCATTCCTCTCCCATATGTGTACAGACACACACCACATACTTAGCCTCTTTCCAGTGATTCATTTTATCTTCTAACAGCTCATGAGAATCTTCTCTCCAGTTGTCATCGAGACACTGGTAGGAAAGTAAGATCTGTTTTTTTCTCATTTCTCTGTGGTTCTAGAATAAAGATCATCTCTTGGGCTAAACTACTGGAACCCGAGTTAAAGGGTGTCAATGTGTATTGATACATCCTGGTTCAAAATGGCTGTTAAGGGCTCATATTTGGGAAGCATCACGAGCACAAGTATGTGCGACGGTCTTTTCAAAATTTCCTCAGATCAGATCAACTATGAACACATAAGCTGAGGATGATCTTGAACTGCTAATCCCCCTCTGTGGTGGTTTGAAAGAAAATGGCTCCCAAAGGGAATGGCACTATTAGAGGTGTGGCCTTGTTGGAGGAAGTGTGTCACTGTGAAGTAGAGCTTTGAGGTCTTCCTATATGCTCAAGGCATGCCCAGTGAGACAGTTCACGTTCTGTTGCCTGTCAATCAGGATGTGGGACTCTCAGCTCCAGCAACATGTCTGCCTGTATGGTGCCATATCCTACCAGGATGATAATGGACTAAACCTCTGCAGCTGTAGCTAGTCCAGTAAACGTGCTGTGGTCATGGTGTCTGTTCACAGAACTAGAAACCATAATTAAGATGCATTTTCTCTACCTCTTCAGTTCTTGGATTACAAGTATGGCGTGCACTGTTAAACCTAGTGGAATCCAAACTCTTAAGCAATAAACCTTTTGTGGGTGACAACTCTAGATGGCAGAAGTTTAGATAATATGGAATTTGTGAAAACCCTCTTTAGTGTCTGATGTCAAAGCATATTACACACTGACAACAATTACATTTTAAAATTATTATTGAGACCCAGGCTGGTTTTCAGTTTATTTTTTTGAGAGTGATAATTTTCCCCCTACCTTTGCTAGCATATTCATAAGGCAAGAGAATTAACATGGAATATTTGTAACAGCTTTATATTTAAATGATTTATTCTCTGTAGTCATGTTCTCTCCATCCAAAATAAATGAAATACCTTTCCTGTTTCTATTCCCTTGTAGACTAAAGCCCCAAAGCCATTTTGTACAGCTCCATCTTATCCCATTCTGTCTTCAATAGGTTAAATGACATTTCCTTTTAGACACACATGTTCCTTCCTACAGCTCTGCTCTATGTTTCTGTCTCCCCTCCCTTTTTTATAGTGAGGCTCCATGTGAAATCTGTAGGGAATCTTGAGCTCATCATATGAGCAGATAAGTTCATGTAACCCATTTTGGGTCTGAAAAAGACATCACAGGGTTGGCATCATGGTTCAGTGGGCAACAGCCCTTGTTACACAGGCCTGAGGACTTGAATCTGATTCCTAGAAGACATGTTAAGATGAAGGAGAGAACTGAGGTCACAGAATGTTTCCTGACCTCCACAGGTGGGTCCACGCACCCACCACACACACAGGAAATATATCAGCTATATAAACCACTTTTTCACACTTGAAACTGTAAGTCTGAAGATTCCTGTACTTTACTCTGAATGCATATGACTGTGTCCAGCTTGTTCAGCCAATATTAGCTGCAAAGGAGGCTTTGGCTTGTTTTTTACACTGTCATATGACATATATGTATGTGCTCATGAGAATCAGCATGTGTGCATGAATGCTTTTCCATGGAGACATGTAATACCTTTTCCTTGACTGAGATGAGGAATAGCCTGCATTGGTTCTTGAGGTTTCAGTTGTTTAAAACTCAGAAGCCTGGACGTCAGGTATTTTGTGAATCCAGGAAAGTGAAGCATTTGTCATTTTCTCTGTCCCAGTACTGCCCCTGGGTAGCCTTAGTGCTCTCCTCTACAGGATCTTTACTGTCTGTTATGCTCTTACTCTCTGCTTCCACCTCACAACGGGAGCCTCCTTAGGGGATAAGCCTTTACCCAGGGGAGTTCTATGGTAAGGTTTTCAGAGTAGAATAGTTTCCTGTCCTGCATGTAAAGCTTTACGTGAAACAGCCAAGGGAATGTGGATAGTAGGGGAGGCATTTGCTCCCGCAGGCACCTTGCACAGGGGACTATTTTTCTTATATGATATAAATGAAATCTTCACTCTGCCCACTTTTCCGCCTACACATGTACTGAACGTCTCCAAGGAGACAAGGAAACCCAGAGTCCAGCAATGGTGAATCCTTCACCAAGACAGCAGGCTAGAGTCTCAGGCAACTCTCCCAGGCATCTTACCTTCCAGCTGCCCCTCTCAGGCAGTCTCTCTTCCCAGCAGGCAAATGTGTCTCTTCTTTGCTGGCAAAAGAGCCTGGGCACTTCACATATGCAGTGTTCTTGGGGTGAGTTCAGTAGAAGGCAGCCTACCTGGCAGAATAGGTTGGATGTCATTGGATGGTGGCATAGGCAGGTTCCACTACTGGACGAGCTTTTTGCTATGTCTTCTGCTGTTTAGTGCTCCATTTGAGTGTGATTCTCTGTGCCACTTAGCCACAGAGGCACTATTCGGCCACAGAAGTGTCCTAAAAGTTTTTGTTACAGTGTTACCTCAGGAGCTCTGCTGAGTGAGCTTATCTTGGAAGAAAAGTCCACCTCTGCAGCTCATCTTTCTCAGATGTGGGCTCAAGTGCAGGAAGCCCGCCACTGATTCTCATTTCCCTGTTTTCATGAGTGTAGAACACGGGAGCCCTGGCCTTCTGACCTGTCCAGCCCTCACCATTGTCACTGTTCTTATACCTGTCTCTGTCACTGTCCAAGTGACCTGACTGTTCTTTTCTGAGGGAGCCAGTACCCTGTCATTCTTTTATGATCACTTTCCAAGCCCACATTTTCAGATTTTGTTTGGGGCATTGATCATATCTCTGTGTGCCTCCTTCTTTAGGCTTGAACAATATAAATTGCCACATTTAAAAAATATATTTGAGGGGATTAAAAAGATGCTTCAAGTGGTTAAGAGCACTATGTGCTGTTTCAGGGACCTCTGATTCAGTTCTCAGTTCTTGCCTTGTATAGTTCACAGTCGCCTGTAACTCCAGCTCCAAGAGATTTGACACCCCCTCTGGCCTCCAGGTACCTTTGCATACATGGCACACATGCATATGAATACACACAGTCATTCTTATATGATATGCAATAATTGACATATGCAAGCAATCTGACATTTTCTATGATTTTCTGGTGTATACCTGTACCTCAGTTTCCTATGTCTATCTACTCTCATCTTCACAACGGTATGATGGCCTGCTATTAGTTTATGACAGTGAATATCTTCATACTAGCTGTATCTATGTTTCTAATACTTCTTTCTTTATTTGAACCAAAAAATGGGAGGGGAGCAAGGATACCCAGTCATATATTCAGTCTTTGGTGGTCTCGTCAGCCATGTTTCTTTTTGTCTTACTGCTAATTCACACCACTTCAATAAGTGCTACCTTGAAAGAACATCTTCCCATTTAAAAAACTTGAAAGAGTTATTTAGCCTAACTAGTTTGGTTCTTGGGTCCACAGTGAAAAGTTTAAGGTGACCCCAGGTCACCTCTACTAAGCTTTCTTTTTATTTTATCTGTTTGTTGGTCTACACAGGGCAGCTCATTCTGTATTCAACCTCTGAGAATGACCTTTGAACTTCTGAGAATCTTTGCTGATACCATAGCCAAAAGTTAAAATGTTGGGAAGAAAAAAATCTACACATAATCAATGTGCTAGGAACACACACACACACACACACACACACACACACACACACACACACACACACACACACACAGAGGAGAGGAAGAGGGAGAGAGAGGATGACCTTGAACTTATGATCCTCCTGTTTCTACCTCCTAAGTGCTAGGATTGCAGTGTGTGCCCAGTTTATGTGGTACTAGAAACTGAACCTGAGACTGAGTTTGCTAGGCAAGCTCTTTTATCAGCTAAGCCATATCCCAGCCCATCAGTGTCTTCCAGTGAGATCATTCCAGGTAGGCTTCCAGTGGTTCTAAGCTTTCTTTGGTGTCTCACTTTCCTGTGATCCACTGCCCAGATCTTTCTATTTCGATTCAGGTTAGGCTAAAATGTATAAAGTTTGAATTCCCAAATTTCCCCAGGAAAATTCCATAAGATTTGGTATCTCCAGTAAGAGCCCTTCCTCTCCCCTGAGCCTTAATGTTTCCTCATTTCTCTGACCCCACCAGCCGTTCATACTTCTAGGTGTCATGGCAGCTATTTAGGGGGAATGACGTATCTACTTACATATGATACTGTGTCTGTGGAGTCACGGGTAATTTCACCAAATCAAAGGAAATGGAGACACATTCTCGTACGTTTTCTGTGTAGACTGGCTAGAAGATTCATTGGCTATTTCGTTTGCCTGGAAATGAGGAAGTGAGGAACAGTCCTGAAGGGTTTTTCCTGAGATCCCCTTTGTGAGGGAGTCCCCAGACCTATGTGATAATAAAGCATGTCCCTTCACTTTCCCCTACAGGCCCTGCAGGTGGCAAGGCAACTCCTCCTTCAGCAGCAGCAACAGCAGCAGCAGCAGCAGCAGCAGCAGCAACAGCAGCAGCAGCAGCAGCAACAGCAGCAGCAGCAGCAGCAGCAACAGCAGCAAGTTAGTGGATTAAAGTCCCCCAAGAGGAATGACAAGCAACCAGCTCTTCAGGTAGCAATTTCTTTTTTAAAAATTACTGTCATGGCCTTTTCCATGGCTGAGAAGCTGTTCAGAGGCAGTTTAGCGAGACCATTGCAATCTGTCTGAAAAAATCTTGTGCAAAATACCTGTTTTAGTTTATGAGCTGAATATGACATCATAAGAAATATCTATTTGACCTAAAGTTTTGGTTTTCTTTAGGGGGTTGTTTTATGCCCAAAATTTTAATGTTGGGAAGAATTCAGCTCAAAATTTAACATGCCAGGGGGCTCATGCGTGTAGAAAGCATCACTGATCATATCTATCCATCTGACTTTGCTACTTCCCCTTTCCGGGCCTATGTGACTATTTTCCTACCTTCAAGTTGACTCTTTCTAGTTTCCACAAATGGGAGTGAGCAGATAGTACTTGCCTCTCTGGGTCTGGCTGGTTTCACTACTAAGAAATCCTCATTCTCCACCCATTTTGTTTTAAATGACAGGAAGCCATTCTTTGTGGATGAAATGACTCCATTATTGCTAATTCACTTATTTGGTGATAGGCACATAGACTAGTTTTACATCTTAGCTATCATGAGTATGTGAATATCTTGTCAGGATGCCAATATAGTGTTTATTTTCTGCTACTTTGATAAAATACCAGGAGTAAGGCAACTTCAGGATGAGTTTATTTGGGCTTACCATTCCAGAGGGATAAGAGTTCATCATATCTGGGAGTCCTGGCAGCAAGTATCAGACTTGGCAGCAGAAAGCTGAGAACTTACATCTTCAACCTTGAGCATAAAGCAGAGTGACTGGAATGGCCCAAGGCTGCTAATCTCTAAGACAGACCTCAGGGACATAATTCCTCCAACAAGGCTGAACCACATAAACCTCCACAAACAGCACCACCAACTGGAGACCAAGTGTTCAAATGCCCACAACTGTGAGGGACATTCCACATTCAAACTACCATAACTGACTTAATTTCCTTTGGTTTACACTCAGGAGTGATCTAGCTTACTCATGTGACGATTCTGGTTTTATTTTATTGAGACTTGCCATACCATTTGAGGACCCTTCATTATACTTTCTATAATGGCTAGATTAATTGATGTCCCCACTGATATAACATATAAAGTTCCTTATTCTGGAGACATATTTGCTATTCCTAACCAGGGGGAAAGAGTATAAAGATGTTCCTGACATCTCACCAGTTTTGAATCAAGGAAGCTGTTCACCATCCCACGTTGTCCAATGCATCCTCCAGGATGTGCTACTTAGCAGCTCCAGATGTCTGCAGTGTCAAGAGCTTCTATTTGGCCCCAGGAGGATGTAGTGCTTCTGATTTTATACCAGGTGATGAGTATAATAGAATACATGCCCTCCTTCAGTAGATGTTTGCAGAATGTTTCTGAATCATTAATTGAAAACAGGGAACAATTTTTATGAAATGATAACAAAAGAAGATTGTTTCAACAACTTCTCATTTCAGGCTCATCGAGGCCAAGGGGTTAATAGAGTAGAAAGAGGACTGAGCTCATGAAATCTAATTTGGATTTGGGTCTTGGAGTAGAAAATTACAGTAGAAATTTCAAAGAAACTTGATTCAGGGTATTTATGCCCAGTGATAGGCTTTATGTGCTCCCTAAGTGGGGCTAAGAATGTGTTTCTCACTGAAATTATAACAATCTGTGATGAACAATAGTACAATGTGTTTTTAGTCAGTGTGTGAACTACATGCGTTGACTTTACCCTGGGTTAGGAAATGTTAATGCCAGCTTCCAAAGTGTCCTGCACAGATTGTCCTGTCATCTGTATAGCAAGCCTAATTCTCCTGTTGTGTCAGGAAAACTGTCCCTCTTCCAAGAAAGTTCAACTTTATAGTGTGACAGGTTATTGGGCAAGTTGAATACTGGTGTGAACTGTTTACAAAGTCTTCCAAAGACAGCTGTTTGGTAAACTACCAGCAACTCGCACCCTCTTAATGCCATGTGGGCACGGGTGCTGGAGACGGTTGTAATGAGGTGCAGTGCTGTGGAGGGCGGATGTCAGGTGTTGTAAGAAGGGCTTTGTTGTGCAGATGTCTTAAGAACAGCTCAGGAGGATGAAATATGACTGTGCTGACCTTTCAGCTGTGAGCTTATTTGTCAGGATTCAAATAAGTTGAAAGGATCAAACTGAACAGTTTCCGTAGTCGGTCTGGGAATTGTGTTTCAGGGGTCAGCAATGGAGGCCACATTGCAGATTCTATAACATAGCCAATTGTTGGTACATATTAAAGTACTAGGGCATCTCCTGCAGACAGAGACGCAATTAAAATTCTAATTTATTAATGTATACAGGGAGCTGGCCCAGCCTGTCACTCAGTGATTCAAATGCCTGTCCGTTCTTTGGCCTCCTTCTTGGATCCTCTCATAGCCTTGAAAATACTAGAAGTCCTGTTGAATTTATCAGGCCTCAAGTGCATTGGGAAAGTGGCAATATAGTATTGGGAAACGGAGTATCCATAGTTTGGTTTTAAGTTTTTAAAAATATACAAAGACACTGTCCAATCATAGTGCTATAGAGTGTTGAATCCCATTTATGATTAAAAATAACTCAATTAGTTTTCCCGTGTGTATGTGTGTGTGTGTTATGCATACCAAAGATTGACACTTAGTGTGTTAATAAGTCCAGCTCCACAGGTTATTATTATTATTATTATTATTATTATTATTATTATTATTTGTTTTTGAGACACTCCACAGTTATAGTTGGCCTAGAACTTGCTATGTAGACGAGGTTGGCCTCAGACTCAGAGAAATCCACTTGCCTCATCATACCCAGCATTCTGCCTTAATTTTGAGACACTATCTTTCACGGAATTTGAATTCACTCATTCAATTAGGTGGCTTTCCATTGAGTCCTGAGATCTGTCTGAGCCCTCCTGCCCAGACTAGTATTACATTCTTATGTCTCTGTGCCTCATTGTCACATGGGTGCTGTGATCTAAACTCTAGTCACTCGTGCTGGAAGCCCGTTACTAGGGTCTCTCCAGCCCCAGTTCCTGCCTTTTAAAAACATGGCATTTAGGGTAATAAGTGGAGGTTTGTTAGGGCAAAGTAGACAGTGACATAAAGTTCCAGAGGATTTCCATTTGAGGATTCTATTTCTTGACCATCAAGAATTTTGGCAGTCAAGTCAAACAGTCTGACATGTAACATGTCATGGATGCTAACTAGGGCAGTGGGACACTTACTATGATGTGCTCTGCACTTTAGTCCTCATAGAAAGGATGGAAGAAGAATGGCTCTCCCGAGGGTCGCTCTGCTAGGATCAGGCTGAGTTTCTTTTCTTCTTAGCCATCAGTGGTAGAACTGACAAAGAATTTAGACGGATTTTTAAAAGGTTGTTGTACCTATGTGTGTGTGCATGCATCTGTGTGAATATGTGCTGTCTTTGTGTCCTGACCTATTGCAGAATTATAGAATCTCTAGAATCCAGTAAGAAGCTTCATTAGTTTACGTGGCTTTCTACTGACATAAAGGAGAAGTTGCTAACATTGGTATATCACTTCGTTATTTAAAAAAAAAAAATAGAAGTATGTAGACATAGTGCTTCTCAGAAAAAAATAACCTTGATGTTGAAGTCTGTCCTGGCATGCCTTGTCCTCACTGGGCTTCTCACTGGAGCAGCTCTGAAATAAAAAGGAAATCTTTCTGCTACTCTGCACAGTGTATCTCTCTGTAATATGAGTTTCTGGCCCAGCCTAGACCCAGGGTCTGGACCTGCCCACCACTGATTAACCCCCCCCCCACCCCCACCAAAATAACTCAGACACATATTAATTCCATGCTGCTTGGCCTATTACTTGGACATATTATTAGCTAGCTCTTGCATCTTAATTCAACTCATTTCTATTAATCTCTCTTGCCACGTAGCCTGTGACTTATCTATTTCTTTACTTCTTGCTTCTTGGGTTGCTAGATCCAGTCTCTCTTGACTCCACCCTCCTTCTCCTTTATCTATGCTCAGATTTCCCACCTACTTCTAAGATGCCTTCCTATAGGTCGAAACAGTTCCTTTATTGTCCAGTGACATTCACAGCATACAAAAAGACATCCCGCATCACCTCTCTTACCTCCCTTTCCTTTATAACTCACACTCAGACCTGTCTTAGCATGTTTCAGATCTGCATAGATGAAAGCTTGATGGGGAAAGAGGACTGGATCTGTTGAGAGCTTGAGATGGGGGATAACTCTCCAGTGATGCTGCAGCTCATATTTTAAGCATTTCCCACACTTCCCCACTTCATGTTTGGCCGCACACTTCAGTTTCACAGGCTGCTGAGACAGACAGAAGAAAAGGGAAAATAAGAGGAGGCTACAAGTGGTTACTCAGTCATGAAGCCAAGTCCGACATCACCAAAGTGGACTGTTGTCATAGGAGAGAAACACATGCTGTAGAAGCATGCTAAGCTCCGCCCAGTGCTCAGGCTCTGGGACACACCCTGGCTACCTGATGAAGAAGGCATGAGCGGTGTACATAAGCCTCTTTCGGGGTTTATGACTAGGATTTCAGTCATCATCTTACAATATCTTTTTGCTTGCACTGTTAATTTGCCTTGCAAGTTTCTCTTATGAATGATAGAAATGGAAATTGAAAACCGGCTCCATGTTAAATTCACAATCAGAATGATCTGAATTCATTCATTATGTTTTGGTGAACATTCTCAAAAGAGCTTCATGTGCTGAGTGCAGAGCAGACGCTCATAGGACCCTAAACTGTTGACACAGACCTTGTCTTCAGGTTGTTCTGCAGCTATAAATGAATTAATTTGATTCTGCTAAAAAAAAAAAAAAATTAGAGGTGGGTAAAATTAGCAGGTTGCCTTTTATAAATATTTATATACTTCTAAAGATTACTTAAACAAGTGCAAGAAATGTCTAACAGCGCAGGTGCCTTTGTAGCCTCCAAGTGTGAGACCCTACTGGTTAGCAATTAGTTTGCAATAGATGAACAATTTTTATTGATCAAATTTTGGGACTTTGACCATTCTTTCTGGATAGTAATTCGTTTTGGTTCTTTAAGAATTTTACTTGTTGGCTGGAGCATATCCATTGAAGGGAAGTCAAATGACAAAGTTTTATCTCAGAAAGTAAAAGTACATTCAGGTTCTGATGTTTGTGGGTCAAGAAGAAAAAGGAGCCTTGTGTATTCCTTTCAGTGGGAAGCTGACCATGACTCCTCGCTGGCTGTGAAGACTTGAAGCCAGGCATCGATCAGTTCCCCCTTGTCTATAACCCTTTATCCCCAAGGTTATGTGCTGTGCTGTGCAAGCCCCCAACTCAGGAGCTTTTTTTTCTTTTTCTTTTAATCTTTTCTGGAAGAATCAAGAGTGAAAAGCCCTTGAGGACCAGCCTTTGGCTCAGGATTAAAGGGGTCCAGCTTGAGGTTAAAACACAAGATTCAACAGGTGACTGGTTTTGTTAGTCTTTTTTTTTTTTTTTTTTTTTTTTTTTTTTTTTTGGCTGTTACTTTGGTTTTTTTATTTTGCATTGCATCTCTTATCATTTCCACATCACTCACTAAGGAATACTTTGTTAAGAGAAAACCCTTAAAGGAAACTTCAGCTTTCTGTTGTACTGGTGAGATGGCATGGTCAGAGAATATCAACCCATTAAAAAAATATCTCTGTGTACTATGCTAGCAAAGTGATTCAGGTAACTAAATTGCATCCCTTAATGTTCCAAGCAAGCCTGTAGCCAGCATTTCTGGTCTTTAAAATATATCAGAAAAGTTAAAACATTGGTCCTTTATAAGATGTCGTCTTCTATATACTTTTAAAAAATCCCAAGGCCCTAAAAGTAAGTTTTAATAAGGAATAAAATATTAGAAATTATTTTAAGGTATTTCTTAAATTTCCTAGGTTATACAGACCTTCAAATATATGACTGAAGGAGCCAGAGATATAGCTCAGTAGGTAAAGATTTTTTTTTGAGACAGGGCTTCTCTGCGTATCTTTGGCTGTCCTGGAACTTAACTTTGTTGACCATGCTGGCCTAAAACTAGAGATTCACCTACCTCTGTCTCCTGTGCTGGGATCAAAGGTGTGTACTATCATGCCTGTCTCTAAGACCCCCCCCCCCCATGAGCCTGGTGACTTGAGTTTGATTCTCGAAAGCCACAGTGTAAGGAAGGAACTGCTTACACAAAGTTGTCCTTGGTCTCCACACATGTGCTGTGGCTCATACACATGCATCATGCACCGGCAGACATCCAATTTTAATAATTTAAAAAATATATATGATGAGAACTCTGGCCTTCCCTTCTGCTAGCCCAGTATTTATGCAGACTTTTGCATATGGTTTTTAAGGGTTTCATGTGGCTCATTGAGGAGTGTAAGTTCATATTCCTGACTTTAGATTTTGTTTCTGACAGTCCCACTCTGTGCTTGCCCCCAAGGTGGTGATGTGACTCGTGTAGTGGATCTTGTGTGACTGTTTTACTTTTATTTAAATGTAATATGACTGTGAGCAGCTCACAAGGACAACCCCACTCCATGACTAGGTGTGTTTATTTTATTGGTAATCACACTCTCATTAAGTATCCCACTATGGACATGAATATATGGTTATCTTACCTGTGTGTACTTGAATATTAAAACTCAAATTCTCCACCAAGTGGTGTTAGTTAATGTACCTATTGCTGTGATGAACACCATGACCAAAAGCAACCTGGGGAGGAAAGGGTTTATTTGTCTGTCATTTCCACAGCACTATTTATCATCAAAAGAAGTTGGACAGGATCCTGGAAGCAGAAGCTGAGGCAGAGACCATGGAGCATGCGCTTTACTGACTTGCTCCTCACACCTTGCTCAGCCTGCTTTCTTATAGAACCCAGGGCCACCAGCCCAGGGGCTAGCACCACCCACAATAGACTGGGCTCTCCATCATCAATCATTAAGAAAATGCCTTACAGACATGCATATAGCCTGATCTTACAGAGGCATTTTCTTAGTTGAGGGTCCTCCACTAGCTTGTGTCTAGTTGACATAAAACTAGCCAGCTTCTAAACCATGTATGCATCACCACAAGCAGAGTGTTGATGGCAGACCAGCCTCTTGGCACTTCTGTGAGATAAGTGACCGTGTCCTGGAGAAGGCACTCTGAGCGGCTAATGGGCATTGCCAACGAACTCCCAGACAGGAATAGAACATTGATGGATAAGTAGACTTTGGAGAGCCATAGGCCATTAGTATACCTACACGAGGCTGCCTCTCCTTCCATGTATATTCTCTTGGCTCCCACCAAATGTCATAGTTTCCATAGATAAGCAAATTATTACCTTTTCCATATTGTGAACAAAAGCCATAGGAATAAAAACTAATTTCATTGTAAATATCTGACTTCAGTGGGTAGAGGGGGCTTAGATCCTCATGATTTCCTAATTGCAGCGCTATGTGTATCTTTGTGTATATATGTACTTTCATGTGTATCTGTGTGTGCCTGTCTGTGTCTGTGTGTGTGGGGGGGCATCAGGGCAGTGAGCAGCAATGAAGAAGAATCAATGATTCTTTTTCCTCAAGGCTGATTGCTCCTCTGAGCTTATGTGTGTTGGGACATGGAACACTGTGTTATAATCACCACACAGGCTAGGAGGTGGAGAGAGACAAGGGAAAAAACATACTTGACTGGTCAAAAATGTGTAAATTGCTGACAAAATGACACATGTAATTAAGAGTGTTCCTACCATTTTACCTTGTGGTTTCCACCTCCAGTGTTGAATAAGAGAGTGACTCCCACCTCGCTAATTACCATTATCACTGAAATGCTGGGGTTGGACTCATTAGTTCCATGTGCATTTAATTAGAGGAAGGCTGAAATTGGATTTAACTTATTACTTTTTCATGGATCACTTTCTTGTCATCACTTCAAATTGGATTGCAGCCCCAGGTAACTAATTATGAGAGCCACAGGATCAAGAGTGAAAAAAAAAAAGGTAATTAGGAATAACACTGTCGGACCCTCGCTGGTCATCTGCGTGTACTTCACGAAAGGGGTGAGGGGAACAAAAGAAACAGCCATGTTGTACAGTAGTACAGACTGGGGAGTTGGAGCCCTGCATAGTTGCTAAGCATCATGGGAGCGTGTCACCACCTATGGTGGCTTCTGTGATACACAACCTAGTTGAAGATGTTGACTCCATGTAATTCCACAATCAGTTACTTCATACCTACATTAAAATTGTGAAAACAACAGATTGGGTGGAAGTCTGAGGGCTCTCAACAACTGTCATCTCACGTATATGATTACAACAAAACTGTCAGGCTGCCTGCGCACCAGAGCACCGAGTATTTTAAGTCCAGGGAGCTAGAATTTAATGAACATATTAATGTTCCAGAACCATCATTCACATCTGACTGGAGGATGTGTCTGTCAGGCGGCATTACAGTAAGGTTCAGAGCTTCCATATTTGGAATTTTTGTCAAAGTCTCCAACACCCTACAATGCTCAGGCCATTTCCTTTGCTTTTGGTTCATTCCTCCCCATGCCCACATAGCCCAAATTCTGTAGTGGCTTCCTCGGGGTCTGTATCTCTTTCCACCCACATTGAAAATACTTTAAGTGATATTGTTTCCATGTGTTGAACAGAACTCAGAACTACAAGCAATCAATTTTATAGACATTGTCTGAAAAAAATCTTGATGACAGTTAGAGGAAGTGAAAGGATTAGATTTTAAAGTCTCAAGTACCAAGTGTGGAGATGCTGGGGTGTGTGTGTGAGAGAGAGAGAGAGTGAGTTTTCTTACTATTCAAAGTTCTGTGTGTCAGATTTTCCCAGGAGTGGTTCTTCTTAACTGATCAGAAGGAATGGAGGAATGGCTCAGTGGTTAAGAATGTGGGCTCTTCTACAGGACCCAGGTTCAAACTCCAGCACCCTCATGGTATCTAACACCATCTGTAATTCCAATTCCAGGAGACCTAGAGCCCTCCTCTGGACTCTGTGGCCATTGTATGTATGTAGTGGGTAGCCATACATGTAGGTAAAAATGCCCCCATAAATAAAAATAACTTTTTTTATAAAAAGAAGAAAGAAATAGACCAAATATGAGTTCTCTATGGTAATTCAGTGAGACTCTCTTTATGAAACCCAACAGAGAGAAAAACACTTGGTTCACCATTAAAATGACTCACCAAACAGCCAGCTTTATGTTGTTTAAAATCTGTTTTAATGTTCTGCTAATGTAAGCAAATAACAGTGTTTTAGTGGTGAGTGACTTTCTCACCCTAGTGAGCCAAGCTTGCTCTGGAGTGTCACTCAGGATGAGCCCTCCAACCCCACCTTCATACCCCCTCATCAGAGGTCACTACGTTAGTGTTACTCTCGAAGTGATAAAACACCCTTCCCAGAATTACACATCTCTTTCCTGTGTAATCCTTCTAAGCAAACTGGCAAGACCCAAAATAGTAATCATCAAGTCTAATGCAGAAAATTAAGGCTTTTTGGTTGGTGTTGTTGGAACATCTTAAGTTGATTTAGGATTTTTGTACACAGTATTCGTCTGTGGTTGAAAGGGGGTATGCCAAGGTCAAGTGATGTAGTGTTTTCCATTTTTCCATGTGAGCCTCTCAGTGTGTGATAAAAGCAAACTCCTTTATTTTGTAAGTCCGCAAGAATTTCTGATGAAGCGCAGAGGTCAGTGACGTTCCCTGTCAGTTTGAGTGGCCAGTGTTTGTTAACTACTGGTTTTTCTTCATTTCTCTCTCTTTCCACCCCTTTCTCCCTCCTCCCTTCTGTGTGTATGTGTGCATTCGCTTGCCTCTGTGTGTGTGTGAGAGAGAGTGAGAGAGAGACTGAGAGACTTTTTCCCTGCTCCTGACTCCCTCTACACTGTGCCACTTTTCTGAGACATGTCCAGTGAGGTCCTCCAATCTGAAACTCATTAGCACACAGCCTTGGCCCCTGTCCAGTGCTTAGAAAATTTTCTGAAGCCTAGAATAACAACATTCGGTGCAGCACCATGGAGGAGAAGTGACGGGGGTGTGGGGGGATAAGTTCTGTGCCCTTGGCACCCTGCCTGGTCAGGAAAGCTGGCTGACCTTAAAACACAGTGAGGCAGAGGTCACACATATGGCATGGGCACACAAACTTTGATCCTCAGGAGAGTCTCTTCTGAGATCATGGGCATGGCAGCCTTCCCCCTTCACTGGCCATTTCAGATGAGTTCATAATCTCACCAGCGTGAGCTATAAGAAAATGAAAGCAATTAGAGAGTATAAAACCCAAATCATATTGTTCACTTCTGAAAATAGTGGATGTAATCCTTCCTTTATGTGTGTGCATTCCTTCATGGTGCAAATTCATGCTTTTCAGCCTGTAGTGACTTGAAAGCCATTCTATCAAGAACCCTTGATCAAGACACCACCCTGCCCTGACCTCAGAAGAGTTATGCTGTGAGTCAAGTTCAGCTAAACCAGGGTTTCAGACAGACATCTGTCCCTAAAGATAACCATAATGATAATAATGGTTATGTAGTACTTTCCAATGGTTAGTTAGCTACTCTATAGCAGCCCTGTGGGAGCCGTGTCTCCACCTCTATTGCATACACGTATACATGTGCATATGAAGGATCACAGATATGTTAGCTAGCGCACATGTAGGCCAGAGGTCTATGCTGGGCTATCTTCTACAGTCATCTTTCATCTTACTTTTTTTAAATTTATTTTTATTTACATGTACATGTGTGTCTGCATAGGTATATGTCACATGTGTGGGGATGCCGAGAGATAGCATCAGATTCCCTAGGACTGGGTTACCATTAGATGGTTGTGAGGCACCTTGATGTGCATGCTGGGAAGTAAAGACCTCTGGAAGAACAGAAAGTGTTCCTAACGACTAAGCAATCTCTCTAGCCCTTTCACTTTATTTGTTGAGACGGAATCTCTCAGTGAACTGTGAGCTTTCTGATTATGCTGGGCTGACTGGCCAGCAAGCCTCAGGGATCCTCCTGTTTATTGCTTACCAAGGTCTAGGAGCTCTACACTGCCCTGGTTTCACATAGGTCCTAAGGATCTGAACTTAGTCCTCATGGCAGCATAATAGACCCCTCACTAATCCACACCCCCCCCCCCAGCCCTCACTCTTCCCATCTCACAATGAGGAAAGTGAGATATTGCCAGAAGCCCTGATCCTGCTAAGTGACCCATCTTAGGACGCCTGCCCACATCATCTGACAACATAATCTGTATCATTTTGAAGCTGCCTTGAGATTCTCCTGGGCATCGCAGACAGGCCCAATGAAAGGAACAGAATGGGCATTGCTGATGCCTGGTGCTCTCACTAACCACCAGACCACATGGTCTCCTAATTTGGACATGTGTTTATGGGCATGTCTGAAAAATAGCGCCTGTGATTGAAATATGCGCTTTCTAAAGGGAAATGACGCTTGGGAAAGAGAAGAAAGCCGGGTATTACTCAAAGCCTGCAGACCACTCTGTAAGTAATTGTCTAAACGCAGCCGTTGAAATTGAGAAGCAGTTTGGAATATGTACAGTTTGGGAAATTTGTGTTTCGATGTAATTACGGTAGTTGTGAGCTGATGTCATGCCTAGTAACTGTTTTTGTATTGCCTACGCCTTTGTTACTGAGTTGTGATATCATGAACAAACTATTATAAACATACCATGGATATAGCTTGCTTGTGTAACAAAAGATCGGGAACTTTTATTAAGTTTGTTTTGCTTGTCATATTGTAAAAATTTATTATGTGTACTGTGTATATTAGAAACAGATTCGGGTAATTCTGTCTAAATGAAGTCATCCTGGCTATTTCCAGACTGTCTGTTTTTGGTTGTGAATAATTTTCATACATCAGATGGTTGTCATATTTAGTTGCTCTCAAGATTTTAAAGCGAACATATCCCATTTTGAACTTTTGCTAGACTTCAGTCTCCTTGCGATTGGGATTGTTTGAGTTTGAAATTATTGCCCAGTAAATTACAGAGACCAGCTAACTCATTGTTTTTGAAGGGCCTGGGTTTGGGCCTTCTATTCATAGCTTGTCCCCTCATCAAATGACCAGATTTTTAACTACTTAAGTAGTAGAGTTTTAAAGCCGCCAGGACTCAGCTGGCCAAAGAGCATCAGCCCTTGTCTTTTCTGTTACGGCCTAGTGAACTGCTCTGGGAAATATTCAGGCTGACAGAGCCCAGCATTTATTGAGATTCCTGGTAAATGTGGATTTTAAATGGGTAGTTTAAAACCTTTGGGTGGCTTACACCTTCCCAGCCACTTTCTTCTCCTTCTTACTGATGTGGGATGTCTTTCTGTGTGGTGTAAATGTCACCGGTAAGTAAAGGAACTGTTTTGACCTATGGCACGGCATCTTAGAAGTAGGTGAGAGACCCCAAAGCTACACCTCTAGGTCTCCCTCAATAACGCCAGAACCCCACTACTTCTTATGGCCCTGAACACTGAGGAACAGAATAGTCAAGAATACTCTGCGGATGCCTCAGCTCCTGTCCTTTTTGTTTTTTCCCTCCCTTTTCTCATCCCCTTTCTTATCCCTGCGGTTTGAATCTGGCCTTCTCCTCCCGAACTGTCCTGCCAGTGAATTCTGACCGTCTCCCCCCGGGTTATCCTCTCCTCCTGTAGGTTACTTTGACTAACTTGTATTTGGGAGTGTGGCTGGCTTCTTTTAAACTTCTTCAAATTGGAGTTCCTGGACTTTGTGTTCTTTCTATCTTTCCAGTTCTCTTCTAGAATCTACTCTCCTGTGTGCAATTCCTGTGTCCCTTACAGTGTGTCCCTCTCTCATCAGAAATGCGTGAACGACCCCAAGTCCATAAAAGCTGCTCTAGTGTCCTTAGACCAGTTTGTCTTCAGACAGATGGCCCTGTCTCTGGCCATCTTAGTCAGCAGTGCTGGCGTTGTCCTCACTTACTGTCTTCTCACCCTCCCTGCATTTGTCACCACAACTGCCATCTTCTTCCCTTCCTGCCTCTGTGTTCCCTGCTGTCATTCTGCTGGGCCAGTCGTACAGACACACATGCATGGGTCTAGGAAGGGGCTCCGCATCCTGCTTGCACTGTAGCCCCAGTCAGAAGCACCTCCCTGGTAGGTATTTCATGTCACTCTAAACATTTCTGTAGATACCATACTCAGCTGTCCTTCAGAACTTCAGTGGTGTCCCTATCAGACCAAGCCCAAATTCTGCTTTCCCTTAGCTCTGCACTACAGTAGGAGCCTTATAAAATGGCTGTAACCTTTCTGGGGAAAATGGGAGAGACACAGAAGTTTAGAATTAGATTTTTTTTTTTAAAGACAGGGTTTGTCTGTGTATCTCTGGCTGTCCTGGAACTCACTTTGTAGAGCAGGTTGACCCCAGTCGTGAAGATCCACTTGTCTCTGCCTCCCCAGTGCTGGGAATAAAAGTATGAGCCACCAGCAGGCTCATATTTGCTTTTGCAAAGTGGTAAAATAAGCATAATCTTCATGATAACATTTGAAAGTCTAATGAACATAGAGCTACAGTGATCACCTGCCCACTACCTGCTGTTTAGAATAAATAAGCTTGGTGATTAAATTATGGTTTACATTTCAAGAGAATATCTCTGTCTCCATTTTTCAGAAGGAGATGGTGAGCCCCGTGACTTGAGCAACTCTCTCCATTCTCTGCACTACCTCATGTCTTCAGCTTCCTCTTCATTAGTTAATCTGTGGATGCTGTGTGTAGTTCTCTTCTTAGTCCCTGGCTGTAGGGCACATAGGCTATATATTTCCTTGTATGCTCATGAGTAGCCACTTCTCAGACCTAATGAAACCATTCTTAGTAAGACAACAATAAAATTATGTCTGGTATGTTTCTTATTTAATAACACAAATGGATTATTATTTAGTCTAGAAACAAAAGTAATAAGTCAACCACATAGAATTATGAAGAGCAGAAAAATTATCTTCTATCCACCAGCTTAAGAGTGTTTTTAGGTGTAAGTGTGTGTGTGTGTGTGTGTGTGTGTGTGTGTGTGTGTGTGTGTGTGTGTGTGTGTGTGTGTGTATCCACCGGTACTGTTTAAAGGATTGTGAGTCCAGATTAGACATGGTAATTGACTACCCATGTCTTCCAGGTTACCAATGTTAGGAGCAGTGGTCTGTTTACCAGGATTGACTGGAAACTGACAAATATACCAAATGGAAAAGCACTTGAATTTTTGTTATTTTTCTGAAAAGCTTAAACTATTTCTTAATAGTTATAGAAATCTTGCCTCAAATAAAATATATACTTTGTATATTTCCCCAATATCCTTCCAGAATACTAGATGAATTTCATTTGTCTCCAGCACTATATCTTTTTATTGTCAGATCTAAGGTATACCTTGTCCTTAACTGCATTAACTGTTCAGGATGGTGTTTTGGAAATTCACATGTCCAAATAAATATGAAAGGGAGGAGGCTGAATCATGCTACTATTAATAGTGTCTAGTGTCAGACTGACAAATCGAGTTCCGATAGCATGTCATTCCTGTGTAGCCTAGAAAAGTGACTTACCCTCTCCTTACTTCCATTTTCTCATCCAGGGAATATGGCTGCTTACCCTGCTTACCCAAAGATAATTTTGAAGGCTAAGTCATTATGCCTGAAAGTAACTTGCACTGGACTTGAGAAACAGTAAGGTCTCAGAAGAGAGCACTGTTCTCATAATAGTGTTTTAAAGAGAAAACAGCTCCATGCACGACTCCAGGTTACATGTTTCAGTTTGCCTGTTACTGACCACCACCTAGATAGATATTTGAGCAGTAGCTTGACAACAGTCTTTGTCATATAAGTTTATCTGAGGAAAATCTCAACCCTCTCCTCTGAAAATCAAAATGATTATAGCTCCTATGTCCAGGTTGTGCTAATATCCGCTGAGTTAATGTCTATAAATTGCTTGGAGAAAGGTAATAGGTTATGAGTGTATTTGAGCTGTCATCACTGTTCTTGGTATGTTTTAGTCTGAGTTCTAACTGCCCATCCATCCAAAAGCTCCTGTTTTAAAGACTGATGATGCTCTTGGGAGTTACTGTGACATTAAGTAGGTAATTAGGGACATACTCCGAAAGGCAGCATTGGGACACTCCTACTTTTCTTCCTGAAATCTCTTGGTGATTGACTTTCCCTGGCCACAGGTTTCCACCATGTTGAGGCACCTCACCACAGCCCTTAAAGCAATACCCCCTCTACTTCTGAAGCCACAAGGCACAGCCTGTTGAGTCTTTAGGTATGTCATCAATACTGCCTGAAAAATGACTCTTGTTGCTGGTCTATCGTGATGGGCTAGTTCCTTCAGTATGTTATATTATCTGTGAGTGAGCATCATACTATTCTGAAAACCCGATCCCACTGTCCCTCTTCTTATGAACTAATGATAGTCTTCAAAGACAGGAAAAGTTGATAATCTGAAATCTCACCTGCTCGTCACTCCTGACCCTGCCTGTAACAATTTAGATGATCTTTACAAGGCTACTGTATGTGTACATGTGCATGAGCATGTAGAAGCCAGAAACCAACCTTGGGATTCTTTCCTTGGGTAAAGATACTTGTCTTTCACTGGTCTAGAACTCAGCAAGTAATCCAAGCCGACTGGCCAATGAACCACAAAAATCTGCCCATCTTGGCCTCTCTGGTACTGGGATTGCAAGCACATGTCATCACACATGGCTTTTTTTTGGGGGGGGGGTTTGTTTATTTGTTGAATAACAAGAGATTCAAGAGATCAAGCTCAGGCTCAGGTTCTTCAGGATTGTATAACAAGCAGTTGACCAACTGAGCCATCTCCACAGTCTGTAAAAGTGCTTCTTTTGTGAGTGGGTTAATAAATGAGAAAGTGAGTTAGGGAATGACTGAGTGAATGGTTGAGTGATGAATTAGTGAATGAGCAAATGGATGCTTGAAATTTATAAGCTAAAAGAGAGGTCAATTGATAAATTGCTTTCGATAATGAGGCTGCACACTAGTCTCGGGTTCTTTATCCTCCAGCCCCATTTCAAGACCGTAAACATCATTAAAAGACTCTAAAGGCAGTCCTCCTCAAATCAAACTTCAAATGCCTGAAATGCATATTGGGTAGGAAGTGTAAGCTAAGGGAACCTCTTCACCAAGGGTAGGCTGCCCTAATGCCATCTGCCTGCTTTTATGAATTTGCTAATCTGTTGAGGTATAATAATGGCAGAGAACATTAATTCACAAGCATTGAAAATTAGAGGAGACCAAAGGCAAAATACAGAAATGGATTTGGTGTCAAGATTAAGTTCAATGAAGCATAGCGAAGATGGGAAAGATTATTAAATATATGTGGAAGGGAGATGGAAAATACACCTAAATCTCTCATTTTGAAAGGAATTGGTTTACTTGACTATTTGGAATAGTATCACACTCAGGAAAATCTAAGACAAATGCAAGCAAAGCAGAATTTAATTGAGCTATTATTTTGCAGACTTTGGCTTAGTTTCAGACAGTCTAATCAAATTGTGCTTTGCTCAAATAACTAATGTTAAATGCAGCCTACCAACAGATGTTTAAAGAGAGCCTAATTGGAAAATCTACATCCTGGATTTAGTCTGTCTCCCTGGAAAGCAAATAGCTTCCAATTTATGTCTTCGAGGACGACACTCAGTGACAAGGGTCACTGAAAAGACAATGTTTTCTTCAAGGAGGCTTGGTGCTCGGGTGGAATTATTTTGAAGCGTCAAGGATGGCACTTTAGAAATTCAATTTCTTGGAAATTCTCCATCTCAATGCCATGTAGAAGCCTCCAGAGAAATCTCCTTTATCATATGACATCACTGGGGTCCTGTTACACCCCTGGATTGTGTCAGGGGTTTGTGTGCTAAAATTTCTCCTGGACTATTTCCCAGTTCTGTACGGCACATACTGATTGATGGCGTTTCAAGGTGCAGTCAAGGGGGCTAGGTGATGAAGTTGACCTTGCCCCCCATCTCAGTTTCACATGTGTGTGTGTGTACACACCTGCCATATTGCTTGGAATGTCTTATGTTCTCTTCAGATACAGAATCTGGTTCGAGAGTAACTCCTTTCTTTAGACCAGGGGTCAGTCATCTTTCTCTGTAAAGGACCGGATAGTGAATATTTTTGGCTTCATGGACCATACTGTCTCTATGGCAACTACTCACTGTGCTGTTGTCATGTTAAAATAGGCACAGACAATGCAGAAATGAATGAACATGGCTGTATTCCAGCACACTTGTGGGCACTGAAGTTTGAATTTCAAATTTTCACATCATGCCATACTCCACTTTTGTATTTCTTCCCCAACTGTGTAACAATATAAAAGCAACTATTAGCTCCAAGGCCATACAAATAAAGATAGTTGGCCAGATTTGGGTTATTATTCACTGATCATTCCTTTAGACAACCTGAAGGAGAGAGACTCAAGACAGAAGTCTAGCCAGCATCACCAAGCTCCATGCATTAGTAAGTTCTCTCAATGCTGTAACCAAATACCTAACAGGAGACTGTTGGGGGAGTGAAGGGCTTATTTGGGCTCACTATTCTAGGGCCTAGAGTCTGTCATGCAGAGAAAGCAGGAGCTTATGGCTACTGGCCACATGTACAAAGAAGCAAAGAGAGGAGTGCGGGTGTCCGGTGTGCTGCTGCTTTTGTTCATATCCAGTATGCCAGCCCACGGAATGGTACCTACTCACCATCTCCAGCCTACTAGGATTTGTCTTCCCACCTAGATGTTTAATACCATCTAGAAAATCTCTCAGATACACTCAGAACTTTGTCTCCCAAGTGATTTGAGATGCTGTTAAGTTGGCAAGAATTAATCATTACACCCTTTAACTACTATAGAATGGGGACTGGGTATGCTTGGAGGAAAAGACATTTGGCCCCATCTTCTCAGGGGTACTACGAGCCCCCACGTGCCCTGCTGTCTTTCTTCCAAACTCTGTGTCCACACTGCAGTTGCAATTCTTCTCATCTTTTGAATTGTAGGGAAATGACCTTGGATGACAGGACAACTAATAGACCATACCACATATTAAAAATCCAGACAGAATCACTGTCAGGACTCACATCCATCATAATAGCTTCATAATGTACCTGACTTCATGACAATGAAGGAATCTACTGCCATCTGCCAGAAAAGAATGTACTGTATAAACCCAGGATGTCTGAGGTAGGAATGGCTCCCCCTAGAGTCAGTGAAGTGCCTTTGCTTCACCAAAAGAGGCATCTTGGAGTGCCCGGTCATGTGCTGGTGGAATTTCCCCTTCATTGTTTGCATTTTGAAACCAAGCATGTCTGATTTCAACAAAGAATCTTCCCTCCAGGTCTCGGTTTCATGTCTTCAAATGACTAGTAAGTGGTGCTCAATTCTGGGAGCACAGCCGAATAAATAGTTACCACCCCAAGACCCAATGCTTCTTAAAATCACAGGACACTGAGCTGCATCTCCTGGGAAAGAATCTTGAGAAGCTTTTCTGTTTTAAACAGGAAGCTCAGTGAACCATGTAAGAAATTGGTCGCCCCCCCCCCCCCCCCCCCCCCCCCCCCCCCCCCCCCCCGCTGCTGCCGCCGCCACCACCACTACATTAACCATGGTGTTCATCTAAGAAGCCCTGGATGTGATGCATAAGGAGAGTGCTTAGAGTCATATTAGAGATACCACGTCAGGATACCCATAATATAATGTGCCTTTTCCTTTCTATAACTTCATACATTTCTGCTTTTGATTCAGTCTCTACTTTATACTTTTATGATGTGTGTCTATTTCTTTTTTCTTTCTTTCTTTTTTTTTTTTTTTTCCATTCCTAGCCCTAGAAAGTTGGGAACTACTGTATCTTTATAAAAATCACTTAGCTGATTTTCTGCCTGAGTTTTTGGATATCTTTCAGGTAAGTGTTGAGACTGGCCCACATCTCAGTGCCATACCTGGCTGCTAGAGTAAGGCATCTGTCAATAAGAGAACTGGCTGCAATTTGCAGTGCAAGACTCTGAGTTTGTCCAGGACTTTCCTTCTGATGATGCTCTATGAACAAATAGCTGCTCTGCTCATTTTGCAAAATGCAGAAAGCAAAGCAGCCAGTGGAGTCAGGAAGACATACTGAGGCTCTGACTTCTGTGCTGCCATATTGGTGTAGGACAACTCTAGTTTGTATGTTATTTTCAATAAAATCTTTAGCCTTCCACCTTGGTTTTATAGTTTTAAACTGAGCAGATGCAAGTAATATAATGCAGAGCTGTATCTTATGAGATCCATGCAGAGCTTAGGACAATGGTTCATTAAGGTAGCTCAGGCTGTATGAGCCTAAATATCCACTGTCTAACAGCAAGCAACTAATCTTTTCCTTGCGTTTTTTTTAGCCACACAGTTTTCCAATTGAAGTTCTACAAAAGAGAGATATTTGTGTATCTATATGTCTATATATGTGTATATACATATGCACATACTTATAGAGTAAGAGAGAGAGGTCAGACATTTCAGAGACAATTTAGAGAGCTGCACAGATGAATCTGAAAATAAGTGGGCTCACTGTGCACTGTTGAGGAGCCTCACCATTTTACCAACAGTGTCATTTCCAGCACAGTATATTGACATATAAGGCTTAATTGTGGAGAGTGCAGCTCCAGGTGAAAGGCATGGCTAAGGCCTTGCTGAAACTCTTATGGAGATTAAGATTTTGGCTGATAAGAGTGGATAAAACTGCTTTTGATATCTGCTGATACTTCCAGTGTGGCCTTACCTTGTCCTCCATGGCATAGTTCCTGGTGGGTCCTGGATCTGCGAGGCTCTAAAGCTCTCATATTCCTCACCTTGCTTGCCGAGGGGCTAGCCTCTGCTAATGTCCTCATATCCCAATGACTATATGCCTGAAACTTTAATAAGAAACCCTTAATAAGAGAACAGGTGTTTAGAACAGGCATCAGCCTTCTTCCCTTAGGTAGGACTCACAAGCCAACCAAGCTGTTACTTTTTTAAAGGTCAGGAGTTAAACTGTGAGAAGAATAATAGGTCCTGGAAAGGAAGACTACTGGAGACTGAGATTTGCTACCTACAAGGAATTTATTGGAATATTGCCTCTGAACTTGTGTGTTCACTGCTACAGCCTTTTTTTTTTTTTTTTTTTTTTTTTTTAAGCAAAACTGAGTGGTCTCAACATTGGTCTTGGGTACATCTTTGAGAAAAGAAATATAGGCAAACCAGAGACTTACAAGATTTATAAAGAAACACATTTTTAAAAGATCAATTTCTTAAGCCTGACTTGTGAAAAGATGTCAGGAAGCCACAGTGGATAATGTTTTGGGGGATCAAGATCACAGCACTTTTTTTTCATGAGAAGATTATTGACCCTGGTTTCATTTGATTCTAATTAATACAGTGACTGATCATCAAAATTGAGGATTTTGTTTATTACAAAATTTGGTGTGATTTACCCTCTGAAGGCAGAGGATGCAGCTCATTTTAGTACTGCAGCACTTGCTTAGCCTGCTTGAGACCCTGGGTGCACCCCCCCCACACACACTATACATACACTCAGACACACACTATACATACACTCAGACACATGCATGCATGCACACACGCAGAGATACATACACCACATATACACAGACACACACACATACACACACATGCGTGCGCACACAGAGAGACACATAAATACACCACACATACACACACACATGCATAGAGAGAGACACATAAATACACTACACACACACATGCACACATGCACAGAGAGAGACACATAAATACACCACACACACATACACGCACACACAGAGGGAGACACAAAAATACACTACACACACACACACACACACACACACACACACACGCACACGCACACATGCACAGAGACACATACATACACCACACACACACACACACACACACGCACAGAGAGAGACACATACACACATCACATACACATACCACAAAGACATCCTCTGGATGTAAACAGAGCCCTGGATTAGTAGTTCCCTCACACTCTATCTCCCTGCTCACACCAACCCTTACCAAGTAGATTCTCCACACTGCACCTACTCAGTGCCTTAGTCCAGATCTCGGTATTTTGACATCTTCATGTAAGGGTTGAACTGAGCAGAAGCAATTACAATACAATGTTATAAATGCTCTAATGGATGTTAGCATAGAGAACTGTGGAGAAGCACGCAAGCTTGAAATGCAGCTAGCACAAAGACTGAGCTGAAACATAAATTGTTTTCTACCTACCTTATTTTAAAAATATTGTAAAGGACTTATTTATTTTATTGTATTATGTATGTGTGTGTTTTGCTTCTTGTATGTATGTACACTGTATGCATGCCTTGCATCCATGGAGACCAGATGAGACTGTTAGATCCTCTGGCACTAGAATTGATGTATATGGTTGTGAGCCTCTCTATGTGGATGCTGGGAACCTAACCACAGTCCTTTGCAAGTGCTCTTTACCACAGAACCATTTTTCCAGCCACATTTTCTTTTACCTTTTAATAACCACATGTGGCTGACAGCTACTGTTTTTGGACACGATAGATAGAGAACACTTCCATTATTGTAGAAAGTGCTTTGGGACAGTGCTATTTTTGAGGGTTTTTTATTTTATTTTATTTTATTTTTGGCCCTTTTAAAACAATGTGATAATTAAATCCTTCTGTTGAAAGATGTGACGAGGAGGTCTCTTCTGGAGGAATTGAACCTAGGGCCTCACATGTGCTAGACAAATGCTGAGACACTTGTAGCCTGACGTACTCTCTTCTGATGTGGCTTGCTTCTCCATACATCTCTCAGCTGCCCTGTCTCACTCCTTCCCACGTGCATTTCCTTTCCTCTTCACTCACTGTATTGTTCTCAGCACACATGATATTTCTGGAAGCTCCGAGAACATCTACTACCTCCATTTTCTCCCCCAGGGACTCAGATTTTCCCTCCAAATAAAAACTTGAAAGCTTCGGAAACCAAGCCAAACCCCTTCCTCCACGGTGAACCGCAAGGACCCTTTGAAAAACTGACAATTTATTTTTATTTGCTCTGATTTAAGATGGAAATAAGAAGTTCAAAAGAAAAATTGAAAAGTACCTCTCTTACTAAGAAACAAAACCTCTTTAAATCCTTGCTTTCCATCTGAGGGAAGCCTCCCCTCACTTTTGAGTCCACAGAGAGACTGGTCCGCATCGTGTCACGCTACCCACTGCCACCGCCTGAGTTCTTTTGCCTTTTCTTAGTATTCATAGCTACATTTGTTACGTCTGTTCTCCTCAGAGGAAGAGTTTATCAATGATCAAACTGATGATTTTTTTCCATTAAGAAAAAGATTTACAGTTAATAACTTACGGTTAGTTTACATTTACTTTAGTAATAATAACCATATAATCATGACACTAAGTTCCTTGGTTAAACATGTTAAATGACCAGGAAAAAACTTAGAATTGTCTTTTTACTGATGAGTTGATAAAGTTTCTTCAGTCAGATCAAGTAATCTAATTTTTTGAGATTCTTGAGGTAGATAAGCCTACTCATCAAATTATACTAGAGAATTAATTCAGACTAATCACACACACACACACACAAACACAAGCACATAGCACTCAAATTTTTACCTTTTCAATCATCTGATACTCTGGTAATCATTAGGATCTTAATTGTGGGGTCAGATATTTCATCAAGCTGTACAAGAAGGAATGGAATATTATACAAGTGTGAAACTCCTCGGTATTAGGATATGGGTGGGTGGTCCACTCTGACATGTGTCTCAGAGTCAGCTTCATATAGCACAGCCATTGCTGGGTTATCATGTCCAGAACATTCACATATACTAGATAAATTGGAGATCATATAGTCAAAGAATAACTTCTTTATGGATGGTTCATCTGCCTTGCAGAACCATCCCTTCCCGTGAGGGTGCAGGACACATTTGAGGTTCCCTTACACCCCTCTTGAACACCCTCTCTGAGAAGCAATTCTGATACTGATTTTTTTTTTCCTTACACACAGCTGAGGACTAGTGGATGATATGATTTTTCTCTTACATTCTACTTTTCTGGGGCCTTCGTGACTGTGGAAGGGAAACTTGGACTGTGGACTTCTTTTTATGAGGCCATCTAGTCAGTTGACTGGCTTTTCTTCAGAACTGAGTTGAAATGTCACTCATTGCTGCTCTGTGACACTTTCCCCTTCAGGGAGTTAGTTCTCTTTACACCTGTAGGGCCTTCATTCTTTCACTTCTGCATTACCACATTATTTACTTCATTTATGAAAACAGGGCACATGTTTCATAACAACCATCGTGATGGCTTTGATACATGCAAAACATTATTGTCTTTAAAAATAAAACAAAACATGGTACATTCCAGAAAAAAATGTAAAAGATGATTAAGAAATAGAATCGCTTGGGGGAAATGTGGGTTTTGATATTTATTTTATAATGAGAATAAAACTGCTGAGAGATTCAAGGCTGAGTAATTGATTCTCTCTCAGTGATTACAAATGAATGGGTCCACAGGCTAGACCATTTTGCTTGTACACACAGTGGTTAACATTTGTGAGGGTTCATTGTAAAGGTTAAGAAACCTGGAAATTTCCAATTAAATTTCAACTCACAGCTCCTCCTGAATCACAACAGTTAAATGAAGCCAGAGCATTTTGCATAGTCCCCACAGCCTGGCCCTGAAGAACATGGCAAGGCTTCTCCCTCTTCCTGTTGTAGGATGGAGATGGTCTGCCCGCCATGTCTCATCCGTGAGTTTCTTCTGTAAATGCACCGATAGTCTTGAGGTTTCAGGAATTATTTATGTTTTTGTTATTTATCAGACCAGCCTTTATTCTTCATCCTTTGTGGCTGTGTACCTTGGTGTACATTTTGTGTACTTACCTAGCTATCCTTGTGAGAACTGGAGCTCAGTTTTTGAATCTGTGTGCAGTGGTAACCCCCTGGGGCAGGAATGGAGTAACAGGTGGATAATCCTAAAGCCAGGGTGGCTAGGTGGGCCGCCTATATCTCATTATGAGATTCTGATACTTTGTTATCACAGAATTTAGTTCTTAAAATAACAGTGCCAACAGTATTTTGCACAGTCCTCTGGGTCTAAGACTTGGAGTTAACTTCTCTGGGTGGTTCGGGCTCTGAGTCTGTCTTGACATTGCAGGATCATTAAGAATGAGATACAATTAGGGTGACAGTATCTGCCACTTCTGAGGTGGTTCATTCTATGATAGTATAAACCTCTCTATTGTGATACTTGCCTGATTTCATGGACAGCATCTTGCCTCCCTTGTGGGTTAAGCTTTCTGTGATGGTTAGCTCCCCTTTACATGATGAATATGGAAGCTATTTAACATAAAGAAGGAGTATGGTGCAATATAGCATACATTCTATATGACCATCCAAGAGGTAAAGGCAGGCAGGTCTCTGTGAGTTTAAAGTCACTCTGATCTATACAGTGACTCCAGGCCAGCCAGGGAGTCCCTATCTGAAAACAAAAACAAAAAATGGGAAGGGAGTTTTAGAATTCTGAATGTTTCATTTAATTTTTAGAGAGTCCTATTGCTTTGGAGCCTGTGAGTGCATCATGGGAGTCTGTGACAAAGCAAGCCATCTGCCATAGTCCCCTTCTAGGGCCAGTGACCTAGAACTTAGGCCCCACCTCATAAAGATTCATCAGCTCCCAGTAGTGTCTAGCTTTGGACCAAGCCTGTAACACATTGACTGTTGGAAGACACGTGCCCACACTATCAGTTTGCCAACAAGCCTAGCCTAGCCACTCACATGCCCATGTTGCTACCACACTGAATGCTCCCATGAAGTAGGCCTGTGTTGAAGACTAGTTCAATCGCAGCCTCCTCTTCACCAGCCATATTTAGAGTAACCGCATGAGTGAGTATCATAGCTCGCAACACCTGACTTCTCTCAGCTGTGCTACACAGAAACAAAGTTCATGACAGACATGTGACCTAAGTCCCGCTGCAGGTTCAAGGCTATTGACCAAGCATTGTGCTCCTCACAGTACCTGTTGCTAACAAGAAGGACTGTCCAAAGAAGAAGTACATTGTGCCAAGATATTTGATGGCTTGGATTTCTTTCTTAAATTCTCCATGGTCCATCCTGTGGTTTTATCAGAAGTTATATACTCACTCCCAAAACTCTGAGATCTCCCAAGATCCCCAAAGGGACTAGTGGAAAGTAGGTGAGTATGTCTTGCTATCTCTTAGACAATGATCTGTGTAGTGTCTCGCCAGCATCAGTCCTTATTGGACAAGTAGGAGTTGAAGGACACTTGGGTCCCCTAAGTCACTTCAATTGAATAGTAATGTGATTTCCTACTTAATATCTAAGGAATTAATCAGTAGCCGTTGGTCTAGCCAGTCTACCAGAAGCCTAGGTTAAACTACAGAGAAGATAGAGTTCCTGGCCTTGGGGACATTATATTCTTGTAGGGACCAGAGGACAAGTCAAGTGTCATTCCTTTGTATCTGTTTACTTTGCTGTTTTGAGACAGGGTCTTTTTTGGGGACCTAGGACTTAAAATTTTGGCCAGCACTGAGATAGTAAGAACACACACCTGGCTTTTCTAAAATGACTCCTGGGGATCTAATTCAGTTGTCACGTTTGCAAGGCAAGCACTTTTCCGAGTTATCACCTTAACCCCAGATTATGAACCAACACATTCTTGTGGAGGCCCGATGTGATAACTTACATGACTTGGTTCTCTTTCCACCATGCAGGACTGGGACTAGAACTCGTGTCATCTGGCTTGACAGAAAGTGCCTTTATTCACTGAGTCTTTTCACCAGCTCCCAAGATCAGTTCTTATGGCACATTATACTGGTAATCTAAAAGTCCAAGTAGAGACAATAGTGATGACAGGCCTACAGGAAGCTTCCTGGCCTCTTTGAGAAGATGACCTTGAGGAAGAGAGTATTCTGAGACAGAATATTTTGGATTGAGGGAATGGCAAACCGGCAAGCCTCCAGGCAAACTTGCCCTCCTACTGATGGTCAAAAACCCCCTTGCTTTCCAGAACCTCTGCTACCACTGGGCTGTTCCTGATTCTGTTTGTTTTGTTTTGACACTAGAGTCTCACTTTATAGCCCTTGTTGGCTCAGAACTCAACAGTCCTGTCTTCATGGCATTGGGTAGGAGGATTACAGGTGCACTCCACCCTGTCCTGCCTGCTTTGCTCTTGACCATACTCTGTCTTGGCTTAACTTTGTTTTCTTAAGGAAAAAGAAAGCTCTTGCATACTGAACAGATTCCCACGGACATCTCATTATGCTGTGGCTGCCTGGTGTGTGTTTCCCCTTTTTCTCCCCACAGAACTTTACAGCATTTTCATAGGCAAACAGGTATTTTTGTTTGTCTCACATGAGTTGCTTCTGCATAACATGAGGAGCCCATGATTTCATATGTACAGTAATTCATAGAAAGTGATAATCATCTGGCTCCTTGTCCTCCTCAAAACTAGCCTACTAAATATAGTATCTTCTCAGAGCCATAAAAGGTACCAATTAAAGAAAAAAATACATTTTTAAAAAGGTCAAAGTTTCCCCGCCTACGAATTTGGTTATAAAAACAGCAAAGTAGGTTGTTTTTTTTTTTTTTTTTCTTAACTTGAATCAGTAAATTTTTAAATTTAAATAGTATCCTGTTTTGACAAAGTGTTAAACCACAGAATCTCAGTAGGATGCTGGTAAGCTTTTGTCAATACTGGCTGGCATCTCTCAACAGGAAACTTAGGATGGATTCCTGTTAGTCTACAATGCTCTGACAGGGAATGTGGGCCCTTATTTGTTGCATCCAGGAAATGGTCAGAGTAGCTGGATCCTGAATACATATACTTTACTGTGTGTGGAACCCACTGGAAGACAATATCTGTATTGTTCATTTTGTTCCATAACTGGACTTCTGATGTCAATAAATGTGCCTCTAGCTCTACATATAATCATATATCACTTGGCTCTAGTGTGTGACCCAATCAACAAAAAACTGGGCAGCCTTCCTCCTGCTTTGATCTATGATCTCATAGGTGCTGTGCAGGATCTTTACTGGTGTGTGAGTGTATGCTTTTGCTGTATGTGTGCATGTAGTTAACCTCATGTTTTCCTCCTCAGGAGCAGTAGCCCACCCTCCCACACCCCCCCCCCCCCAAAAAAAAAGAAAGTGTTTCTCTGTGTAGCCCTGGCTGTCCTGGAATTCACTCTGAGGACCAGGCTGACTTCGACCTCAGAGATCCACACTACCTGCCTCTGCCTCAAGTGCTGGGATTAAAGGTGTTCACCACCACTTCCTGGCTCCCCACCTATTTTTTAAGACAATGTTTTCCATTGGCCTGGAACTCGCTAAAAAAGGATAAGCAAGCTAGCCAGCAAACTCTAGGCCGCCTCTGTCATGCTGCACAGAGATATAAGTATATTATACCATCAGGCCTGTTTTTTGTTTTGAGGTGTGTGTGTGTGTGTGTGTGTGTGTGTGTGTGTGTGTGTGTGTGTGTGTGTGTGTGTGTGTGTGTGTTCTTTGTTGTTGGTTTTGTTTTGTTTAGTTTTTTGATGTGGATTCTGGAGCTTAACTCAAGCGCTTACCTTGTGATGAAGTACTTCTTTAAGAAGGTCTCCATAGAACTTATACATTCTTGAATGTACCTAGGATTGCTGAAGAAATCCAAGATCCTCTTAGATTCTTTGTTGAAGTCTCGTGCTCTCCCTCTTTCTCAGTTTTGCATGTTCAATAAGAATCTGCATATTACTGTAAAGGTGACTGCATTTTTCTTATAGAGCCTTGAGGGTAAACAGCCATTCATTTCCATCTGTGAACACACATGTAGCTTGTGTTTGGTACAGTGCCTGCTGCTTTGAAAGCCATTATTTTTCTGTAATGTTTATCCCCCATGGTTGTGCATAGATAGGTTCTATGCCCCAGTGCTGGATGGAGAGGTAGCCTATAATTCTGGCAGAATGTGTGATAGTTGAAACTAGGAAGCAAGTGGTGAACCAAGAAAATAGCTTTTAATTTTACACAAATGGGTTTTCTGTTTTGCTCTGGGGTAGACGTTTTGTAGCCCAGGGTCACATTAGATTTCATTCATGGTTCAGAATACAGTGCTACTGGACAGTGTGTGGAAAGATGGAATTTGAGTTTCAGCACATGTGCCCATCATGGACCTGGAGAGGGCAGAGATGGACATCTCTAGCCTCAGAAAACAGCCTCTATCTACTGATCAGCTAGAGACACTGGACCTTAGAAAAGATGACAGTTCCAGATTCTGTAAAAGTAAATTAGCATGACACTTATCAAATGTGTTCTCCCTTTGCTTTCCCTTGACTCCATTACATAATGATGGCAATGCTAACTTTTGCTTTCATATTAAGGGACAAGGAGACGTTTTTCTTTTAGGGAAGTCTCCTACATCTGTTTAATACAGAATTAACTAACAGGCCTGAGTGGATAAACCAGGACAACAATAGAAATAGTCTCAGAGGCATAGAGTTACTTTTGTCCCTAGGACAGTTGTTAATGTGGAGCCTGGCTTCAGGTTTGGGGTTGTAAACAGGACAGCTGTGAAGGATTTCACTCAGAACTGTATGCATAGCTCCAGTTTTCCCATATGCCCTACATTAGAAGTCTTAACCCAGGGTAAAGAAATAGATTCATGCCAACACACTGGCCTGCCACTATATCTTTGGGCAAATTATTTAAATGCCCCATGTTTGTTGGTGCTTGATACCTGTCATAGAAGGACCAAACAAAATCTAGACTTCAGAGCTCCTGGTATGTGCCGCTCACTGAGCAAAGCTACTGATAACGGATAGTGATGATTTTAGGTAACCAGTAGTTTTGCTGACAGACAAAACCTAATGCCATTGGATGTCACTCGGCAAAGGATATGTATTAATGGGGAAGTAAAAAGAGTAAATAAATGGAAACAGGCAGTGATTGTGAGCTATTGATGAGTTGGACAGGGCACACAGCAGCATTGGAATGAGTCAGTTTCAACAAGATAACTGAGTGGAAGGAATAAGTAAACCACTAGCCAGGACCAAATCAGGACATTTAAGCAATGGTTCATTTTAAACATCATTTTATAGAGAGGAAATCAAAGCCTGCAGAAAACACTGTTAGCATTATTTAAGACAAGGTTAATCCATGAATAACCTATTCTGCATTATAATGCATTTATTCTCAGTCAGGAATTTCAGTAACTTAACTTATACAGTTAGATGGCTTTTGGAAGGGGCCACCATGAAGAAAAGCTGCATTCCCTAGAATGTATGGATTACAATAAAGTAGTTGCTAACAGATTGTTAAATCATTTATTGCCAGACTCTATGAAAGTATAATTGTCATGATTTGGCATAGTGGATCCAGAACAAAAAGGAAACCGAAATGTCAGATTCAGCACAAAGGGAAAAAACTCAAAAGGAACCAGTGGGAGGTGGGGGGGGGGAGAGGGGAGGGAGAGGGGGAGGGAGAGGGGGAGGGAGGGAGGGAGGGAGGGAGGGAGGGAGGGAGGGAGGGAGGGAGAGAGAGAGAGAGAGAGAGAGAGAGAGAGAGAGAGAGAGAGAGAGAGAGAGAGAGAGAGAACAAGTGACGAAAGCAAGAGACCTAGAAACACTTTGAGGGTGACCCATTGAACCAAGACACCACAATTGAACTTTCATCATTAGTCTGGGGGAGGGGTTGTCTTAAGTATCTCGTAGAACCTAATGTTGTCTTGAAGGTATTGTGGGGTCTTCATTAATAGAGGGCACTTTATTGAATTTTGAAATGGTATTGTAGGTATACCCTGATAAGAAATGTAAAATCAGTGACAGGTTGAGTGTCTCAGGGTATAAGAGACTTCCTTCCAGAGGAACATTAGAAGAAGCCCTGTGATGGCCCAACATACATTCCGTGTATGCTTCCCATAACTGCTTTAACTGCTTCCTGATCCCCTTGGGGAAGGAGGCACCTGAATCAGTCAGAACCTTTCTCCATGCAAATGTGAGAACCCAGCTCAGATCTCCAAATCATGGGAGTGCTGTGGCTCATAGGACCTGAAAGCTCAAGGGCTAGTCTGCCCTTGGGCACAGCGGGAGCCTGGCACTCAGAGAATGTCCTCAGGACTCACTCCTGCTCTTATTCAGTTCTGCTTTCTGTTTCTGTCCGCTTCTTCTCACTCAGAGTCATAGATAGACTTATTTATAGCTTGGCAACCCTTTTGGTGAAGACTGGAGCTCCCGCCCAGTAATCTCACTAAAAGATTTGCATTTATTGAATGGCCTGGGTCACTTCTCCACCCTGTGGATGGGAGAGGGGAATGAAGCTGTTGGTGGGCCTGAACCATATGCCCACTCCTGGATCTCCTGGGATGGAGGTGACTGCATCGATCTGGATTAGAGGCAGTAGCCTTTAAGGCCCCTTCATTTTCCTTTTCTCTATGGTCCTGTGAGGTACTATACAAATGTTTGCTCACCCCTAATATCTTAAACAGTGAGGTAATGCTGTGTCGCAGACATATAATTCATTTTTATGTAGTTCACATATTACACCCATTTCACAGACTACTGTCTTCCCTTATGCCAGTATTATCTGATAAGATTTACTACATGGATAAACATGCTCTTATTGAGCATTCATGTGTGGAAGTCAGAGAATAACTTAAGGGAGTTTTCTTCTTCCACTGAGTGGAATCTGGGGATCACACTTAGGTTGCCCACTTTAGCAGCAAGCTCATCTCACTGACCCAGTGAAGAAGTTCTAGGTCTGCACTGGCTAATGATGGTTGTTATTAGCTACCTTGGGCTGCTAAGTGCTTTAAATAGAGCTATGATAATGAAGAAATTCATTTTTGAAAGTTTACTTCATTGGAATATTAGTGACATGTGACTAGTGTCTGCCATATTGGCCCAATAGAAACATGGCCTCGTGACCCATGACTTAACTCTTGATGTCTTATGCTGCTGGTGTATAATACTCAGATGTAGCTTTTCAATCAGAAATTGTAGTTAAATGAAACCATAACACATTCCATTAAGTGCAGATTTTTTAAAAAATCTTTTATGTCCTTGAACTATGACAGAGTGCTTACCTGTCGGAGTTTGGGCACCAGAGCTTTGTGACTAACCGTGACCCTGCCTTCACGTGGTGGTTTGAAGCCATGGAAAGAGTGCCTAATTTAGGTGTCAGGAGTTTGGGGTTCTGATCTCGTTATGCTAACCACTACTTAGAAATGTGACCTTTCCCGTTCTCTTCCTTCCTAGGCACCAGTTTCCTCATGTGGAAAGTGAGGGGGTGAGGTTAAGAAGAGTTCTCAGCCAGCTTACTCACAGCATTTTCTGTAGTTCTGTCTTTGTCTTCATTCTTGTGGTCAGGATAGCAGTTGGGATTTCTTTGTGTAGTGCTAGCGAAGGGTTTGGAAAGAACTGGAGAGATACTTTGATTACAGGTGAAGTATGGCATGGAGAAATATTGTCCACATTCCCATGAGAATCTGCAAGACTCCAGAGGACAATCATGTTCTACTTCCTTATTGCGTGTGTGTGTGTGTGTGTGTGTGTGTGTGTGTGTGTGTGTGTGTAGCTTTTTCCCCTTATTATTCATTTATTTACTTATTTTAAATCAGTATCAAGGATTGGACCTGGGGCATCAGACATGATTGCTCTGTCACTGAGCTACAGTCTCAGCCTTTACCTTATTTTATGAGACAAGGTCTCTCACTGAACCTAAAGTTCCCCATTCATGAGTTTACCAAGGCTGGCTGTCCAGGAAACTCCAGCAATTGGCCTTCTGTGTCCACCTTCCTCTCCCTGTTCCCAGTATTGTGTCTATATAGCTAGTGTTTGGCTTTTACATGTGTTCTAGGGATTTGAACTCAGGTCCTTGTGTTTGCAAGGCACTGTTCTAATACAATAGGTGTTGAGAAGGAAATACAAAACACAAATAATTTTGTTAAGGTTTCATCTGAGGTCATTTGTTATACTCCTGGGGTTTAAATCACTGCAGATTTTAAAAACTTAAGCAATAGTTTAGTAGAATAAAATATATGGAGTGACAGAAAGATCTGTATTCTGTGAGCCTGGGAACTTGATACATTGAATAGTCATAATTAATACTGCATAGTAATTCTGGAAAAGGGAAATCCAGAACTGATAAGACTGGTTTTTGTTACCCAGGGGAGTTAGGGTAAACAGAAGCTACTTGGAGTGATTTCATTTGTGGACCTTAGACTTGGAAGGGAGAGATGAATCACAAATGGAGACCAAGAGGAAGGCAGGAACATTGGGCAGAGCAGGTAGGAGGACCTAGAGTATTCCAAAGGACAGTGTGATAGGATGTGTCACACCAGTACAGAGGGAGCCCAGCATCAGCTCCATCAGCATCAGCTGGGCTCGGAGACAAGCAGGATGCTTATTTGGTGATTTCTTCCTGATCTTCAGAAGTGACATATGATGAGTACGTTGCTCTTGTGTGGTGATGTGACGGAACTGAACGCTTATGGGGGTGGTCACGCTAAAGTACTTACATTGTAAATAACCACCCCTCTGCCCTGTTTCCGATCATTTTGAAAAAAAATTGCATCTTGAAGCTGTATTTTTACTTCTTCTCTGGCTATCTTTATGTATGGGAACAGTCATCTCTAGAGATTCATTTTCATTTTTTAAAAACTTCTAAAGGTGTTAATTGCATTTTTTGAAAACCCTTATGTAATTATTTAAAATTATTCTACCGGCCCCATAAATCAGAACTTCCCCCATTATATGGCTGAGGAACATTTATGACCTGTTTAGACAGTTTTGATTTATAGGTTTAGGAAACAAGAATATAGAAACCATTGCCAGGTTTTAATTTGGAAATTTCTGTAGCCACATTTGTTTTTACAGGAAGGAGAAACAGAAGGCCAAGAGGAGAGGTGATTGGAGAGCTATGGTCCATGGTAGTGGGACACAAGGAGAGAGGCGGGACCCCTGCTCTAACGTAGTGTTGCTGTCCCTGTCTGTGTTGTGTGTTTTCCTCTCTTGCAAGGTATGCTCCATAACGTTTGTTCCATGTCACTACAGGCATGCAGCTCCATATGAGTCCTAAGAACCCAGGTTCTTTTACATACATAGACGTGGCATCACACAGTGATGAGATTGTGGCATGGATTGTGTGAGCTCCTATGTTTATGTATTTTAAGATACAGTTTAAGTACAGGAGTGGTTCAGTCTCAGAAGTGCTTGCCTTACACAGATGAGGAAGTGCATTCTGTCCCTAGGATATTGCAGGTGTGGTACTAGGCTTGTAATCCCAGGCTTGGGATCCCCAAGGCTCATTGATCTGTCTGTCATTCAAGCATCATCCATGGGCTCCAGACCAATGTGAGAAGAGGATGATATCCTTGGGAATGACATCTGGATTGTCCTCTGGCTTCTGTACACTTTGCATGTGCATATACATTTAAAACAAAGTAAAACAGAACACAAACAAACAGGCCAGGCACTGGAACATTCCTTAGTCCCCTCACTCAGGAGGCCAGAAGCAGGTGGATTGCTGTGAATTCTAGGCCAGCCTCTCCTATGTAGTGACTCTGTCTCAAAGCAAACTAAGTTTATGAAGTGCAGTACCACAAGGCATTGTGGTGTACATACAATGAGGTGACCTATTTGAGTGCTTTCAGATTGGAACAGGACATACTTGGGGGAAATCTCCAAACTGTTAAAGCTCTTGATAATGATGAATTAGTAACAGCACCCCAGTTTAGATCGGTGAAACTCAGAGACAAACAAATTTAGAAACGTTTGAGTAATTCAAGAAATTGAGAGAAGACAGAAGAGAAATTGTCTTATTGAAGGAAGAAGATAGAGTTAATTTAATGAAAGAGGTGGTTTTTTTGTTTTTTTACGTCTCAGCAGGCTGAAGTTATTGATTAGAATGAAAAAGATGTTTAATGGGAGTGAACACAAACCCTTGTCATGATCCAAGCACAGGGTGAAGAACTCCAAGGTAGCAGTTCAGTGCCTGTTGTGATTAGTCAGGGCATGATAGGAGCCAGTCAGGGTCTAGCAGGGGGTAAAGGCCCCTGTGGGCCTTAGGCTGGCTAATAGAATAACAAGGGAACAATCCCCTGGCCCTCCTCTGCACCTAGACAGAGGGCACCTGGAGCCCTGCCCTCATTGCTGGCTACTCCAGCAATGTAGCTTACCAGGTACCTAATGAGAGGCACAGTCAGGGCCCCCTGAGGCTTTGGCTTTGCAAGGGAAAGCTCAAGTTGCCTGCTGTCTAAGACTATTCAGTGCCCTTAGGGCAGTGTGGACTGTGGTCTTCCTAACAGATCTTCCCTGTTCACTTCCTTATTGTTTAAATAGTGTACAATATTATTATTACTGTTGCTATAGAGAAGAGTCTCCTTGGATGGTACATATCTCATTTCACAGTGTCCTGTTAGTACAAACACTTCAGCAGTATCTTCCAGCCTATGTTGATTAGTGCAGAAGCTCATGCGTATGTATGTGGGGGTGTGTGCGCGCAGGTATGTGCGTGCATGTGTGTGTGTGTGTGCACGTGCATGTGCGTGCTACTTAATTTTTATGTCTTCAACAGACTTCCATAGCTCAGGCAGGTTTTGAACTCCCCATTCACTTCCCTTTACCTCTCAAGTATTGAGTGTGCTACTTTGCCCAGATGAATTCTTTCAGTTAGACTAAGCTAGTAAGAACAATGGAGGTTGGTGTTTAAAAAACCTCGGTGGTGCCTACCTTCTGCAGGTACAGCTTGTTAGTCTCAGTCATTCAAGTGTACATAAGGCTGTACACTCCATTCTTGGTTATACTGTGGACTGTTTCTGTAAGTTTTACTTTTAAACTTTGAAAGAAACTGTCCATGAACCCTGTGTGCATTTGTACATTTCCGCACTTGACATTATTCATTTATAAATTGTTATCAACAAGACTTTGCTTAACATGGCAGTGCCAATCTGTTTCTCTTACATGAAGTGTTCATCTTATGTGCAGAGATAATATTGGCAAGTACTTTCATTTTCTTCATAGCTGATGCAGGTCTTTTAGGAAGCTAAAGAAGGGAAAGTTACAAATTTAACTCTTTCGACTTATAGTTCAAAGAAAATATTTGCATGAGAAAAACTACACACACACACACAAACACAGACAAAGGAGCTGGGTATAATGCTGCACATCTTTTTTGTTTGTTTTTGTTTTGTTTTTTGAGACAGGGTTTATCTGTGTAGCACTAATGTCCTGGAACTCACACTGTAGGCCAAGTTGGCCTCAGACCCACAGAGATCCTCCTGCCTCTGCCTCCCAAGTGCTGGGATTAAAGGTGTGAGCTACCACTGCTCAGGTGATAGCAAACAGCTTTAATCCTGGCATTTGGGAGGTAGATTGAGGCCATCCTGGCCTATGTGCAGAATTCCAAGAATTAGTGAGAACTAATACAGTGAGACCCTATCTCAAAGGAAAGAAGAGAAAACAGAAAAGGCATTGATTTATTTATTCTTAGTGTGCACATTCATCTGATGGTTGGTGAGATCCTTATGCAAGACACTTTTCTGGGAAGCTATGGAGTCAGAAAGATGGTCCCTTTTTTAGTTCCATGCCATTTATAGGAAGATAGGTAGGTCAAGGGCCTCTTTTCTGTTGGAAAAAGATATGTTGGTCTAGTAGTGTTTTGGGATAATGCTCTTGTTTACTGTAAGGATTTGTCACTCGAACTTGTTTAATAAAACAATGATTGGACAGTAGCCAGGCAGGAAGTGTAGGCAGAGCAACTAGACTAGGAGAATTCTTGAGAGAGGAAAAGCAGAGAAGCCAGCAAGATGCAGAGGAAGCAAGATGAGAATGTTGGATTGAGAAAAAGTGCCAAGTCTGTTGCACGAATAAAGGAAACTCAGGGCCAGATCTCCGGGAAAGGCTAAGATATCAGAGAGAGTAAACACCACAGTCAGATCTCACCCAGCTGTCTTCCAGCTTCCTCAGCCTTGCTCCTCCTGGCTTCTCCTGCCTGCTCTGTCTTTCTATGTCTGCCTTAAATACTTTCTTCACTCTGTTAAGGTGTGGCCCCCACCACTGCCTGCCTGGGAGCCTGGAACTCCTTCTCTAAACTAAGATGACCTCAAACTCAGATTGGATTAAGGGCATAGGTCACCACTCCCAGGATATTCCCTGTGCTTGGATTAAAGGTGTGAGTTACCACTGTCTGATTTTCCTAGACAGACTGTGGGTAGATTCCTCTGACATCTCTAGCTGTTTTTATTATATTTGAAACATATCCCCACACAAGCCATGTGGCTAAACACAGATAAGAATGATAGATTAATTTAAAGTATAAGAGCTAGTTAGTAACAAGCTTAAGCTACTGGCTGAGCATTTATAAGTAATTTAACGCCTCTGAGTCATTATTTGGGAAACAGCTGCTGGGTATTTGAGACTTTCTGGTGGGACAGAAGCTTCCGACCACAAATGTGGTGCATATTCATCCACATTAAGCCTGAGAAAGCTTTAAAGAGGATTCTAGACAAAAAAAAAAAAAAAAAACAAAAAACAAAAAAAACAATTAAGCATGACTTCTTGGTAGCAGCATTTTTTCAGGAGGGCTCTGTTTTTAGAAGGGTATTTTTTGTTATTTAGACTTGGCTTCTTTCTTTTACTTTATAATATTCAGCTTCATTGTGTTAGATTGTTATTTAGCTGCCTTTGCCCCTAAGTCCCTTAGTTTATTAGAAACAGTTTGAGTGAGATAAGAGCCTCCTATGCAGGTAGAAGCCTCCTAAGCAGTTATCCTAAAACTAGGCCCTCTGGGTTAGAGATATGTAAATGAATGTTCAGTACCCTCCTGACTATGGTGTGTGCCAGAGCCCTATATAGACTCTAAAAGGATTGTCACTCAGTTTACAATGCTTTAGAAGTTACTTCTGCTTGGACAAGGGGTCTCTCCAAGCTTTTATTGTATTTGAATAGATAGCAACCGATCTGGGTCCAATTTAGTGCTACTTGAACTTGTTGGAAACCAAAATACCTAACCCTTAAGTGTATTTTCATTCAGTTTATGCTAGTGGTACTATACCCTACTTAAATGTCAAACTAGCCACCTAAAGGGATCCAGAGGTATATCACGGATCCACTAAATCAAATTATCCTTCTTGGAAGCTCAGACATCACAAGTTGAAAGCACATCAAGATGGTATAAAGAAGGCCAGACTACTGGCTTGGGAAGCAATCAATAGGTGTGTGTGTGAGACCCAGCTCAGGTCAACACCAGGAGAGATGGTGGTGGCAAGATGAAGATGAAATGAATAACTGCAGTGAGACCGAGACTGTTATAGTGTGGATTATAATTGGCAAACCGTGCCAGGTTGCCGTGTTTGCCAGCGTTTGGGCTCATGTCATATGCTATATGATATTTGCATGTCCTGTTTTCAAAGTCTGAATGCCTTCGTAGCCTGTTCATGGAACTTGCTGAGTAGAACAACATACTTCTAATACTCATCCCGACCTTTCATTTCAAAATGTCTTTTATCCCAGAGGTCCAGGTAAGAGCCTCTCTCTACTAGGGTTCTTCCATGTCTATTTGGTTGGTGTGAACTAGGAAAATAGGCATGACCCAGAGGGACCATTCCAAGTGGCTTGGGGTCACTAAGCAGTTTCCATCTTTCACAAGGAAAGAATCTTAACTATCAGCTTGTTAGGCCATTAAAACATTGATACTGTGAGGGTACATGCAGAGCCCTCTCCATAGCCAAGCTGGCTAGGACTCCATGGAAGATGAGGTAACAGAAATAAAATGCTGGAAAATGGACTAAAGATTTTGAAAAATTAGGTCTCTCTGGTTGGGGAGATGGCTCAGCGAGTTTGCTGCATTTGTTGCAACTTAGACTGGATCCACAAAACACATGTAAATAGACAGACAAGAGAGTGGGAATCTGCCATCTCACCATTATGAAGGCAGAGGGAGGTAGAGACAGAGGTAGGTGGCTGAAGTTTGAAGAAACCGAGGCACAGGAAGAACAGATATTTAAAGAGTAGCCATACACCATTGGTTAGTGTCTTGTAATGTGTTGGTTGGAGGTAAGGAATAAAGTCTCTCCCCCCAAATAGAGAGGTGTGTGAACTGCTCCCTAATCAAAGGAATGTACACAGTAGTTGTCTCAACCCCTTGGTCATCATAATCTTTTGTCCTGCTAGCCTTTTGGAGGACTGCCCCTGTACGTTTGTGTAAAAAGCAGAGAGGATGCCATAATATTACTGCTTTGGAATTAGTTTGTATCCATCAGTTGATGATCTGTGGTTATACTTGTCTTTCAAGGGATCAAACGGACAGGCCTCTCTGTCCTAGGCATCTAGCCCCAGCCTCATCTCTAGGGGAGTATTATAGATCAGTAAGTCCCAACCCTCCAACTACTCCTAATAAGATATTGGCTAAGTCATTTAAATTCTTGGAGCCCTACTCTGTTAAGTAGGAACACCAATGCATACTTTATAGTTTTCTGTTAGTGAAGAGGATTTACAGAAAATCTTGTATACATTATGCACTTCAATGACTGCCTCTGATTTTATCTTCCATCATGTTTCCAGGTACCACTCCACATTTCATTTCCCTTTTGCTTGCCAGACTCATTGCTAAAGTCCCAGGACATAACCCCACCTATGACGTTCAGTGTCCAGAAACACAATTAACTAACACCTGTGCAGAAGAATGTAGCAATGTCTATCTACTGTGAAACAGATAATTGCTTCTAATGTGGATGAAGAAATACAAAATTTACTTCTATGATTCACTAGTAACCAGTAGTTACTATGGAGTTCAGACTCACATATCTCCTGCCATAACTCCAAATTGCTGTCTCCAAGGGGCAGTAGGGACAGAGTCCTATTTTATAGGATGTCATGGCAGAGCAAGGCACCATTGATATGCTGGCCCAGGTGAGGCATTGCAGCAGTTGTGGGTGGACTTTGAGACCCTATCCACTAGGGGGTCAGGCTTAACATGGGGTAGAGAAGGGTATAAGCGAGATATTGAAGTAGCAGGGTAGACCATGGTGGATGCTGACTAACGATGGAGGGTATCCGTGAACAGTTAACCACAGTGCCCTTCAGTTCCAGAGGTCAGGCCTTTTGGATTGTGACATCACATAGATGTGCCCTGACCTATCTCAAAAATTGGACATCAGTGAACTTAATTAAGATCAATTAGACATCCCTCCTATTGTTGAGACACAATGCCTTATTTGTTTGAAAAGAGGGAAGTTCTATATGACCTGAAAGCTTCCGGCTTCATCTGCTCCTTTTCCTCATGAAGAATGAAATGCCATTTGGAGTAATACAGAGAATACATAATCAGCCTGCAGCCAGGACTACATGCTTTCTCTGTGTGCATTTTCTCCAGAGCTGTTTGACTCAAAAGAGACCAGGTATCTCAATGACAAATATCAACAAAATTTACCCTGCAGTCCAGCCCTAGGTGATGCTTTGAGTCTGTCATTCTTAACATCTGCCTAATGCATGAAACTGCCCTTTCACCTATTTCCAGGACGACACAGAAGCAGCTGAATGGCTTGGGTAGAAATTCAGAAATTATTTTGGTGGGAGGAGGCTTGAGGCTATGGACACAGACCAACCAAGGTGGTTAGTTTGCAAGTTAGGGCATCCCATGTTTGCATCTGAAGCCTTGTCTATGCAGAATCACCCATGTCATAAAGCAGGTGTGTGGCTGTGACTTATGCTGTCCAGCACAACTGCTGGTATTTCATAAGGTCCCTCCCTATGCCCTCCACCTCTCAGCCCTGCTTTTTTTCTTGTGTTTTGTGTGTTTCTTTGACCAAGTCTTGTTACTGACGTACCCAGGCTTGCCTTAAAGGTATGGCCTCCTGCCTCAGCCTCCCTATTAATAGCATAGGATTACAGGTGTGTACAACTACACCTAGACAGTGGGGTTTATTTTCCAAATTAGGATCCCAGTCAAGGCTGTGGAAAGTTTCCCACACAAGTGTATTTGTGGTTCTTGCTCTCTGCCTTACTGGCGACTTGATAGCTCTAAAATGTGTCCATACTGCCCAGGCTAGCTGTAGATTCACTATGTGTTAGAGGGTGGCCATGAACTTTCTGTCCCAGTGCTAGGATTATAGGTGTGTGTGCACCATTGCACCTACCATCTCTTTCTGTAAGGTAGGCTGTTGTGTGTGTGTTCTTACATGTGTGCTGTATGGGTACCTGGTACCCAAGGAAGCCAGAAGAGGGTTTCAGATCCTTCGAAGCTTGAATCACACATGATTGTGAGCAGTCAGTCACATGAGTACTGAAAGCTGAACCCAGGTCCTCTGTCAGAGCAGCAAGTACTCTAACCACGGAGACATCTTTCCATCCCTCTTTCTATTCTTTAACTGTCTTACGGTTATTTTACACAGGACTATAACTATAAGCAGATAATGCCTACAGATTAAGGTTACGTGGGCCATCTTCCATGCGTCTTGTCTCTTTGTCCAGGGAAAATATGTAGGCCCAAAGAATGGGTATGATTTACCCACAGCTACAGAATTCATTCATGACTGTGTCAGGAATAAGCTCCAGAGCACCTGAGGCCACCCTGGATTAGAACAGCTCTGCCCACCTCTTTCTGTGCACTTGGATCTGTTTGAAAACTTCATGAGCCTTCAAAGACTGACTTGGGAAGTCCACAGTTGCCTATGAGGATGCACCCCTTAGTTTCTCTTTCTGTGTTACTGTTCCTGCAGGCATCATCTCTCTCCAGCGTCTACTTCCTTCCTCCACTCCCAGAGCAGGCCCCCTAGCTAAGAGTAGATACATTCTTGCATTTTGCTATGGCCACTCTAAAAGATAAAGGGTTAAGTGGCAGTGTGTGTGATCGCTGACTATTCAGGAAAGAAAAATGAGCTGTCTGGAGTTTCTGGACTACAGAAAATGTTTTCCATGTACTGGTTTCTTTGCCACACTGTGTGGAAGGCAATTATCTTTGGAGGGGATTCTGTGTGGGCTTCCCTGCTTTAAGATTTATTGTCCACTGGATTGGGTGTTCTTTAAAAGAGCATTTACTCGGCATCTAAAGCGTTGTCAGGACTCACGACTTCCTGAAAGCTTTTGAGGTTGCAACAGCTAAGCTTCATTTTCTCATCCTGAGATACATTTTTGAAATGCTATGCAGGGATTTGTACAAGCCTCATGCTTCCCACTGACACTGACAGGGGTTGCACTGTTAAACCCCAGCATGCCACTGTGGAAATTTACCCCCTAAAAGCCAGAGCCCTCCTACAGTCTTAAGGCTAGCCTGCAAGTGCTGGGTAGCTGGACGAGGCCTAGAATGCAGCATCCTTTTTTTGGGGGGGGACAACGACGAGCATCTCTAGCTAATGACTCAAACTGTTTTTTCACTTACAAGACAGGCGGGAGAGAGCCCTCCTCCTTTTATGGATCTTCTGAATGCCAGAAGAAAACTTGAACTTGACTCAGCTAAATATACTAAATCATGAAACCTTAGGGACTATTGAAATGGGAACAGTGGCCCATTACTGCTAAGAAGGTGTTTTATTGAAAATGAGCTGACATATTCTCCCTGGGGAGTGTGCAAGGGAAGGCAGGATGCCCAGCATCCATCAGGTTGTTCTCTTAGGCAAGCTAAAATATAGTTTGCACTCTAAGCCATGAGCCACCAAGCAGCGGAATAGCCGAATGTTGGTTCATCGATTAAAAGTACCATATTTCGCTGTTGGAACCACTGTCCACCCCCTCTGCTTTGCTTCAGCCTCTTAATGTATGCATTCTGGTTAATAGATCCTTCCGCATCCTCTTTCTGGCTTTTAAAAGTTGTCTTCCAAATAAGTTGAGATAGATGAATTTCCTAATCCTGGCAGGCTTACCAGCAGAGGGCAGGCGTAAAGAAGGTTTTGACACGAGGGTGTGTCAACCCAGGGTCAGAGGAGGGAGGGTGGCATAGGAGGAGGATCTGTAAGCTTTGTTTCCAGGGCAAGATGGGACATGCTCCCTGCCTCTTTGCCTGCCTGTGGCACAGTCACACCACAGGCCTTCTGAGAAGCTGACTCTGCTAAAGGTAGCCAGTGGCTTCATCTGTTATGAGCAAGTTTCTACATAATTAAACGTTAAAAAAAATTAAAAAGAATTTTATCCCCCCCCCCCGGGGGCCATTTTTCATTTGTCATCAGTGCCCTCTCTTCCTGTTAAGCTTCTTGCCCAGGTTTAACATGTGGGTGAGCCATAGATGCTGTAGCTCTTGGGAGGGGACATGAAGAGTGTCACGTGGCAGTAGTTCTGACCTCCCCCGTTGCCTGAAGAATGAGGCCCATAGGGGAATTCTCTCCTGCCCTAAAACATGCACAATTTTGAGAATTTGACACACATCCATGTTATCTGTTACAGGGTCTCGGGGAAGAATTTTTAAATGTTTTCTTTTGTAAATGCTTTCTATAGTGCATGTACCCATTATACATTTCCTAAATGTTGACATGTCATGCGGCATACATATATAAATTACCCAGTGATGCTGACAGTATAAAATGTTGCATTTGGTGAAGATGTGAATGGCAGTTTGGAGACTGTCATAAAGAGAAACTTAAAGTCCTGAGCAGCAGAGGCTTTTCCCTTGGCCAAACTAACAGGCACAGATGAAAAACAACATAATTAGTTTCATTGTCAACGTAGACATTACAGCGACATAAACAGTATCGATAGGCAACTAACTGCTCTAGCTCCCTGCAGATGGATGATGTGATGATGTATTAATTTATATTTTTAAGTAAAAGCACTACTTAAATCAAGACAGAAACGGGGCTCCTTAGAGACGAATGCCCAAATCTCAGGAATGGGGCATGGCTGTTGCAATTTAGAAACTCTAATTGGTTGGCCCGGCTGGTGGTCTTTGGAGGAATGTGCAGGGAAGTTCCTTCTGGAGAAGCAGCCCTCCTTGGCAGCCCATCAGACATGGGGCTGGGTAGAGAAAACCCTAAAATCCCCCCCACCTTCAGCAAAGAATTGATATATATTTAATTCTGTCATTCTATTCTGGGTACTCTACTAAATTAATTAGAAAGTGTGTGTGTGGGGGGGGTGCAGACAAGTGTTAATGTAAGCCTTGTTTGGAAGAAGATCATGAACTTGCATTAGATTTTGGCCTCCCAGGCACAGTTCATTTTTGGACCCATCACTGTGTCCTCTCTCTAGTTGTATGCAAGCAGCTCTGGCTAAGCAGATGCCGAGCAGTACGTGGGCCAGAGCCCTGTGACCGTATCTACCTCACCGCTGTAGCACCATTTATCAACATGTCTAATAATGTCATGAGGGGATGTTCCTTCTGCCTCTTCCTTCAATACATCTTTTCTCCTTCCCGGCTCAGAGCGGGCAGTAAAACCTTTCTCTTTCCTCTGTTCAAGACTGAGGCTCTGCAAAAGCAGAGTGCCTGACAGGAGTCCCAGGTGTATTATGTGGTGGTTAGAGTCTGGTATGGGATCATAGTAATCTGCTCTTAAGTGCACAGCCAGTGAGTGCACAATGGACTCATTTAGCAACTGACAGGTTTCTTAATATGTGGTGTTTGAACAAGACTGTGTCTGTTGTGGGCGTTAGGATGTGGGCATCAAAAATATTTTTAAGTACAGTATTTATCATTTCCTTCACTCTTCCTTAAACATGAGCCTCCCCCGTGTGTACCTCAGGTATCCTGTCTGTGTAACCATGCCCCCCCCCCCTTTTGATTTCCCAGTGTCTACTCTGCCTTAAGAACTCGTGGTTTGACTCATGAGGAAACAAAACCACTTTGCCTTTCTGGTTTTTTGTTTATTTGTTTTTGTTTTTCTGTTTTGAGACAAATCGTCATGGATCCCAGGCTACCCTGGAACTTGTTATGTAGTTGAGGATAACCATGAACTCTTGACTCCACCTCCCAAGTGCTGGTATTACAGACATGTTTAACCACCAAGCCTGGCTCCTAGTTTGCATTGCTGAAACCCAAGTTTCTCCCTCTGAAAAATGGGATCGCATTTTCCATTCAAGTTAGGCTGTATCAGCTCCTGGGGCTGAGTAACCAAGCTAAAGCCTCCACAGTAATCCTAATTGCCTTTCTTTCTGTTTTTCTTTGTCTTTGCCTTTTTGCCCAAATATCCTTGTGTTGGAGGCGATAAAAAATGGCAGGACTTATGACTTCTCTGTCACTGGGAAGTTTAATATTTTTATATTTTCCTCAAGGCATGGAATGTAGCAACTTTCTCTGAATGCCAGAATCTCATGACCAAAAACCTTATGAGGCCACCCTAGGATTCCCAAAATTAGCCAGAATATTTGAGGCTCCTACAAAGAAACACAGGGTTCTCACTGGTGTTGTGATTCCATACCCACAACCAGCCTCTGACTCACTGTGTCATCTGTTTGGAAAGGGTGGCCTGGGCTACCAGTGGCTTCTGGACTAGTTGCTAAGCCATTTTCTTCTGCCTGGTCTCCTACCCTCTTATCCAGACCATCTGCCCTTCTTAAACACAACTTCCCCCAAGGGGCTTTACCAGACCTCTGAGTGCCCCCCCCCCCCTGCTCCACAGTCCCATGGTGCTCCCAGCCACCACCATGCAATTGAGCAATTGAGTTGCCATTGGCATTGCATCACCCCTTAATTATTTTGTGTATGGCTGGCCTCCACAGCTGGATCCTGAGCGTCAGTAATGTTGTTGTTTGCCTGTTTGTTTGTTTTGAAGCTCCTGGAGATTATTAACTGATAAACACTGGCCTACTTGGAGGTAGCCCTACTTGTCAAAGCATGCTTGAGGTTTATGGATAGCCCCTGCAGATCTCAGGCTGGATGAAATGTTTATTTCCAGCCCACCCCAGCTTTGTTCACACTCGTTAACTCTCAAATTAATTTAATCTTTCTTTTAAAAAAAATCACTGTGTGTTTCAAAATGGCTGTTTGTAATTTCTGAGGGTGTTGGTTTGAGGGAAACTTCCTCTATTTTCATTTCCTACTTTGAGGCTCCTGCCTGCCCTTCTGGAAAAAGCACCACCCTGTTTCTTTAAAACCCAAAAAGTTCTGATTGAGGGGTTAAGGTGTTCTGTCAGATTCAAGACTCTTTTCTCACCACCCCCCCCCCATGCCCAAAGCCACCTTGTATCTTTATTGAATATTTATGAAAGGGTTGGGTTATACTTTTGTGACCTGGAAAAAACAAAGACCATTAATAAATTTATCTGACACAAAACCCTTCAGTGTGGAGAGTGGTGCCACATGTACCCATTTAACACCTGAGTAGATGTGGAAGGGCAGGGGGTCCTTGCATTTTCCAGCCAGATTCCTAAGGGAACTGTTTATCCCTTGATGACCTTACTGAAGCCCATGTGTTTTCTTGATCAGAAATGTTATCGGTATGCTTTCTGGTTCCTAGCAACCTCCATTTAATACACCTCAAATTAAAAAGAACTTTCAAGTAAAAGTCCTGGAATTCACTAGGTTTTAAAACAACTGTATTGCTTTAGGGGAAAAAAATGCTTCGTATTGAAGAGAAGTGGGTAATCGTTGATATCACTACTCTCTTGTTATTTTAAAGAAAACAATAAAAATGTTTTAGTTGGTTTTGTTTTGGTCTTCTTAAATACTACATAAACATAGAAAGTTATTCTCTAAGTTTGAAAATGGCAAAATTGAGAGGTGACTTCTGAAGTTGCTGATACCTAGCTAACCTGCCACTTGAGCCAACAAAGTTTAGCATTATTGGTTACTTGAAAAAAGCAACCCTGCACTCCGCATCTAAGCAGTCAGTGTTTCTACCCGGGGTCATCTCAAAGTGCCTGTTGAGAGGCGCTTTTGTTGTGGCTGATGTTGCATAAATAAGAAAGGAATTTCAAGAATTATTTCTTAGCAAACGTGTGGCAGCTGTCGTTCTAGAGGGGAAGTATCGACCAGGCACGTTGGGTTGCGGATTATTTGGAGCCCCGTGTGGGGTTTCTTCCTTGCGTGTACACTTTGTGAGGCGGCCTCTGGATCGGCAAGGGTGGCCGGGAGACTAAGCTTGGGCCCCAACACGGACGTGAAGCGAAAGTTGGTTTTCGAGGAAAGACGCAGCCTGACGCCCCGCAACCCTGCCATTGGGCCCGCTTCGGTAGCTCAGAGCAGCAGGGGCTGTGGGCTTGCTTGGTGGAGGGCGCATGGATGGCCCTCCCTCTTAGCGTCCCCGAAGGTTAGGACAACTCTTTGTCAGTTTCTAAGAGGGAAACAAGCTCTTTCCCCAAAGCCGGCTGGGCAGCAGGGCCCAGGGCGCAGAGAGGGGTGAGGGGGAGAGGAGATGCTCGCCCCGGCGCAGTGCTCGGCTCCGGCCCAGACGTCAGCCCTAAGGGGGTCACCGGGTTAACAGCAATTAAAGAGGAGTTGCTGGGGAGACAAAAGGCGGGCGGCGGGGCCGAGCGTCGGTTTCACCTGCCGCGCGCGGAGGGGGCCGGGGCGCGGGGCGCGGGCGGAGCCCATTGTGTGGGGCGCAGCGGCGGCGCGGGGTGTTTAGAGGCGGGTTGTGATTGGTGGAGCAAGGCGGGGCGGGTGGGCGCGGCGCGGCACGGCAGCCCGCGAGCCCGAGCGCCCCTTGCGCGTGCAGTCCGCCTGCACCGAGGCCGCCGGACCCAGCCCGGCCCCGCGCGGGCGCCCCGAGCCGGCTGCGCGCGCCTGGCGGCTACATGGAGAGTGTCAGGTTGGTCCCAGTCCTCCTCCGTCTTTGCCCCGCTTCGCTCCCTCCTTCTTATCCCCCTCCTCCTCTCCCCCAACCCACTCCACCATCCCGGGCTATGCATTGCTAGCTTCCCGGGGTTCCGGGGGACCTTGCCAGGGAAGGCAGGGCGCCCCGCAGCCTTCAACTTGACTCTCAGGCTCCGCAGCACCAGCCCGGGCGCTGTTGATCAACTTGGAGCGGAGTTGCGCTCTGGAAGTGGAGGCGGAGAGGAACAGGAGGGTGGGAAGCCAGGCCTGTGGGTCCTGGACACAGAAATCCCTCGCTGTCTGTTCCGCTCTCTTGTCTCTTAAAAACTGTACCTGGGTGAAGTGGAGTTGGGAGTTGGAGGAAGTCCTACTTGTATTTTTCTCTTTCCCTCTGCCTCTTTTCCCGGTGTTGGCGATTCATTTTCCGCTGGTGTGGCCTTAGTGCAGCCACTTTGGTAAAGCCCTTTTGGCTATCCCTTGGTGCCATCCCTCCACAGCACTGGGGGGCATTCATCTGGGGTATGTGATTGATGACATTCCCAGAGCGTGTGGAACAGGAAAACCTTCAACCTCAATGGAACCAGTGTGGCGATTTCTTTTGCTTCTGGTAGTTTGTTTCTGTCTGTCCAGGCGTCTTTGCAGCTTAGCTGTTGATTTTCAAGGAGTTCGCACCCACGGTAAGGAGAGAGGGAAAGGAAGGAGAGAGCTCTGCACCTCAGCAGGCAGGCCGGCTGTGCCCTGCACTCCGGCAGGTTGGAGATCTGCATCCACTGTCGCTTTACTTGGCCACATTCATAAAGTAGTGAGCAAGGTTTGGGGTTGGAAGGGCCGGAGGCTGAAGCCTTGTCATCTTGAACTCCCATCTGAGCTGGCCTTCAGTGTACCTAACTCAACTATCCTAACTGCCAGGGACTTTTTTTTTCCCCTCCCAAGAATGGTGATGGGAAGCCAAAGACCTTTAGGAAAAGGATGGTAGTTTCAGAGCTCAGCACATGTAGCCTCTTCCTCCCTGGGGTTAACTCCTTCAAGGCCTTCCGGTTGCAACTAAAATGTCTGATAATTGTTATATGCTCGTCCACCCAGACCAAATGTTCTAATCAAGCCCATTTAAAAATGCAAATCATCTCATTTCCATAGATTCCAACATTCTGAAAGTGACACATTTGGGGGAAAAAATAAGGCTGATAACAGGAAACGTGAATCATACTATCAGTGACTAATCTGCCTAAGGGGGGAAAAACTTACATGTATTTTATCATTAGGAAGTTAGGGTAAAAAAATGATTTCATTTTTTTTTTGTTTTCAGTTAAAGATGCAAGTGACTTCTTTATTTCTGGGGTGGCTCTTTTTGCTTTGTTTATTTGTTTGTGAAATACTTTTCATGAAGACATATATATATGAAGTTTATATGTATATGCAATATATATGTGTGTATATATATACACATGCACATATGCTGTTAAAGGAGGTGTATGTGGTAAAGTGTTACAAACTACTATCAATGTCAAAGACACTGGAACATAATCAGATTAAGATTCTACTTCAGAGATTGATGTGTTGCTGTTATTGCTGCTTAAAAGAATAGCAGGCTATCTTGGATGTTTCAGATTCATCACTCAGTAAAACAAATCAAGACGAACAATTTTGCAGAACTGGGGGGAAAAAAATCTCTATTTTATGTGGTTCTTTGTAGCTGCCTGACACATTTCAGTGAAAAGTGTGTAAAAATGAAACCAAAATACAGACTGCCTGCCCAGACACTGGCTGCCAGAGTCACTGGGATGTGGTAGAACTCTGTGGGCTGACACTTGATAATCAAAGTTGATTTATTGTTCATTAGTACTGCATTAGCCCTTTCAGGCAAGACAGTTATTTGTGTAGTGGCCGTCAGGATCGAGACTGCAAGCACCTGTCATTTCAAAGGCATGGCATTAGCAACCAAATATCAAAATGATGCAAATTAAAATGCATTTGACTAGGTAAATACCACTCAGCCACATTTTTTTTTGCTTCAAGACAAATTAACACTGGTCAATTATAATGTAGACGAAATAAAAATGTATCAAAGACACTTGTTTTCCAACCCTAGGTATTCTGCAGAATGCTAGATTTTATATTTGCCAGTTTGCTTTCAGAGGTACCTTTTCTCCCAAATCTGCAGCTTGTCCAACAGAAAGTTTGTCGTTTAAAGAAAGGAGAAACACGGCCTTCCAAGTAACTGAAAGGAGGTAGGCTTTTGTGTTGTGTTTTTAAATAAACAGATTTCATCAGATGAAACTTTTGAGTTTGGGTTGCTTATATGAAAATTGATGACATCATAGTGTCGGATAATATGTCAACTGCATTTTCTGCAGCGTGTCTCACTCTTTCCCCTTCCCTAACTGGAAGGGAATGATCTCATGGCAAACAATAGAAAACAACCGAAGTGTCAAAAGAAAATAAAATTAGTGAACTTTCGTCTGCAGTCATAGAAACGTGGATTAACTCGTTTTTTTTTTTCAAGGATGGAATGGCAACATTGTGCATTAAGCTATATAGAGTATTGTCTTCTGAATTTTCATTTGACAGGGATTTTAGAGGCTGTGATCTTAATTAAATCTCTACCAGCCAGAGCACTGCATCTAAAGGCATGCAGTGTTGCGTAACCTTGCTCAGTTGGTAAACTGTAAATCATCAGAAAGCTTATGATAGGAGTGGTTGATTTGCAAAAAAAAAAATTTTTTTTTTGTTTGTTTGCAGTTAAACGTACCTTAAAACAAACCCTCTCCTTTGCAGCCTTGCATTTGCACATTGTCAGGAGCTGTCACTTGAAAGATAAACTCCTTTATGACACTGACCAGTTCTGCAACTTTTCAGCCAGCCTCCACACAATGGCAAGAGACAGGGAAATTAAAATCTAGATGAATTAAAAGCAATCAAAGTCTAGCTCTGTCGTGGCTAACATGGCAGGAGTGGCGTTTGAATTGCTGTGTTTCTGTGACAATCAGGAGAGAATGTGGTGGCCAGATTCTCAGCTCATACTAAAATTTGAGTACAGTTTGTATTGGCGAAAAAGGAAGCTTGGAGAAATTCATTTTATTATGTGGTTTCGTTGTGGACGAACATCACTAAGGGGAACCTTAGAACGACGCTCTGAGTAACTGGGGAAACAGTGATCAGTGACAAGCCCCTTGAGGTAGTTTTTTGTGATTTACAGTCAAGGAAAAACCGTAGCAACAGTTGAGAAGAAAAGGTTACAGTGACTAAATGCATACATTGTGTCTCTCTGTGTGTTGCACGTTAAGCTCTGCAGTCAGTAACAAGGAGTTACAGTCATCAAATAGCCTTGTTAACTGTCTTGGTCTTTATAATTTCTAGTGCATGCAAACACTGGTTTATTTACCTTTAGTGTCTTTAAAACAGATGTTTTTAACTGCTGTATCTTTTTGTCTGAATATATGCCGTGGTAGAAGCTGCCCACATATACAAATCATTCTGCATGTGTCATTGTCACAAGATTTTGTAGAAGGCTTGCACTTGCATTGCTGCTGAAATATCTAGCTGTAACTCTAGTTAAGGGGCAAGAAGTCTAACTCAGTGCTTGCCTGGAGTGTTATGTTTGAAGAAAGTGTTGACCATGTAAACTCAAACTGTTGTTTGGTACAAAGTTTCTGTTTGTTTGTTTGTATTTGGGGGGGGGGGGAGCGCGCATGGTATTTCTTGAAAACTCTTCCAGTCATTTCAGAGTGCCTGTCTGTGCATTCACATACATACACACCCCCCATCTCCCTTTGATTTAACACAGAAAACTCAGGTCCTCCACTGCTAAACATTTCTCTGTACATTGTGGGGCCTTGAGCCCCTGAGAAGGGCTAACCCGGGTGTCTCCATTCATATGACAGAAAGGAGTACCCTTTCTGAGTCCTCCTAACCTGGCAGTTGTTTGGGGAGGGAGTTAATTAGAGTGGGAAGATGAGTATTAAGCCTGTGCATTAGGCCTCGTGTTCACATTGGGTTAAAGCAACTAATCAATGAAAGCACAGGCTATCGTGCCGGTGAGCTTCTTAGAGTACCTCGGTATCATGTTTTAATTCTTAAGCTTTATCTTGCTCTTAAATCTGAAACATCATTGTTCAAATAACCGAGAACAAGGTAAATCAACAACATCAAAAGGTCAGCTTCTGTGATTTCTCAAGGGCTTGTTATTTTGTACTTCCCAATTCTATTTGATGTCTTGACAAAACAAGGTGGCACAGGGGAGAATACATTAAAATTTGATTTTTTTTTCATCTAACCTGTTACAGTTGTGGCAGCTTAATTTTATTTATTTTTTATTTATTTATTTTTCTTTTTTTTCTTTTTTTTCTTTTGGTCCCTGAAGATAGCTTTTTGTTCAGTTGCTCTTGTCAGCTCACTTCATGAGGTGGGTCTTCAAGTGTCCCTCATTTGTGTTGATTTTACAAGGCACTTTGTAAAAAACATATTTTGACCTTTCACAGGTAGGGAGAGCTTTTGGTTGTTGTTGTTTTGTTTTTTTTTTTTCTTTATTAGAAATAAATCAATGAATGAAGACATTGTCAAAGAAGCAACTGATACTTTTCTCACTAGATTCTCGTTTGCACCCCTTGGCTTAACTGATGTAGCAGGTGAATGTTCTGGAGTTACGTGTGAGAAACTGCATTAGTAATTCCTGAAAAGGTGAAGGAAAACGGTACTGCCTTGGTGAATCCATTTTCAACTCTGGAGTAATTTCTCTTGAGTCTACCTATATATTTAAATCACTTATAGGTCCCCCGACAATATAGGGGAATTATTTACATGTGTTTATTCTATTTTCTGAAGAATAAAAAATAATTTCCTTGAAGTAAGGAAAATTTTCAACTCATTTCTTAGTTTTGAAAAAAAATCTTTTTGAGGGGGAATGTAAGCATTTAATTTTTTTCTCTGTTTAACAGTAACCCTTGATGTAAAACGGTCTACAAATCTTTCTTGCTGGCAAGATGCATGCTTCTCAACAGGATTTACGCAGTTGCTACCTCTTCATTGTTTGTAAGAATGTATCAGTGTAAGAGAACTTACTTAACCAAAGTCTCTTGCCTATCATTTTAGGAGTTAGAGATCTGTGGGTCAGACATTTTCTAAGAAACTTTCTGGACTAGTCAGCCCTCTCTCCTGTTCTCAGCACTTAAAAATGATTTTGTTGTTTTTGTTAGCATGAAATGTAAGCGTATTTTACTCACATTAAATATTTTCCTGCCCGTTTATAGGAAAATGAGATTAAGGAAAAGAAGGCATTTTTTCTCAATTTAAATAATAGTAATAATAATCATAGTAGTAGATACTAGTAGGTAGCAGTGGTTTGAAGTTTGAAGAGACCAGTTCTTAGCAAGTAATTATTTCCATGTGCAGCTCCAATAGTTTCCTGTATGTAACAATTGCTAATGGGAGAAGCAATTTAATTTATGTAAACTTTACATTTTTATGCAAATGAAGCTGATATTTATTAGAACTAAAACAATTAGGCTGGCAGTTAGAGGCATAACCTTGCCTGCCTAGGAAATGGTAGAGAATCACAGGGCTGCCTCCACTCCCTGTGCTGTAGACAAATAGGAATTTTACCATTTGTTTTTAGTGCAAAGACAAAAAGAACTCAGTTGTGCAGGAGATGGCTTCTTGGGGTTGGTAACCTGAAATAACTCCTGACTGGCAGGCAAGTATTGGTCTTAACAATTCTTTGTGAAAGGAAGATAGCCTCTCTTTGATGGAATGTAATAAACAAAGCGATAAAAAATGAAATGCTAATTGCATTTTAAAGAGGCCTCTTTTTTTGCTAAAATTTTAATAGGTGGTTGTATTGTTGCTGAGAGAACAGTTATGCTGATGAGTGACTACTTAGATGATTTTGCATTAATATAATAACTGTTACCTGCCTTAATGCTTTGTACAGTATTATGGCAAAATAGCTAAGTCTAAAAGAGTTATATAAAAGCAGCGTTCCATAATGAAAGAGAATTATACTTTCCACATGAATACCATGTTGTTTTTTTTTTTTTTAAGACAGAAATATTATGTCAGAAATACATTTTCCTCCATTCTGTGATAAGCTACCTTGCATGGTACTTGATTTAAGATTTGGGGTGTTTCTTATTTATTTTTTAAATTTTTTAGTGACACAGAATAGAATCCCCCTGCATCTTTTTGTTCCCTGGTCTGTCTGTTGTATCTGTTGCTTACTAATTTTGAAAACTGCCCTATAGTTTTCCAAGTGATTGCTGGTACAAATACAAGCTAGCTTCCTTATGATCCTAGAAAATTGGGCATAATTCCCTTTTTCTTAAAATAGAGCCATTTTCTTTGTTTGCTTCTGTTTTGACATTCTAGAATCTTCTAATTTAATTTGTGTTGCCCTTGTTGTATGGCTGACTGGGTGACACTGCATCAGTTGCCACCCAAACACGGCTTAAAGTGTGGAAAGCAAGTGAGTTTCTGGGCATGCATGTGGCTCATGATCAGAGGTTGATAAACAGTTTCCAAATAATTCTTTGAAAATAATTTAATGGAGATGCTATAATAGATAATTAATGAAAATGACGTGGGAAGTTGCGTTTTTTACCATCTCAGTTCAATGATTTGTATACATAGCGATCACGAAAGGATTAAATGTACAAAGTCTATGTGTATTTATGCTGGGCAGGGTTTACTTATAGTTAACTTCAGTGTAAAGGAAAGGGAGAGAGAAATGATAACATGTTATTTTCAGTATTTATATTGTGTCATCTCGCCTCCCACCCAATTCCTTCAATTGTCTCCTAGATTAGAACCAAGTATGGTTTTTTTTTTTTTATTTGTTTGTTTGCTTTTGAAATTTCAACACCCCATCTTCCCTACTGCCTACCTCCCCCACTTTTGAAAGTCCGAGAAAGAAGAAAGCAGGGTGCATTGCTTAATGGTCTGCCAGTGTTCCAATGATAGAGTCTTCTTGGAGAAAAAGAAAACTATGCCACAAGTGTTTGAGACCTTACTAGGCAGTTGCTGGTGAAAAAGATGCTTCCCTAGTTTCTGGTATTAAGCAGCAGCAGGCCCATACTAGCCACGTTCAGATGGCCAAGCACAGCTGCATTTCTGCCATTCAGGAGGGTTTGTACGCACCTGGCATGGGCCCCACCCCATGTATCAGTCAACAGTCAACAGCATATACTGCACTGGCTTCCTTCCTTCCTTCCTTCCTTCCTTCCTTCCTTCCTTCCTTCCTTCCTTCCTTCCTTCCTTCCTTCCTTCCTTCCTTCCTTCCTTCCTTCTTTCCTTCATCCCTCCTTCCTTCCTTCCTTCTTTCCTCCCTGCTTCCTTCCTTCTTTCCTTCCTCCCTCCTTTCTTCCTTCCTCCCTCCTTCCTTCCTTTCTCTCTCTCTTTTGTTTTTTTGGTTTTTTTTTTTTTAATTCATGATATCCCCTGGAAGCTCAAATGAAGAGTGTCAGCGATTGGGGCATCAGTGTATTTAAGTGCAGTGTTTTAAGGCTAGCACTCTTTACATGTCTGCCAGAAGTTTTATTCGAATTTCTGATCCCTGAAGGCAGCTAGACAGAATCATTCTAGATCTCCATAAATTGCCTCCTGTGATTCATTGTGAGCTCATACAGCCCCATGCAGCACACTCATTTCTGTACACTCAAACAGTTAACATAGTTATAGTACCAGGATAAATTTTTTCCTTGCCTTATATTTAAATTGTCTTCCGAGGAAAAAAGTAAAGAAAAAGCTTCCACTCCCAGATAAGGCACAAGCCCTTGTGGAGATTCAGAAATTAATTTTTATCTCTTAGTGGGTGTCAGAGTAGTGGGGGCAAAGTTTAGTTTTTGTGGTACACTCTCAGTGAGGGTCCTATAAATATTAGACGGCTGTAGTTAAAAACGCACATGACTGTTTTGGATATTATTGATTTAAACTACTGGCCAGATTTTATGAATCAAAGTGTAATTTCTAGGCTTTGGCCATATTTCTCAATGCTAAACCATTCTCTCTCGTGTGCCTTTAGTCGCTTTCCAGACGTTCAACAGAGGATTAAATGATAGCAGTTACAGTGATCAATAGGTGAGAACTGCGACAGTCACTCCTGCCGTTAATGACCTCAGTAGTAATGGGTAATAAAGTGTGGGCTGTAATAGCCCCTTGCTGGTACTGCCTGCCCTTTGATTCTTAGCATTAGTGTGGACTAGCTACATGAGAAAGCTGGACACTGGGAATTAGGGAGTGGATATATAGGCCATAATTCTTAACTATTTAAAACCTTAAGCTGTACTCTGATTTCTTTTTTCTCATTTCTTTTCTACCCCACTATGGTTTTTAGTCCATTTGAATACTTTGGTGAAATCTTGCTACAACCTCCTGTCCTAATATATTGCAGCAGAAACTTGAGGTGTGTGTGTGTGGGGGGGTAGTCACCAAAATCTGTTTTACTGCATTTATAAATGAAGCTACCTGGTCCGCTTTGGTGTCTGGGAACTTAACTGGTGTGAAACTGTGGTTTCAGATAGTAAAAGCAAAGTTCAAGCCATCAGGATATAATGGCCCACTTCTGATTACTCAGGGACTGCTCCACTAGTTGGGAGGGTTACTCAAGCTTCTTGCGTCTGTCCCTGGCTGGGCTGCGCCTGCCGCTTGAAGCGTTTTATTACTCATCAGACCCTCCATCAAAGTGTCCAAAGGGAACAAGCAGGGGAGAGTCAAGTTCATCTGCTATTCCGCAGTTGGCCTGCCAACAATGAAGAAGTAATTGTGGGAGAAGGAGCTGGAGCCTATTGGCTTTCTACAAGGATTTAAAAATTACCTGCACCTGTCAGTCTTCTGGTCACCCTATTTTATTGACAGTCAAGGGGCCATGGTGTTTCTTGTTTAAAAAGACACATACTACTTTACCAGGCTTAAAAATAAAATGACTTTAAAATATATGATAAAAGAAATCCAGTAAAATAGATGTATTACCTACAGTGGTTTAAATCATTGTTATTAAAGTATAATGTATTGACTGTAGAATACACTCTTTATCTAGTTGGAAGAGATTTGACATTTGTGAATCTACATGGCCCCCATAGTGTTTCCATCAGCCCCCTCCTCCAATTTATCTGTGTCCCTTTCTAACACAGTGACAAGGGGATTGTTTCTCTACTGTTTCTCTGCCACTGTTCTCTTAGTGTCGTGGTCATGACCAGTTTAGACTTTACACCACCCTGTTTCTGTCTGTTTTCCTGTCCATCGCCATTAGACATTCGGCCCATGAGTATTTATATTGTACACCATCCAAGAAATGCAGAGAGAAAAAGAGCCCTTAAACATGGCTCCTTTGTTTGCTTCAGTGAGCCTTCTGTATGGCCACTCTCAAGGAATAGTAAACTTCTATTGTGAGATGTTGGCTTCAGGAGCTCCAAAGATCGGGATTGGCATCCAGTACACATTTAAAAATTCAGAAAGTTTCTTCTGGATGAAGATAAAGTTGACTAATTGGAATTAGTGCATATATGGTTAGATGTTTTGATAATGTCTTCTTGGCATTTGCCCTAGACTGTATGCAAGTTCAGTGTTCCAATCATTGGTGATATTTCATGCTGCGAATTATCTTTTTAAAAGGATAATTTATCCATTCATATACATCTGTCCCTTTTTGCATATAAAAATATTCAAACATGCCCATCTGTTTTAAATTACAGTGAACTACATCTACACTTAAAAGACCACTTGCAATAGGAAGAACTCCTGGATGACCTCTTCGCGTTGGGTTAATGACGTTTTTTTGAGTGTTCTAGCTAGTGTTTTCTAACATGTGAAACTTGCACATGAACCTCCCCCAGCTCCCCTCCAACACACAGCATACCACAACAACAGTGAAGAATGCTCATTGTATGTGAATCTGACCTTCAGGAACCATTTTTAGTTCATCAAAATTAGTGATGCTTAGAAATCGGGACATCAGTGCATAATGAGTGTGAAATTAGGAACGAGAGCTCGCCATGCAAATGACAGGGCAAGTCATGTGAGAAAGTCAAGATAAACCGCATATTAAGACATTATGTTACATAAAATTAACACTCCGCTTCTCTCTTTTGCTTACTGTTCCCCTGAAAGATTTTTTTTTTAAATTCTTTTATCTTTTGATCAGCTATTGTCTGCAGGATTTTTTTTTTTAAAGTGGCACACAGGCAAAGTGCAAAACATGTTATTACCTTTTATTGTAATGCATGAGATGACAGCAGACCCTTTTTAACAGAATGTATATCTTTTACAGCTTCTAGCTTCTTGCTGGCACATTTGCTTAAAAAACCAAAGAAAAGTAAGATGCTTAAATATTACTCTTAGGAGACATTTGGTTCTTGTCTTTTATTGTGTTTTTTTTTCTTCTTTTTATGGGGGGGGTGATTTTTCATGAAGCAGTCTTCTTGGATTACGGGACTGACAAAATGGTTCTCATGTAGTCTGGAAATTAAACACAAGTGCAGTGATTATTTTGAATAGCTAAATTACATTCTAGAAAGCTTGCAGAATTCTTAGCCTTGTCATTAGGTATCCGCTTGAATACAATTTGTGTAACCTTGGCCAAGACAGCCTGTCATTTTAATGTCAGTGTTTTATCTGAACAAGACATCATCCTTTCAGATACAGTGTGCAGGTTCCTTGCAGAGATGCCCGTGCAGAAACGTGTTAACAGTTGCAAATACGAAATGCTATCAAGTTCATCACTGTAGCTGTTTGTCACTGAAATGTCATGGAAAGCGGCTTTTACCACTGTCACACATAATATGAAAGAATTGAGATATCTGTATACTGAGTGAATAAGGAAGGGTATAAGACATCCTAGGAAGGGTCCACAATTCTCTCCCTACTATCCTCCACCCCAGGCTAAGCATCCTTGATGATCCTGAGAATCACTGTCCCCAGGGGAAGTGGGTCATACCAGCTGTGGCTACAAAGCTGTTTGTTCCCCCCTAAAGCAAAAGTGAAGTGCAGGTTAACTTCTCACAGCTTGTTTTGACTAGAGATCTATTGTGAATAAGGATGGATCTGACCCTAATCCTGATAGCATTTGTCAAGGTGTACTTCCTTTTCTGCTTGTGAAGCCGTCCTGCCTGCAGGATTTTCTATTCCACTTCCTGACTCTCCTAGCATCTGTGATGTCCGGAGTTTGGTACTTAGCAACAACATCACAATGTAATTGATAATGATAACAGCACAAGGGTTTATATGAGATTTGTGGTTGTATCTCTTCATGATATATCTGTTCTGCTTGGGAAATGCATCAGTTCTTGAAGTAGGCAAACCCTGGGAGGCTGAGGGTGTGTGGCTTCCCAACTTCTTATTTACCCTTTATTAACTTTCTAGGTCCCCGTGTCAGTGGCTATGATGACACCTCAGGTTATCACTCCCCAGCAAATGCAGCAGATCCTCCAGCAGCAAGTGCTGAGCCCCCAGCAGCTCCAGGTTCTTCTCCAGCAGCAACAGGCCCTCATGCTTCAACAGGTAATTGTCCTCCTTCTGCTCTACAGCTAGGTTCCCACGGCCCCTTCACCTACTAGAGAATTGACCTGGCAGGCTAAGTAGACAGAACCCCACTTGGTCCCCCAGGGATAAGTGTGGCATCTGTGTCCCTGAAGGAGCAGAATGATGCCACAGGTCCAGGGTTCAAGTCTGGAGAGTACTCCATGGACTGAGATTAGGGCTGTGATTGGACATGGTAGGAAAAGATCCTCCAGATTTAACATGGCTTTACCCTCTTTTATTTGATAAGCTGAGATACTTCTATGTGGTGTGAGTCAAAGCCACATGAGATGCACATTGGAAGCAAGTTTGTATAAACAGCTCTTGAAGTCCCCATTTCAACTCCAAGTCTTACCTTAAATTATTTTTTCCTTGGACATATAAAAATGCATTTTGAAGTTCATGAATTTCAAGGCACAGAGTTTAGTTTTCCCCCACATACAGATGCTCAGATAAACTTGTGGATGTCCTTGTATCTTGGGGACATGATACTCAGTCTTCAGAGACAACTGAACTCAGCAGATAAGGCTAGCTGCTGCAGGGGCAGAAGTCACTGGCATAGAATGGTGAGGGAGGGGTAGACTCAAAGGAAATTCCCAGTGGCACTAGAGCATCCCAGGGTGGGACCCTCCTTGTCCCTCCCGTCCGTAATTTAGAAAGCCTGTACTAGAAACTGACCAGACTGTGCAAGGGCATCTTGGCTTTGTTGTACAATCAAAGGTCATTCCTTGCCTTTATTTTAATTAATTTGTGTAGAAATGGTATGTTTTTCATCAGTTCATTTTTGAGATTAGTCCTCAGACCTTAATGCCAAGAATAGTCGGTGTGCATTGAATTTATTGTCAGGTTTCAAAGTAAAAGGTCAAGCCATTCCAGATAAAAGGATGCTATTTTTCAAATCACAGTTTGTACATGGCATGGAGAGGGACCGTGGGCCTCGGCCTTCTGTTACTTACCATCCACTCCTCTCTCTCTTGTAGCAGCAGCTTCAAGAATTTTATAAAAAACAACAAGAACAGTTGCAGCTTCAACTTCTCCAACAGCAACATGCTGGAAAACAGCCGAAAGAGGTACCGACGATGCATATTTTACTTTCAAACCGCAGATCTCAGGGGACTATCTAGTGCCATTAAAGTGTCGTTCATCTTTTAAATGATTGCCCAACTCAGCCGACTCAGTCAGTTCTCAGCTTTCAGACCAAGAGTTACTGTCCTGTTTGTGCTAAGATTTCTAACTTAACTTGACTACTGCAGTGTACCTCTGTGTGGTGACAGCCTCATGAGCAGTATTCTGGGCTCCTTTGGCACAACGGAGGACCAGCGTACAGCCAGGATGGGGAAGGACAGAAATGGAAAAGAACACACACACTCAGTTTCTATTGTTTTTTGGTTTTCATCATTTAATCATTGGTTTGTTTGCTTGTTCGTTTGATGAACTCAAGTGTTCGGGCAGGTGGCAATAGGCTTTTTCATTGGCAAGGAATTTCTTGTGAGGGCAGGCAAACAAACAAGACATTTAGAACATGATTAAGCATCCCTGTCTTCATTTGAACTCTTCCATGTTCTTGTTCTAATTGCCTGATGCGTGCACTAGATAGCATGACTTAAAGATAGGGGACTTTGGCATAGGTCACCTGTACTTAACTGAGGAAAAACAGACAACTAACAAATACACACTACCCTGTATTTACATCTACGTCCAGTTCTTTATAGCGTTCAGAATGTACTGCATGTGGCTGCACTGTCCAGGCCAGTGATACTTGGAGACCTGTCCACCATGAGACTTTCCCAGGGGTTTGAACCTACTTCGCCTGGGTACCCTTCCATGAGTCTAAGGTGCTGTCACTTTGAGAGCTGCAGAGTTTTAGGAATTAGGACATCCTTATACCTTTTCACATTTCAAAGTGCTCGAAAAGCTTTTGTTCCGGTACCTCTAGTTATGACAACAATATGGCTACCTCCACAGACAGCACGCTAGCCTCTCTCTTGGATCCTCTGCCAGCCTTGCACAGTTAGCTACTTTGCTCTTGTAGAGGAAGTCTTGCTAGGTGACTGACTCCACATCCCTGCCCCTCGCCTGAGTATGGATGATGGTTTTACACATGGGAGTTTCCCAGACTTTTCTCCCCATGCCAGCTCCTCCCTTTACACAAATTGGGTTTGCTTTCTATGCTCTGCCAAGTTTCCCCACCCTGGAGTCCTGTTTAGCAGGCTGCTAGTAAACCCCCCGCGGAGCAGGGCCAGTTTGGGGGTAAAGGGGAGGGGGCATATTAATGAAATTGCTGCCACAACCTTAAGGACAGTGGCTGCTACCAGGCGCTGCTCTAATAAAAAAGGGAACCGATTAAAAAGTGTCTAAAATGTAAATCTAAAGGACTAACAGTAATTAAAATGGAAATGGCACGGGGAGGGAAGGCATGTAATTGTGAGATATCACCCCGCAGAAGGCTCTCAGCTTTGTTTTCCTGGCTGTTTTTCTAATTCAGCGGGGCTTACTCATCAGCGGTAGTTCAATGCGCCTTAATGACTCTGGGATTGCAGGCATCACTCTGGACAAAGAAATGATTATTGTGCGGTCAAAAGAAGTTCAAAGACAAGGAGGGAATTTCAGTTTTTTCCCTTAGAGATCCACATTCAAGAGCATATAAATTAAGCCAAATGTTAAAAACCACAGTCTGAAAGCTGACTTCAAAGTCACAACTCTCTAATTAATGAACTGCGAGCTTCAGTTTGGACAAGTTGGGGTTTGATGCGCCCATAAATCAACATGACAGGCCTGTTTCACAGTCTCAGACAGTGCTTGTCATTGAGTCACATCAGATGTAAACACAGCAGAAAAAAGAAGGGCTATGAAGGAGGTGCAATTGATCAACAGAATTGGTAAAAACCCACTTTTGAAGCACATTATGCATGATCACAGGAAATGGTTACAGCCTCAAGAGGTTTCCCCTTCTGCTGTAGCTTTTTTGAATCAGATTTCTCACAACCTTCAAAAGGGAGAAGAAGAATTATGGAGTTTCTCCCCCGTGGCTTGCAGGCAATAACCCCCTGTTGTTATTTTGTGCTTCTTTCTTTTCAAAGGCATCAAAATTTAGTTTTTAAAAGATCTTTAACTCTATATTTGAAGACACACTAAAAAAGGGCTGCTACACTGTCACTCTTACAGTCACCAGGGGCTGTGTTCTTCCTTCCTCTTGCCACTTCTTATTAACCTCTGATTTGGTCTTGGAGACAGAGTTTGGAAAGCACATCCGCGTGCTGGGAAGACATGAAAGTCCAGATGAGCTCTGAGGGCTCCAGAAAGAGAGGGAGCAGGGGAGTTCCCCAGCAGAAGAGAGTTCCCAAAGTGCTGCTGTCAGGAAGGGGGCACAGAAGCAAGAGTGTGACATCTGAGTTTGGGCAAATGGTGATGGCCACATGAGCATGTTGTATCCACAGGCAAAGAGGGCTGTGCCTTGAAGTCAGTCGGCTTTTGGTTTGCTTTGTTTGCTTGTTTGCATCTTGAAGACTGTGGGCTTATTGTGGCTCATGGGTTGGTATGGCTTTAATGTACCTAGAAGAAGAGGAAGGTAGACAGATGGGGTCAGACAAGTGTGTTTTTGGGTTTCACTGCATGTTCATGGTGCTGTTGGACTGTTATAGCAGTAGCTAGGACATCCTGCTTCTCTGAAGTGTCAAGGGCTTGTGTCCCAAAATCATAATGCAGGTAATAGTCCTCCTGTGCTATGGTAAAAGAGTCCCACGGTGGCAACTGTGTTGTGTGGCCTGGTGGCAATAATTTTGACAGGGTTTGAACATAGATACTGGCATATAGAGCTAGTGTAATGCTTTATGCATGCACTGTCCTTAAAGGCCCATCATTTTCTGTCTACAGATACTTCCTCTCTTGTTTTCCCCCCTTTTTGGCTGTTTATGAACTTGTAGCCAGAGCACAATCCATTTGCTGTCATTTTTCCTGAGGCTGTGTTTGATAAACCCGTGGGAAGTTTGACTTCACATTGAACCAGACCCAAGATGCTCCTTTGGAGATAGGTGTTGGTGTCAGAGATGTGGTCCAGAATACCACAGAAGTACAACTCCTGTCTCCTGGACTCAAGGTAGTTTGGAGAGTAGATGGAAGAATTCATTTTAAAAATCAAGCTGGGTGTATGTGGGGGTGCCATCCTGTGTGGTGAGGTGGCTAAGCCAATTGTTTGAAAAGGGCCGTTTGTCCTGGGCAGTTATGACAGTTTATGTTAGGCAGTAGGGAGTAGCCAAAGAAAGGAAAACAGACCTTTGACTGCAGCTCCAGGGAGGGGACCCGAAACGAAAGGTTTATCAGGGCATTTGAGCATTTCAGCGCTGACTGCTGACCTGTCCGGGGACTGTGCAGAGACCTTTTTTGTATGCATTCAACTGTGAGAAGTAAACAAACGGCCTCGTATCCTGTGTTTGGTAACTGGGTGGGACACACGGTTTGGCAACCAGTGTTGCTTTTAAATTCTTCTTTGGACAATGGGCCTTGTATACTTTTATATCCTGGCTTTTCAAACGTGGACAGCTTTCATGGGCCTTTCCTAGGGATGGCCACAGACAACAGAAAAAAAGGACATCAGTCATTTTGTATAAATACACAATTTTTAAACATTCATTTACAGTAAGACAGGAAGCACCCGCCCCAGCCTCCGCACCTCCCCCCTTTATATTTCAATAGGGGCTAATTCCCAGGTCTTTGACTCTGTCTATATCCCTCTTCCTTAATGCCAGGAGTTAATATCTGTTGAAGAAGTGAAAAAATCCTTTTGACATGAACATAGCTATCACTGGGTTTCACATTAATGTGCTGACTTGGGAAGGGGTGAAAACAATTGGATCATTTTCCCCATGCTGTTCTTAAAATGAAAGCACTGGCTTTTCATTTAAATTTATTTAAATTTTTGTTGTTAGTGGTATAGAATTTGTTTTTTGGAGTGAAACTCAATTAACTTTCTCAGTGGCGTGGTGGTAAGTCTGAAATTGGTTACTAATATGAGGATGATGGCTTTTTTTTTTTCTTTTTTCTTTTTTTTAAGCTGTAAAATAAACTACAGGGAGGCCAAAAGGAAACCACCATTTTTCTCTTCCTTTGAACTTTGCATCAGAAGGTCTCAGTGCACACACCATTTTATGGCATATCAGATCAAGGTCATGTGTTAGGTTAAGTGAATGCAGTTGTTTGTAAAACGTCATTATTAAGCAAAGCAGGCTCTAAAACCACTGGGTCGTCATCTTAGTTACAAAAGTGTCATCGACCTTTGGAATAATATCCAGAATTAAAGAGAAAAAAAAAAACAAAACTCTAGTGTGTTGGATACAGTTTGGAAAGGGTTAATTTTTCCTTTCTAATTGTTAGCCATAATGTAGCCAAGACCTCCACCTCGATATGATTGCTAGCAGATTAAGGATATTAGATAATTTCCTTCTATTTATTGTATTCCTGCACCGTATTATCTTTCTATCACTCAGATAATTACTGAGGAAATCTACATTAATTTTTTTTGGCTGGGGTAAAGCCTGCTAAACACAGGAATGATGTATTGATGTTTTACACAACAAAAGTTTTCTCCTGTCATTGTCCAGTCAACAGAGATATTTATCATATCATAAAGCCCCTCCTTAGAACAAAGTGGGCGGGGACACAGGAGGACTTGGAAGCTGAAACTCAAGCCAGCTGAAGGCTCTAAAGCTTGGAGTGCCTGTTCACATTAGACACTCGTGGTGGGGTACGATGTTGTTTGCTAAATTATGAATGTTCGTAATTAAAATCGAGTGGCTGTTTCTATGAAAGATTTACAATGTTATTTCATCGTTTGTCATGGCTAATTAACAATATTAGATGAAGTTTTTCTTCTTCAAAGGTCTGATTTTTTTTCTCTCATTTATTTATGTCAGAAGTGATAAACAGTCGTCGCTTGCCCGTGCAGGCAAGAAGGGAGGCATCTTGGTCTTTTACACCTAAGGGTTTAGGGTTCAAATCCCTCCAGACTAAAACGATGCGCCCTCCTTCCTAGTGTGAATAATTAGATTTCCAAGTCTCAGAAGTTCATGTCTGATTACAGAAGTCAACGTTTTTTTCCAACTATCAGGCTTGTCAGAGGAATCCTTTCCCATGGGTGTGGGCGGCAGAAAGGTTAACACACTCTCCCCCTTACCTGCCATCAGACATGGTATGTTGTATCTCTTTTAAACCTTGACATTGAGCCCTCCACCAAGCTCAGGTGGCAGTCCTCAGGTTGCTGAAGATGGCGGCGAATTTTGAAACATGCACACTTTTAGCCTTCATTGGAAAGTGGCCATCTCATTTCTGCCCCTCACTGTTTCTTGCAGCAACAGCAGGTGGCTACCCAGCAGTTGGCTTTCCAGCAGCAGCTTCTCCAGATGCAGCAGCTACAGCAGCAGCACCTCCTGTCTCTGCAGCGCCAAGGCCTTCTAACAATCCAGCCCGGGCAGCCTGCCCTTCCCCTTCAACCACTCGCCCAAGGTATGCAGCTCCATGGCAACAGTGGGTAGAGGGGATGGGGATTTCTTGTCCCCACCTGCTTGGGATGCCGAGAAGTGCCCACCTGAAACATGCGCAGAGAGACATTAGGCAGCAACGTAAAAAGCAGATGGGTCCTTGCAGTGCCTGTAGATGTCAAGAGGGAGAGTCAGGGATGTAAAAGCTCACAGGGCTAGTGGTGTTGCCTGGTTTGGGGAAAGGAAACCAAATGTTCCTTGCTCTTGTTAAATGTTTTAGTGCAGTCTTTGGGCATTTCAGTTCGAAACATACTGTTTATCATACATGTTAAGACGTGCTTTACTACATAGAAAGTTCTTCTTTCCTTCTTCCTCTCATCTCTCTGCGCACACACTCCTTTTCTTTCTCCCCACTTTCTTCTCCCTCTTTCTTCCTATATTCCCCCCCCCCACACACACACAATAGGATTTTTGACATTGCTCAGGCTAACCTGGAACTCACAATCTTCCCATCTCCACCTCCTGGGTCTGTGATGCTGGGCTCCTCATTTACATCTTAGCATCCACTATTTTATATAAGCACCATTTAAACTATTGCATTTTTATTTGCATGTATGGAGTGCACCGTGTGTGTGCCTGTTACCTGTAGAGGCCAGAAGAAGGTGTCAGATCTCATGGGACTGTAGTTACAGAGGTTGTAAGCTGCTCTGTGTGTGCTGGGAATCTCACCCAGGGCCTCCTGAAGAGCAAGGAGCCAGTGTTCTTAACTGGTGAGGCATTTCTTCAGTCCCCTAAACACAAGTTTTTAAATATTTAGGCACACTGCCAATTTTATTTCCACCCTGGATGGTAAAATCAATCTGGTTTGTAAAAATCAGTAGAATATTTTCTGTTTTATTTACATTTTTTTCTGCTGATTTTTAGCTAATGAATTGAGTACTCATCCAGTTTTTTTTTTTTATAAACTTTAATTTTTTTGAAAAGTATCAAAGATTTTTGGTGGGTTTTTTTTGTTCATTTGTTTTTGGTTTTGTTGCTTTTTGTTTTGTTTTTAATTATATATTTATGTGTACGGGTGTTTTGCCTGCATGTATAGCTGTGCACCATGTGAATGCAGTACCAGTGGATGCCAGAAGAGGGCATCAGTTCTTTGGGAGCTGGAGTTACAGACGGCCATGAGCTGTCATATGGGTGCTGGGAATCTAACCCAGTTCTATGAGAAAACATGAGTTATCTCTCCAGCCCCTAAAAGTACCAGTTTTTAGTAAGTATCTTGAATACTTTTTGATAAGTTTCTGGCATCAGAGACAAAGGGAAACTGTATGTGTTCTTAGGAGGCCCTGAGTTGCGTTACCGGCTCTGATTTACTTAGGACTAAAAAGGGAGGGAAGGAAGGATGTTGGAAGGCCATGATATGTTTAAAGGCCAGTCCCCTTTTTCCAAATACTTGTCCCCTACATGCACAGTCCACATTCTGAAACTCTACCAAGTATATATTGAAAGACAGAAAACAAGCTGTACTGATAATCTGCACTGAACATGGGCAGATACTTTTCTTTGTTATTCTACCAATAGTCATAGATAACAGTGGCTTAATTATTTACATAGTATTAAGTAATGTAGGGCTGATTTAAATTTAAGTAGGATGATCATGGGTTCTTTTAAATTTCATCCTCTCTTTCCCGTTCCTTTCTTTCTCCCTCCCTCCCTCTTTGTCTGACTTTCTTTCCAGACAGATTCTCTTACTTTATAATCCAAGGCTGGCCTCCAACTCCTGTCTCAGTCCCCTGAACAACAGCTGAGAATTTAGGTGTGTGCCAGGACCTAGTTTAACACGCACCTTTGTCTATGAGGGTTTAGAACATCCTTGCTCCCTGCCATCCACAATGGGATCCTACAAATACTCAAGAATAACCGTGTGGTTCTGCAGACTCCACACCCCTACAGCCCTCTGCTGTGCCTGCTTTAGTAGATCTGTACTTGCCACTGGATAGATGGTAGCTACGGCTTCCTAAGTTTTCGAAGTTCAGTTGCCTTCTGAAGCAGGATGAAAATGATGGGTCTTTTGTGCTGCTGAAGTGGCAGTCATTTGTCTAGAGATTCTGGGTGTTGCACGGAGCCAGTGAGGCTTGTCAGTTTAGCTTTGTCCCACGAGTCAGCCACACCCAGCAGCTGTCCCGTACAGTTCTGCTGTTGTTTTCTTCGGTTTTAATGCTAAGAATGTGGTTCTTTCCTCCCTTCACTTCCCCTGCTCTCCCATCTGTCCTAGCCTTGGCTACTGAGCTGTTTGGTATCTGAGAGGCACCTTCTCCATTGCTGTCCGGTGGCAAGAAGTAGAAACAGAGCACAGGGCAAAGGAAGGGCACTTTGGCTAATGCATTTTTGTTCTTGCATAATGTTATAACATGCATTAATTACACCTTTGGTTTATTGTTGGAAACATGGCAGGCTGTTCTGACACACCCACGGGGCTCAAGCTTCACCTACCGCTCCTGTACTATTAAGTTTGCTCACTAAGGTTCATTGTTACAGTACATCAGTTAAGCTGTCCAAAAGAGGGCAGTTGGGCAGTGTCAAGACAAGCTCATGTGTAATGTGAAAGAAATGAATGTGGTGATGCATGCAGTGTAATCTCTGCCATTGCACATCAGAGACACCGTAGGCAATTCACTAGCCATGGCATTGATTGATATGCTTAGCAGTCTGCTGTAACTATTAGCGCCTGCAACATTAAGAAGGAGCATATGTAGAGATTAGGGGGGTGTCTGTATGTGCGCCCAAGACAGCATGGATGTAAATGTCAGTATTGCTGGCATTAGGCACTGGGTGTCAAGGGGACAACAGTTACTGCCATCTCTTGTGAAGCAGGAGCTCACTTTGGTCTCCCCAGCCTCCTCTGCAAAGTGGCTCAAGAGCATTCAGTCACATTTGAACTACAAGACAATTCTTTTTTATCTGAGAGATGATGGCTTAAAACTGATGTCATTATGAGGTTTAAATCAACTTTCTGCTTGCTTGAACATGGTCACCTGGGTATGGATATACAAGGACGAAAAAAGGTTGATCAACTGTTTGTCTTGGAGCCAGAGATACCTGGGGTTGTAAAATTGAGTTCCACAAGCAGTAATCTGTCAACTGTCCCCACAACATACATTTTTTAAACCTGTGCCTGCATTTTCTTTTATAATGAAGGGACAGGTTGTCCTGGGGGAAAAAAAAAAGAAAAGAAATGTAGTGAGGCACTAGGGTTAGTTACCTGAAAGTGCTGGTAATGCCTACGTCATACTAAAACCATCAGGATTCTTCTGAGGCTCACTCACAGCCATGCCAAGTTTCCTTAAACCTGTGTATAAATATGAAAGTATAGTGATTGTGAGTGAGTGACATTTTAAAGGCTTTTTTGTTTTGTTTTGTTTCATAGAAGAGTTTTTTGTTGTTGTTATTTTTTGGGGTTTTTTTTTTTTTGTTGTTTTGGTTTATTCTAGCAGTGGTTCTCAACCTTCCCAATGTTATAATGTTGTGACCCCTTAATAGAGTTCCTCATGTTGGTGACCCCCAGTCATAAAATTGTAACACATGTTAGGTCATTCAACCCAGGGTTCAGAACTGTTTGCCATAATTCTGTCTGTTCTCACCTATTTAGCATTTAGCATTTGATTGTTCTTAATATCGATAGTTCTAGACACAAATGTCCTATTTCTGTTATTACAACCCCCCCCCTTTTTTTTAAAAAAAATGTAAACTCTACATCCTTGGTTATATACCAATTAATGGATTTGTCTACCTTGATACCCTTACTATACCATTCTAGAAGAAACACGATTCCTAAAAATGAAGTGTCCATGCAGTCTAATGGGAAGCCGTTTAGCTGCTGTCCGATTTAACTCTTGTCAGGAGGTGTCAGCATCTGGAGTGGCTAGTGATCACTGAACAACAGTGAACTAGAAAGAAACTGAATCAACTGTTTCTGTCTTAGTCTGCTGAGAGTGTCACTGACCCTAATGATCACTTCGACATTTGGCTCCAAAGCCCCTGTTGTCACTCCTCATTGAGTCCCTCTTTCCACTTGGTCTGTGTGGATGGTGAACCTGATTTGCCATCCTGCTGGAATAAAAGAGAACCACAATCCCACCAGTGTAACAAATGCTGAACACATTTCTCTTGGTCTTAATTTGTCTAAAAAAATGCCATCTTTTGGGATGCCCACTGAGCCTTGCTCTTCTCAAAAGGAAGGTGTAAAGGCAGCTGTCCGTAGACCGTGCTCCTCTCCGTGCAGTTGAACCAGAAATCATTAGTCTTAGTTGAAAAATAAGTGGCTATTTCTTTTCCTGTGTTTACTCACTGGAAAATAAAAATAGGTATTGACTTAGATGCCTTCATATCAGTAGGCCCTCATCCACAGACCAGCCTGCTCCCGGTCATTTCAATTGAGTAAGCCATGGTCCAAGGGTCAGCTTTGTTTACCGGTAATTGTCAGTGTGTAGATCACAGTGGCAGACCTGCTAGCTATAGGCACATCCTACCTGTCACTTTGACAGGTGTTTGAAAATAATAGCTCACATGCAACAAAACTGTACCCAGAGTTGTGTCGTGACCTTTCCCTTTGTTTAATTTGCCTCGAGGTTTGATTTCAGGGGACAAGGAATAATTGAATATGCCTAATAACTAAATGCTCATTTGGGACAAAATCCATCAAAATATAATTGGCATTTGATTTTTACGAAGGGAGAAGGAAACCCACTCATCTGTCGAGGATACATTTGAAGGATCTCTGGCCACTCAATGTGTTACTTGATGCTTCCTTTATAATATATATTAATTGCAAATACTTGAGCATTTGAACATTTTCCCGGAGCTCTGCTTGGAGAGACCAACTGGTTTTGTTACTGCTCCTCTCAGAAAGGCGGGGAAGGTTATTGGTCTGCTGTGCAATAATTTACTCCTCTTTGATATGCAAACGATCTACGGTGAATATAAAAAAATCCTATCAGACTCATTTCACAGTTCTTAACCACTCGGATTCTCTGGAGTCCATCGCCTCATTAGACCAGTGCTCTCCAATGCTAGCATAATTAAAATCTTTAACAGTTTAGCAAAGTAAAGATGTTTGGCTGATCACGTTGAGATGATTATCTAGCCATTGTATTCTAAATGACAAAAATAAATTAAATTTAGACCTTGGCATTTTTTTTTTATTATGTGTTTCAAATGAATATAATGCACACAGTCTTCTTTTTTCGATCCAATCATTTTGGTTGGTAAGAAACAAGCCTGTTTCGGCTGTTGCTATCTCACCAGAAAATGGCTGGCTTTCTAGAAGAGCTATGCTCCAGCTGATGGAGCCAGTGAAATGTAGCCCAGCCGTGGAGTTGCCTTTTGATGGACAGGGTGTGTGGCTGCTCTTCCTCCTTCAGAGGAAACTATAGCTTCTTCTGTTCTTAGGTACAGTTCAGAAGCTGTGTCTCTGGGCATTTACACCAACCTAAGCTGTACACTGAATGAGAATCTGGAATGTCCAGCCTAGAAAAGCTTTTCTGGATACAGTAAAGATACAGGTCCACAGCGATGAAGTTCAACATACTGATTGTATCTCATCTTAGAGAAAATAAAGGTTGACAAGTATCTTTTGAAGACCCCCTGCCCTTTTTGACCCAATTCGAGCAAACAGAGAACTTTATTACTCTGAGCTTATTTTCTTTTCCATTTTTACTCTGCAATGGCTCATTAGCATTGATCTCAGAAATGACAGTAATAATAGTGTTACTTGTATAAAAAGTTACACAGTCTTCAGTAGACACATCCATCAATTAAGCATGTGGTACTAGAAACCAAAATTAATGAGGAAGATAGGTGTGTTAATGAAATAATCATAGTATAATCAATTTGACTGTTAAAAGTTGAAAAGCATTTCAGGAAGATGGTATGAATTCATAATTTATGTCTAAAAGTGATTAATAAAAACTATATTTAATGACAAAGCTATTTGTCATCATTTAAGACTTAAGCACAAAATTTACTCATTTTGTGGTTCATGATATTGTGAGACTATAGTTGAACAAATTTGTTTTGAGGCCTTCCATGTGTCTAGAAGTAAGCTAACTGGTCTCTACTCTCCTGAAACCGAAAAGGCGCCTTTGGGTTGAGGGAGTCTTGCTGCTGCTGAACAGTGTGCTTTGCATCCATTTTAAGGTGTCTGTTCTCTGAAGAGCAGACTTCAATGGCTGCTCAGTGGGAGAGTGCACTTATCACTACCATATTTGCCATAGTTAGGAGGGAAAAAAGGAAAGTGTGAACACCCAAAAGCCCCCCTAACACTAGGCTTTGTTTACTGACGCTTTGATTTAATTACTGTTTGAAGAGGACGGAATTAGCTGTTAATTGATTTGATTATCCAATTTGTTTGTTTCAGGCATGATTCCAACGGAACTGCAACAGCTCTGGAAAGAAGTGACGAGTGCCCACACTGCAGAGGAGACCACAGGCAGCAATCACAGCAGCCTAGACCTAACCAGCACATGTGTCTCATCCTCGGCACCTTCCAAGACCTCCCTTATCATGAACCCACACGCCTCTACCAATGGACAACTCTCAGTCCACACTCCCAAACGGGAAAGGTAGGAGCATGCCCAACCCTGTTTGTGGTCAATACTTACTCCCACCTGGAAGGGGCAGTGGCCTTGCCTAATTCTTTGTCTCTGGTTAACCTAATTGTATTCATGGGGCTTGGTTGCGCATATGATTACTTCAGAATGTATTCACTATGGTTTGGGTGTGAAGCATCTAATCATTTTCACCTTTTCAACATGGAGTTAGCACTTTCTTAGATCTGCACTCAGCTTAGGAACCCTGGCAGCAGTTTAGTAGTTCCTCGTTGGAAGGGTTGGCACTCAAGGCTTCCAGGCCAACTGTGCGCTCTGCCAGGAACTCACTCCATGCAAACTGAACGCCTTGGCTCTGAGCACCTTTGAAGCTGACAGTGCTATATGCTGTGGGCAATTTCAAGTCTTGGTTTCTTGGGCTGAGGAAACACTTATTACTAGCTTACACTGCTGGGCCCCCCACCGCAGTGGAGAAACCCATGTTCATCGTCACGTGTCCCAGAAGAAAGCATAGCCTCTAAGGAAAGATTTAAATGATGACAACTTGGTCTGAAGCACACTTTCTCCTGATGATCCTTGAGTTAGCACCATCTGCCTGATGTGTTCCTGTTTATAAGTTAAGGCTTTATATTTTCAATGCCCTGAGCTTTGGTGAAAGATAATTGAAGCTTGGACTGTTTTAAGATCCTGACTGTGTTGTGTTCCTCAAAGTCCCAAGGAAATGAAGCTGTTTGGTCATTCTGTTAACCACACATAGTATTGCCAATGGTGAAATGCACTTCAGAAATGCATAGAATGCTCCTCAAATGGACCATTTTTTTTTCTATTTACTATTTTCAGACCCTTTTTTATATATTTCATATGTAGGGCTTGTAGACAAGAAGTCTTACCAAGAATTTCTCATAGCAAAAAAAAATTTTTCAGGAAAAAACAAATTCTCTATTTTTTTTTTTAAAGTCCAAATGACTCGGTGAAAAAGTTTAACTTTATCTATCAACTAAGCACATACAGTATCATTTTATATGTTTTCTAAAATACCGAGCACTATGCCCTCTGTTTTAACTAGAAATGTATTGTTATATTAGAAAAATGCTGACTGAAATACAATATACAATTCTACATAATTGTGTAGTGGTGCGTTGATGTGTGACCACTTGTACAGTGGTGTCCAGATAACATAACGAAATAAAAAGTCCCTTTGCTGATCATTGTAACTGAACAGATGGAGGCATGACCCCAGCATTTGGAGTCCTGATCATGCACTGAAGTCATCATGCTGTCAGTTGTGTGGAAAGTATAGCACATACAATTATAAATAGGAGATAACCCTTGACAGCAGAAATGTGACTAGTCGATGTGCCTAGCTAACATACCTCTTTCCACAGCAAAATATTTCACCATGTTAGTCTGGCAGCAACCTACTACATCATGTACATTGGCTGCATTATGTTTTTCTCGTGCTTGGTTTAATATTGGGTTGTTTTTGGCCAGCCTGTTGGGGCTGTAGGAGCAGTAGATGTCTATACCACATGTGCTAGCTCATGAACATGGAGCCAAGATGTGTCAACTTGTACCATTTAGGTCTTCATGGGTATACCCTGGGATGTTGCCCATGTCTCAGAATGTATTCCTCCTGAGTGGCACACATACATACATGTCTGTAGATATATCAGATTTGAGCTTAAAAACCATCAGAGGATTTCAGAGATGAGGGTAATATATATTTTACAACTAATAGCTGCAAACATCCTTGAAGAATTCTTTGGAAAGTCTATGGTAGCCATGGAACTGAAAGGTGCTTTAAACTTAGTGGTCTAGAAGGGATTGAAGAATAGAAAGGTGAACAGGAAGGATGGGTTTGTAGACTGGCCCAAACACAGCTTTCTCTGCGTCCAGCTTCTCAGTGGTGAAGGATACGTACGTGTACCTGGAAGCCAGTCTTCAATCTTGCCTTGGAGTCTATTACAATGTCTTTATTACCTTTCCTTTTAATTTCCAAGTAGCAAACCTTAGATGGCTTTAACGGAAAGATACTAGGCTGCTGCCCTTTGAGTTACCAGCTCTCCCTATCTCGGCGTGGATGCTGTCCATTTACCGTAGAGTGATTGAATTACATCTTTATCCATAGGCAGAGCAGGGGGCCATGCACTGAAAAATGCCGACTGATGCACTTAAGGTATTTGTTGCAATCTTGTCAGCCATAATGGAGACTGGAGATTTTCTGTGACAGAAAAGTCTCCTTGTTTAGATGCACTGTACTCAGTTTCCTCCTAAAAGGTTATATATCTGCAGTCTGGTGATAGAACAGCAAGGAGGCAAGCTGGAGAAGAATAGGCCTTTTCATGTCTTAAGACACATTGGAGAGTAAGTGGATTTAAGAACAGTCTAATTCCTGCAGACTAAGTTTGTTTGATTTTTTTTTTTTATGGTCCTTATTTGTCTGCACAAATGTTGCATTTAATCTTATGCTAAAATTAGACTGTGGTTCAGAAGAGAATTGAGAACTCCACCAGCCTGAATCTAGATGCCAGAACAGTCTGAGTTCTTCTTACACATACAAAGAGGAGGGAACGAGGAAATTATATGATGTTAGTTACTCCCTGATGGTCCCATTTTATATTATCTGATACATCGACAGTGGTGGCTGGGTTTAAAGAAAAGTCTAGCAAATGCACTTGGTTTTAATTTCTGGTGAGTGCAGGGCCTTGTCCATGTTAAGCAGAAGCTTTAGGACAAAGGTAAAATGCCCACCTTGTGCTAGCAGACTTTGAACTGATTATAATACCTGAGGTTAAAGATAGCTTAGTAGCTTTAAGCTTATAAAATTTACCGTTCAACAATCAATAATCTCTAAGCTGGTTTTATAAAGATACAAGTACTTAAAAATGAGTATTAGCATGCCTTTATCATATCAGGATGAATATTTGCTCATTTATTGGCAATACTGGGGATATGTTAGACAGGTGTTCTACCACTAGCCCTCAGCCCCTTATTATGGTATATTTTAAAATCCCATAGGTGGCAGCTGCTTTACAAGCAGAAGAGATTAGTAAAGGGAAGGAATGGAGTAGGTTGTCATTAGTGGAAGTATGTTCTCGTGTGCACACTGAGCTGTCGAGGAGACACCTCAATTCTCCTTACTGCCACAGATGCCTTTTATCCCTCCCTCTCTGGGGCATTTGTGAAATGTGCATCCTTACAAGCTCTCCTGTGATTGCCAGGGAATAGCTCTTTTCCCTCCACCCTCAAGAGCAGCAACGCTACAAGCAAGAGGTCTTGCCACTGTGCACAGTAATCCAGCCTGGCAAACTCCATCCTCAAAGATCTAGGAGTGTTGTATGTGAAAATTGGTTGGAGAGAGAAAGAGAGAGTTTTTTTGTTTTTTGTTTTTTAAAGTCGTGGGATGTGTAAGGCACTTACCTGGCTCACATATCTCCATGCCATTTGGAAACCTCCATCTTCCCACTCTTGCCCTGTACGTTTTTCAGCTTCTGTGAGCAGCCGCAGCAGCAGTAGCTCTGGGGTTTGGTGAGCTGCAATCTGTTAAGGAGATAAATAATGTGCTTGGCACGACACTCCTACTCTCCTCTTTAATTTGTCTTACACAAGGAAAATTATAATTAAATCATTCAGGGTAAACCCTTGAGTGTAGAGAAGGGAAGAAACACACTTTGGTAAAGAGTGCCAATAGAAACCCACTTCCCCGTTGCACAGGGTGAAGACGTCCATCAGTATTCTACAGCGTTAGATCAAGGCTTGCTAAGATCCTGTCCCCGTGCTGTCGTGGTCAGTATCATTAGAATTCAGTGCAGTGCCACGCTTCCTGCTTTGAGTCTCTCCTGACAATTTAGTAATGTTTATTGTGCTGATTATATAGAAAGCCATTGGTGCAATAAACACCCCTGTTGTCAGTGCCTCGGAGGAGCACAGTGGGATCAAGTTGAGCATGCCCAAAGCTAAAAGAGAGACACAGGAGGAAACAGGTGTGTTCAGGCCTCCCTGTTCATGCATTACTGCTGTGTAGTCAGGCACTCCCAGACAGAGCTGAGACCTAGGATGCCTGCACACATGAAGACATTACTTTGTTCACTTGTGGACTCTCTCCCTTCAGGAAATTCCAAGTTTTGGTGTGGATAAACAGAACCAACAGAATGCAAATGAAACATTTATTAAAATGCTAAATTTAGTAAGCCCTTTGAGCTTCTTGGATCAAAGCAGCTATGTAAATACAAATAGCAATTACTACTTAAGTAATTGCCTGAATTAAAATTCTAAATATCACATTATATTATGCTGCACCAGGGAAGGGAAGGCACATTAAATCAGCCCCTTCTTGCTTGCCTGTTGCCGCTAGACTTTTGCGTATGGAGTGATGTCTCGTTTTATTCACAGGACTGCTAGGGATACAGTGGGGACTGTCACCCCATTTTACAGACAAGGAGGCTGAGTTACAAAAGCCAATGACAGGTCTATGGTTATATGACTAATTTAGTCATGGCCAAGATCCATATTCAGATCTGACTTTAATGTTTTTCCCATTCAACATAGAAGCAAATACCTCAGTGAAATTAAAAACTGGTATCCCTAAGAGAAACTTTAAATTTAATTGCAATTCAACCAAACATCAATTATAGCCTATTATTGTGTGCAGATTACAACACGTAAAGGGAAATGGGTCTCCTCTTTTATTTTTCTATAGATAAAAATAGTTCCTAGGTCTTTTTATTTTTGATGAAGAGAGATGAGATTCGTAAGATATAAATCACTTATGGTCTGAAATAGTACATGAGGATAAAAAACAAGAAAGTGCACATGAACAAATGCAAGTTCACGTCCTTCTCAGGCATCTCCCTCACTTTCTGCCCTGCCTTATAAACCCCAAACGTCCTTGCTGAAGGTGCCATGTGGCTTTTTTTTCTATTTCAGCTGCCTTCTGCAATCCAAATTAGAACGTTACGCTCGCTCCATTCCTTCTCAGCTTTTTTTACTTCAATTCAGCCATTAGCAAATGTTTTAGAACCAGTAATTTTCTGTTTCACAGTTCTACTCAATATTTGTTGCAGGACTTCCTTAAAGAGGTTTCTTCCAGCTCTGCCAAGATTGTGGTTGGGTGGCCTCTGCTTGCTCTGAGGCCACCATCTTCTTAGACGGGTGACCCACACTGGAGCTCTTCCCTGGGAGGCCTAATCTGCCCTCAGTTGAGGCGTGGTCTTACTGTGTATTTGGGCTGATTGGCATAACGCTGGGTATTCCCATTATATTTTTTGTACCTTGCAGAAGGCAGCTGCCCTCGAGTGAGCACCGAGGCTTCTGCTTGCTTAGTGTGTTTTTAGACCATTCCAAAAGCTCATTCTCGGTCTCTGACTTTGATTTGTGGCCTTGGGGACATAGTACTGTATATTTATCTGTGTCTTAGAAATGTATGTGTTTGTGGCCCCCTGATACTTGTGATCAGCAGGAAACTTGAAAATATGGACTTCCCCGATATTTTAATTTGCTTCCTCTTTTGAGAAAAAAAAATGACCAACAAGTTTTGGATGATGAAGAAATGCTGGTGCCCTGGCTGAATTACAAACATTCTGGAAATTTGTTTTCAGAGCTGTTCTGGACACAGGAACCTTTAACTTTGCATAAGGGCTCTGTTGATGAATCAGAAATTTCAGCAGTAAATTCAAGTTTCCATTTTTGTGAATAATACTTTTACACTGAAATTTTTGTTTCTTGTAAATCATGTTATTTTATATTTCCTTTGATTTAAAGCACTGAGAAAACTCCCTGTTCTAATCATTCTTTCCATTAAAGCGTTTCCGAGAGAGACTGAGTGGTCAAATACTGGTTTTGCACTTGCTGCTCCTACAAACTGCTGATACATGTGAGACACAGAAATGATATATTACAAAAGCCCACACTGTGTGACCCACCAGCCAAATTCAGTCTCCCTGCTTAATTTTGTAAATAGTTTTGTTGGGACACAGTTGAGCTAATTTGCAAATTTTCATTTGCATTTTTTTCTCACAATTGCAAGGATGAGTATTGTCAGCCTAAATCTTGTGGCCCACTAAAACCAGAGGCAGACATTTATCCAAACAAAGGTGAAATGTTTATTTCCTGACCAATTTGGGGGGAACTGCTAAGCACTAGGCTTTTTCTCAGAGTCTGCAATGACATCTCAGAGTTTTGTTAGGTTTTCTTGGTGCTGGGGATTGAGGTTAGAGGTGTTCTGTTGAGTGCTCAGCTCTCCAGGCCTCTCTTTCCAGGACTTGTGTTCCTTTGGTCTATTATGGTATATGTGACTTGGAATTTGTCACGCAAATGCCCTTAGCTACCCAGAAGTGCTAACCCAGGGTTGTGTATTGTCTTGCCTTGTTAGAACTTAAAGAGTCTCAGACCTACTAAACTGGGCTCTGTCTTGTCATAGATCCCCAGAAGTTGGCCACAGATGCCCATTCAAGTATAAGCTTCTCTGAGTGTCAACTGGTAGGAAAGTCATATTGTTCCCCAAAGTTGTTTAACATCCTAGACATGTCCATAAAACTAGTGGCTTGGACTCTTGTTCAGGTTAACAGATACAGCATTAGACTTCCCAGTCCTGCCCACTCCTGTCCTCAAGAGTTACTAAGAGACCTTGGTTTGAGGCCTGTGTTGGGCTCAGTGGTCAGAGGCAAGTGGCATTCTATCAGGGTTTTCTGTCTTCTTATTCTTTTAGAAAATCAGAACAGAACAGGCAATGGCAATGATATAGAAGTAATGTCTCTGTAACTGTTCTTGTATGTGAAACTCCATTCCCAATAGATTTGGTAGATGTCTTGATCCTGATTTTTTCCCTTCTTTAATTTTCATAGTAATTATAATGTCTCCTTTGCACAGATGTTTGCATCCAGACCCCAATGATGCTAAACCTGCAGATGTTATATAGTAGTTGGTGACTATCTAGGGGACTAGACTAGACCATGAGTCTTCCTGACCCTTAAGTGCTTACTTGCCAGGGGACAGCTCATCAGAACTACTGCAACTCAAAGTGGGATGCTTGGTTGGTCAAATTCGGAGATAGAATTGGTCAAATTCAAGAGTAGGAGGCTGAAACCCCCAATGGCTGTAGTCTATCTCCCAGGCTGTCTGTCTGTACTGCTAGAATTGGAAAGAATTCCAAAGAACTTCCATTGGATCGGTGTCTACACCACTTTCCTGTCATGTTTGCAAAGAAGGGAATGAAGAGGCTGGAAAATGAATGTGTGCAGCAGACTGTGCAGACTGCTCTGATCTCATGAAGGTCAAGGACAAATGGTCATGGAGAACTGAGATGGCTCGGAAGGATGGCTGTATGGCAACCATCTTGCTCTAAAGCCAGCTCTAATTCTCCTTACCAGCAGGGAAGTAACCTCCTGGGGACAGCAGTGTTCTTGCTTAAGTCAGGCCCACCCTGGTACTCAGCAACATAAAGGATCACAAGCATCTGCTGTATGCATGACAGCCATCATGTTCTGAGAAGCAGGGATTTATTTATTTGTTTCATTGCTCTTAAATGATCCTTCTGGGTCCCCTTAGAAGGAGGAGAAAAAATTCGCTCAGCTCAATATGGCAAGGTGCCTCATCACCTCCAATCATCCACGTGTGCAGGAGGACCCAGAGAGAAAAACTTGAAAATGTTACAGTGCCATAAGGGAAAGGTTTTATAGATTCTTCTTAACTGTTCACTTTGTGTGTGGGGGGGGGTGGGGGACGGGACAGAGAGAGAGAGAGAGAGAGAGAGAGAGAGAGAGAGAGAGAGAGAGAGAGAGAAGCTATTATTATCTAACAGCTGTTGTATGCTACCTTTTACTATAACATAGCATCATTAGACTCTGTAAATCTTGCCCTGTTTATTGTGCTTAACTGGCAAATGCTTTCCAATAAAATGACATCATTGGCGTAAGGAGTTATGCTCACTTTATAAGTTTCTCTTAAACTTAGCTGATTTTAATTTTTTCCCTTTGAATGTTGGATGATAGGAATCCCCAACCTTGCCTCATCTGCCAGGTTTTCCACCCCAAATAATCTTTGAGGCCTTGTACTCCTTGGTCTTCTGGATATTCTCGTCTGATGTGATGCCAATGGGAATTTATCACATAATCCCTGGGTCGGCACCTGCCCCTCCCCTGAAGTCGGGCATGACTTCTAATACTGACGATACACTAAAGGTGTAAAGAAAGTGTGTGGAGTACAAGAGTTGAGAGCCAGGCTTTCTGGGCTTCCTGCGGTACTGTTTTTTTTTTTTTACTCTTTACCTATATTTATACCAATCATACTGAACCTCACAGCTTTACCACCTGTATTGGAAGGGAAATGTTTCTTCAGTTGGTGTGAGGACCATCCAGAGGAGAAAGGGAAGCTTTCCCACCTAAGCAGTCACATGATGTGGCTAAGCCGCCCTGTCAGCCTATTCTCATATGAATGGCAAGTTCCCATGTTGCTAAGTCAGTAGTGGTGCCAGGGCTAGGAACATAATTGGAAGTCACGTTACTGCCAGTTCAAGATTAATAAAAATGCTCTTCTGCGCTGTTCCCAGCTGTTCTTTGTAGTGTTCATTTTCTGCATCTATCTTTCCCCAAGCCTGGCTCTGTGGGCCTTTGTAGGGGAGATACCCCTCTTATAAGCTGGCTCACTGGGGTGATTCACAAGAGTGCCTTACATATGTACAGCATGCCTGAAGTTCTTTATTCTACCCCCTTTTGTGATCAGTCAAGGCCCAAGTATATTATAGAGTGTAGTCTCCTCATTAAAACAATAGTGGGAGCTCACAAAGAGAAATTGTTAATATGTGTTCCAGCCTGTCACTTCTGCCTGTGTGAATACAGAAGATAACCGCTCCTTTGGGAAACTACTTCGGGAATTGAGCAACACATCCGCTAGCCAGAGAATTCTCCTAACTGCAATTTTCCTTTTTGTGTGTACTCAGAAATAACATCCTTATGGGCTGCTCAGTGCCACCGCACAGACAGAGCACAATTGCCACAGCCCAGGTGGCGTTAATATGGGACAATCCCCCGGGCACATGTCGCCAAGAGTTGTACAGCTTGTTCAGTGTCTTCATCCATATGGCAATCTGTCCCATTCACAGAAAGGCATCAGGGCTGCACCGGGTGGGGACTGTGGTCAATGTAGTGTGAAGAGTCAGCCTCCGTTCATGGCCGCCTCCCTCTTATGGCATATTTAATTGTCCATCAGCAAGTCCACACGACACACGCACAGGCACACACTCTCGTGCTCTCTTAACAGATACATGCACTTTGTTTCTTCATTCATCCATTTGAGGAGCACATGATTAAGTAACATTCTAGTGTACCAAATACCCATAATAAATAGAAAGTCAGCTAAAATCCTGCACAAGGACCTCTCTGGGCTCTAGTGCAGAAACAACTCAGCTTAAACACTGTGTGTCCTCAAATTCTTCCAGACACTGAAACTCTTTCTGTCTTACAAATACTAAATGTTTTCCTTGTCCAATTTGAATTGTTGAACTAAAGACTTTGGCTTCTAAGTCTTAAAATGGAAAGAGAGAAAAGGAAAGGGGGGGGGTGAAAGCAGCCTTAGGATGGCGACAGTATCCCAGGGTCCCCCTCAGAGGGCTGTCTGTAGAGAATGGGGACCCTCCAGGCTCCGAGGTGAAAGGAAGGATATTTTTAAAGGCACTTGGGCCATTTCCCCAGCAGGCACAGCGGACTCCATTTAGCTCCTGGCCCCACATCGTGTTCTGCTTTTCTGTAACTATTTGTGCTCTTGTTTGGTAAACAGACCCCATAGCAACTGTAGGCCTGGTGTGGTGTGCTCTACCTGTAAGACTCCCTAAACAAACAGAGGCGCATGACCTTCAACTCGCAGGCCTTTTATAGTCCTCTGGGGAAGCTGTCTCCAGGCAGGCTGATCTCTCATCTGACTTTCCTCCCTTTCCTTTCAAAACATGCTCCAAAGACTGTCTTTGAGGGATCTCGTGTGCAGTATGTGTTTCACGTTGGCTCTGAATAGTGGAAGACCTTGAGAGCCTGTGAGGCTGGCAGAAGGGAAAGATCCCCAAAGTGTGTGGGGGAAATGAAGTTGCAGTGTGTGCTTTCAAGAGGTGGGCTGAGTTATCTGGTACAGTTCAAGGTCACCGTCTATTCCTGTCTGTGGTCATGTCTCTCCTTCTGCATCTGCACCATCGATGGGAACATTCTGGTGCATATGAGCCCCTATACTCAATTCACATTTCTCTATATGAGTCATAGCTATGACAAGGATGAGACGCTCGTGTTAAAGATCAGTGTGAGAAATAAATGGCAGTTTACTTTAATTAGAAAAAAATTGACACCAAGAGTTGGGATAATCCAGTGGCGTTTGAATAAATTAGAGGTTGGTACAGACCGGGAAAAAAAAAAAGAAACTTAACAAGGACAAATGGGACATTGTCCAGAGTTCAGCCAAAAATATGTTTCTAAGTGGGACACCGATCAGGGGACAGTACTGACATATCTGCTCAACCAAACTTACCCAGTGGCTGCCACATACCAGGGTCTAAGCTCCAAGAGTCACAGCTTGGCAGCTTCAAAGTATTTCCTCGGGGAGCACACGCTGCTGTAGAAGAGAAAGAGGAAGCATACAATGCCTTAATGAAAAGACAGTTAAGTGGGCCAGGAAGGAGCTACCATGTGGGCTTAAGGAGAAATGGGCAAGGCACAGCTGCTGAATGATCTTTGAGCAGGTCAAAGAACAGTTCTCTTGTCTCAGGGTACGGCAGAAGCAAAGGTCCTGAGGTAGAGGCAAATGGAGAACATGCCCTGTCTGTCGTAGGTCAGAGTCTGTGTGGGGTGATGTTATGCACATGGGCACCAAGGCAAAGTTACATAAAGCAGGTTAATTCGTCCTGCTGGGACCATGCTTCCATCTCTGGAGTTAGTGTAATATGTCAAACTAGACCTGGCCAGTAGATCAGACCGTGACAATCTAAGAACTTACAAATGCTCTAGTTGCCCGCATACTATAGTTCCCTATCAGTGCTCACTGTTGTTATTGCTATTGAATGTATTTATCAATACATTCAGAAGACATTTGTTTTGTACCAGCTGTGGTTTCTGGGCATTGAAAAATGGCCACCATATAGTTCTTTCCTCATGAGGAGCTTAGTTTAAGCAGAGAGACAAATGTGAAGACAGACCTTGTGACAGAAGCATACAGCTAACTCTAACATAGTGTATGAGCTGCTAAAAATAAAGATGGCTGCTAGCAGGATACCAGAGTGCTATCCCCTCCGCACACGAGCCTCCTGTGAGGACTTTAAAGGCACTGGGCCCCTGAAGGAGAAGTTCAGCTGTCTAGTTTAATGTCAAGCCTTGTTAGCCATCACAACCAGCCTGGCACTCAGTAGGTACTTGATTCGCTGCAGAGACTGGGTGTGATGAGGTGAAGAAAGTGGACCAGGGAAATAACATGAATAAGCATGAACCCATTAGGAAGAAGCCTTTGCGTTTTCTCCACCTTTTGTCCCTGTGTCGCATGCACCTTGGTGGCTTGCATCATTATCAGCAGAGGTTTGTAACAAGCAGAAGTTAGGTTTCTGCTAAGCATAGATTTTTAAGCTTAAAGAAACATGCACCAGAAATACCCTGAGGGCTGGCTGAGCTGCAGGTATTGTTGATTCAGTAATTGAAGGTGGGTCTCTAAAAGCTGATGTCTTCATCAACCATGCTCTGAGAACCAGCTGTTACCTGTGTGCTGTGCTGTCCTTTATGGGATGAGCGAGGGTCCTTACTGATATCTTCTGCTGTTAGGAATAGAGAATCATGTGAAGTGTGGTTACTAGAAAAGAAAAATCTGAGTTTCACTCTCAAGACTCATCATTCCAGAATCAGAAGTGCTCAGGGCAGTGGCCATACGAAGGGTCTTGGTGTTGACCTTCATGCCCCCCCTAAGTGCTCTCTGGCTTCGCCTCTGTGTGGACCTCTTTATTTCACCACTTTTGTTCTTCCCTGATTCCAATCCTGGTGGAGCTCCTACAGATATTTTAAGGCCTGGGTCACAGATCACAACACATAGTGTCAGAGTCCTGTTCAGTCCTTACCCCCTGCTGGGAAATCAGGCAGGAGTGTCTACTGTTCATTCTCAGCCTGCACCACTTTGGCTCTTCACCATGAGTTTTTTGTTTTGTTTTGTTTTAAAAAGGAGTTTAACATTTTTCTCCTGTTAAAAGTTTTGTGAATCAGGTATGCACACATTCTAATATGCTACTCATGCTGAAATATCAGAGGTGAGAGAGTAAGATATGTGTGTGCATGTACACATTTAAAAACTGCATTTATGCATGCATTTTGTGGTATCTTATACATTTGGAAACTGCATTCACCCTGATTTGGGAATTCTGAGCTGTGGTATTTACCCAGTGAGCACTAATGACCTGTGTTCTCGTGTGTGTTTCTGAAGAAACATAAGAGCCTGATGGTTTTGAGCCAATGGTGATGTGTCTCAAGCTTCTCTGTTCTTCCTCATCTGTCTCCTCACCCAGCTGCTTATAGGCGATTCTTCTGCCTCTGGAGAAGGAGGTAACTCTTGGAAGTCTTGTCTTGACTGACACTTAAAGCAGTGGTGTTGGAATTCTCAGCTATGCTCTTTGGGGTTCTGGGTGTTTCACATTGGCTCCTCTAACATATGGCCAAGGTTCCTTGGTGACCTTGTGATTCACCAATGCAAACACACAGAATGAGATGCCAGCCTACTGGCGTTAATAACTTTTGGATTAGTGACCCCTGTGTTGTGTTGACACAGTTGCTCACAGCGCTCCTCAGAGGGCCTTCTGTTTTCTTAATGAGACGCTGGTGTTAATATGGTCAATGGTATAGAGTCTTGGTGGCAAACTCTCAATGGACCTTGCTGTTTTCCAGAACAAAGGCTGGACCTTGGCTGCCCCTTACTCTCTACCTCTGTTTATTCTTTCACTCATCACCTTGCAAAGACAGGTGTTCTGCATCTGTCACTCCCCACCCTGTGTGTTGCACTTGCAGTCTGAAGACCCTGGCCAACCGTGAGTTTTCTAGTACTCTTTTCCCCCTGTTGCATTGTCTTGCTATGCCTCACTCTCCTGATGACTAGGAACACAGATTCCAATGTCCTCTCAGTGGAGCTGAGGAAAGGGGGTCAGTTTATATTGATGATATGATTGGTGATGGAGGTTAACTGTTAAACGTGACCAGGCTTGCCCTCAGCCTCCAGTGCCCAATGGCCAGTCACATAGCTAGCCTGTACATGAGATGGCCCCACCTCTGCAGTGACCAGCTTTGCTTAAGAGCACTGGGCACAGCGGTCTGTGTGGCGGGGCCCCTGTGAGTCTTGTCCAGTACATGTAGGTTCTTCCTCAGTAGAAATTATTAGTCATGAAATGTGTCTTCAGAGCTTTGCTGTTGTGCCGTTGTCAGCATAGAAAGCTAGGTGGGTAGCTCCTACATGCATCTCCTGGAAGCTTCAGCTGGTGATTCTTAAGTCATATAAACAGGCACTTCTTTGTTGTGGTGGTTGGCCTCTTTACTTGTAGAATTATTTGTGGTGTTCTCTTTAGAGCAAGTCATTTTCAAAATTTAAATTGAACATATCTCATCCTGAAGCGGCACCTGTGGAGTTATTTAATACACATTACACTATGTCTGTGGGTCTCCTTGAACGTGCCTCTTCCATCTGGCCTCATGAACATAACCTTTGAGTAAGGTGCATCCTTACATGTGGGTATTTCAATAGGATTTTCTCATTGGATAAAGGAAAGGACCTTGGTTCTGTGTATCCTATACCTAATGCTTCTAAATGGAGCTTTTATGGTACTCCTGTTTTCTGAGAAAAATCTAGAACTTGTATTTTCTATCCCCCTGAGTCTCTTTATCTCCCAAAAGATTCTTTTAGGTCCAGCCAGCTTCAGGAATAGAAACCATGCTAAGAAGATACCCAAAGCAGAGTTTGAGAACTGAAGCTTTGAGATGCTTCCTAATTTGTTGATTCAACTGTGTGTGCTGGAATTTCTTGCTCAGTGTGATACTTGGCAAGCATAACTCAGTAGCCAAATGGCTCACCAGGTCCCTCATGGTTTAACTTAGTGTTTGGTAAACAGAACAGAGAATGACCTGTGATTGGCCTTTCCTGTTATCTGTTTGTATCTCAAAAAACAACAGGAGTCTTATATGTAATTTGTATGTTATAGGGGCCCAGGGAGCTCTTTGAGGAGTCTGTAGCTGTTAAATGGTAAGGCTACTCGGTGCTGCCATATTGCTTGTTTCTGAATCTCAGCCCTGCATTTCAAACCACATTCCATAGAAATAGTTTCTGTACAGCCCTTAGCCCAGCCTTCCTGAGATAAGCCACAAAAGAGAGGACTCGTAAGATTTAAATATTTGATTGGCCCAGCCACACTGGTGACTCCAGGAACTTAATAGATATGGAGACTCCTGGGCCCCTCTTCTGGACTTCTACCTCAGAATCCACACAGAGCCACCTCAGGTGATTTGTATCCAGAATAATGTTGAGAAGGGCTGTTCTAAGAACAGCACTGAGAGGGAAGGTGTTGAGGGTCCTGAGCCCTACACATAGTTATTCTAAAGCCTGGTCAGTTTTTATAAGGTCTTTCGTGTGTGTGTGTGTGTGTGTGTGTGTGTGTGTGTGTGTGTGTGTGTGTGTGTGTGTGTCTGCCTGCTCCTATTCCTGCTTCTTTTTAAAAATTAACCTTTATTTTTAATTTATGTGCTTGCATTTTGTCTGTGAACCATGTGGGTTCAGGGCCCACAGAGGCCAGAAGAGCCTTGGGTTCCCTAGGAGTGAAGCTACAGTCGTTGGGGGTACTTGGAATAGAACCAGGGTCTTATGGAAGAGCAGCCAGTAGTCTTTAACTACTCAGCCATTTTAGCCTCACTATTGCTATTTCTTTCTTAATATTTTGTTTAACAGATTTCATAAAGTGTTAAGACACACAGGAGTAGAAGGTGGGGGTATTTGTGTACTATTCAGACCCTTCCAGTCCACCAGAAACGGGTCTGGCCCTGAGACCACTGCAGGAAGAGCAAACCTGAATTTGTTAGAATATTGTACAGTCAAAGCAAGCAGCAGGGCCTGGAGAGATAGTTCAGTGGTTAAGTCTTCCAGAGGACCTGGGTTCAATTCCCAGCACCAACATGGCAGCTCATAACTGTCTTTAATCCCAGTTCCAGGGGATCTGACAGCCTCACACCAATATACATAAAATAAAGTTAAATAAGTGCTTTATTAAAAACAAAAATAAAAGCAGCAAAACCAGTCAGGACATGGGCGGGCAGTTAACCACTTGTGTTTCAGATGTAATGTTAGTTAAGGTAGTCACCTCACCCCATCTTAAGGCACCATACTGCCAACAGTTATGTACAGTAATCTACATTGTTGTTCAAAAGCACAGATCTGGCACTCAATAGAATAATCTCAGGTCACTCCAGTTGTAGGGTCATGTCACAAGGGGATGTGAAATCCTCTAAACATGATTTAAAAATCAAGAGGACATTGAGATGACAAGCTTTCTGGGAAGGAGAGTCTAGGATTCCCCCATGAGAGAGAAGCCTGTGGATTGTTTGGGATGCTAGAGGACTTGTCTTTATTCACTCTCGTACATGGCTTAGTGAGATAAAGTGGAATAGCCCCTTCTTTCTGAGGCAGAATCTTAGAATAATACACTGACTATAGCGAACAAGTGACAAGGAGTGAGGAGGGATAGCTGATGTCTGAGTTAGTGTGACGTACGATGCCCGACACTAAAGGAGAAGAGGCTTTATACAGAGTTGCTGGAAACCGTCCTCTGTGCTGCAGTCACTGGCCTTCTTACTCCAACATCTCATTTGCTTTTCCGTAGGCAGCTCCAAGGCCCTTCCCTACTGCAGAATACAGCTTGAGAAGATGGATAAAAACATTCCAGAGCTGGGGAGGTAGTTTGAGGAAGAGCGCTTGCTGCTCAAGCATGAGGACCTGAGCTCAAATCCCCTGAACCCACAAAAAGGCTAGACAAGACTACATTTTTGTCTGTTACCCTAGCACAGTGGGAGGCTTTTGGACTCCATCCTAACTGTGTTCAGTCTCAGTATAAAAAGGCTCAGAGGATTATATCTGCCCACAGGCCTTCTCTGCCCTCCATGCAGACAGGTTCATGTACCTGCGTACACAAGTTTGCATGTATCCTACGTATGGATATGGACATGAACACACATGAAAAACAAAATATTCCAAGAATCTTGGCTGTAAACTTAGACAAAGTATTTAAGGAATCATCTATTTTAGGATTGTGAATCTACATGTCCATTGCGATCAAGGGCCGGCCAAGGCCATCTTGTCAAGTTTGGTGCCACTGTGTTTGACTGTGTTTGATTCAAGTTGATGTACTGTATGTTTTGCAAACTTTTGACACTCGTTTTAGAAAATGCAAACTTTAAACTGAAGTCTCATAATTTTTTTTTAAAATAAAGTCCTCATTAGAAAATTTTCCTCTCAGAATCACATCTAAGCAGATCCTAAAATGGTACTCCCTTCCTTAAATGGATATCATAGTGCCTTAGTGGCCAGGGACTATAAAAAGTGGGTGAAAGGAAAGAAAAAGTGGGGGAGATTTTCTTTCTTTATTTTTCTTGTTCATTTTTTGTTTTTTTTTTCCTTTTTCTTAAGTTAACATTAAATAATGGCATATAGAGATGGAAAAGCTTAAGACAACCATGGCTTTTATTGACACTAGCCATGACCATAGGTTTATGTTAGCGTAAGGGGTCTTTTATTACTGTAATTAACAGTCCTGGAACTGTATATTAAGAGAACAGCTTTCTGGATGGACATGAGAAGCATCTCATTTAGTGTTTGGGCTGGCAATGAGCGGAACCTTCCCATCCAACGTCATATGTGGTACATATGAGAGGGCAGGATTCTGTGGCTGCTGTGTTCCTGTGTGTGCATGAAGAAGGCTGGGCCCATAGATAGAAGGACAAGGAACTGGGAAGATAACTACAGACTTAAGTAGTCAGGAGTCTTAGGGTGCACATGGACAAAGGGGCCTCCATTTTTAGCATCCATAAGTGTAGGCTGTCTGTTGGCTCACTCAGTGCAAGTTCAATGTGGTTGAAACAAAAAAAGTGGCCCCTTGAAAATAGGAGGCAGTCTGTAAAAGGAGGTGGGTCCTTTGTGTTTGGGGAAGGCAGAAGGTGGTAGCCAGCTCCTGCTTCACAGCCACAGAGGAATTGACATGGCACCTTACTAGAAGGCATGGCTCATGTGGCATTCATTCCTTTAATTGGCATCCACTAAGCATGTAGTCCTGTTGGCTGGTTGGTGACAAGATGTGACACATGGATGTATTTTAGGTGGTGTACTTGGCAGTAGTTTGGTGGAGGTCTTACCACAAGGAGGAGTTCCTGTGTGGTTCTGCTTTTAATGAGGAAGTAGAGCAGAGAAACCATTAACACTGACAAATGGAAGCTTTATCAACTGAGCTCCCGGATCTCTCTGGGTAGAAATAGTGCCTACCCTCTAAGAGTGTATGCCCACTCCACTTCCATGTCAAAGACATCCACAGCACATGCTGGAAGGAATTTTCAACCCATGAAAGAACAGTGCCTGGCAAAGTTTTCCTGTGGGCCTTCATTCTCCAAGTTGCCCAGGTGCTAAGGCTTTATTTTAATTAAAAATTCATTTTTTTCTGTCCCCACTCATGAAGCCTGAAAAGTTATCTTACCATTGAGTTTCATTTCAGGAGCTGTATGGTTTTTAGAGATCTTTTATGAACAGAAGCAGACAGTATGAAGGAAACGTGGTAGGAAGTGTGGGGGCTGGAGCAGGTGGAGCTAGTAAACAGGGTCCCAATGTTACTGTTGTCTTCAGTTGACCCTCAGTAAAGGTGCTGCAGATAATTCTAATGGGAACGTGGTCAATTTGTTCTAGAGTGACATTCAAAAGAAAAGAATTGAACCCTTTCCACGTACCATATGCAAAAGTTATGGAGGCTAGATTACAGACGAGCAAGGAGGGGAATCTATAAAACTCTCAAAAACTAATACCTTCTCTTTCTCCAATCAGGTGGCAGTTTCTTGAATGTTACCTCAAACATGAAAAGAAAAGCATAAAAATGTGTAAATTGGACTTCATCAAAATTAAACATTTTTGTGTTTTAATGATGCACAATCCAGAGAATAGGAGACAGCCCAAATGAGTGTAAATATTTGTAATTACAGCTGGTGGGATATTTGTATCCAGAAAAAAACCAATAATAAAACAATGCAGTTAAGAATAGGCAAAGGATTTGAGTAGGCATTTCTGTAAGGAAGCTACACAAATGGCGGATCAGCTAATGAAGACACAGTCAACCAAGTTACTTACCAGGCAGGTGTAAACAGGAAAAACAAACGAGAACTCGGCAAGCATCACATTCCTTCCACAAAGGCTGACCAGACAGTGAGAGAGCCACAGTAACAGGTGTTGGTGAGAACCTGGGAGCTGCACTGGTGCTTGTGGGAATGAGTCACCAGGGGACTAGTGTACATGGCATACCTGGAGTTCAGGACTTGGGAGACAGAGAAAGAGGTTGGCAATTCAAGCCCAGTCAAATAAATAAGTAAATAAATACAGAGAAATACATAATTAAATGAAATTAAAGTTACTATACAGACCAGCATTTTTTATTTCTAAATGTATATTCTGGTTGGTTGATTTCTTTTTTTAGCCTGTTTGTTTTCTAAAGAGAGAGAGAAGGCTATGAGTTGGATAAGTAGGGAGGAGATGGGAAGAGGGAAACCATCATAACATGAAAAGAAATTATTTTAAATAAAAAATAGAGAGTGTGCAGAATGAGCCTAAGAGCCTGAAGACCAGGATGCCTGTTGTGGGACAGTGTTATGGTTACCTAAGCAAGACCTATATAATGATACCACAGCTGATATGCCAGCATGGATGAAGGAAATTTCCTAAGGCCCTCCTCTGAGATGAAGAGCTATAAACAATTAATAGCTGCTGGAAAGGGAGAATCAGTCTTCTCCTGGGATGAACCTCCTGATAGGTGGTCAATCCTAAATAAATATATATAAGAGCTGCTCTGAGTGGACTCAGTAAACATGCATATGTGTGTGGGTTTATGTATGTAAAGTAATAAAGGACAGGTCGTAAATATGAAAAGGAGCTGTGTATTGGAGGAGGGAGAGGAAGGGTAGAAATTATGTAAATATAAAAATCATGTATAAAATCCTGAAAAAATTAAATTAAAACCTTAAAACACATTTAAACAGGTACGTAAATTGGCATATTCAGAGCAGCAGTGTTCATAGGTGCTAACATGTTAAACAGCTCAAATCGTTCATCAAGAAATTATCAGATTTTTAAAATGTGCTGTATAAATATAGTGGAATAGTATTTAGCCAAAAAAAGCTACATTTTGGATGTGTTAGCCTCTAAAACTTGCTAAGTGAAAGAAGCCACACACCTGTGAGCATATATTATGTGGTGGTGTTTATAAGAATTGTACAGAACAGGCAAATGTCTGGGGCCTGGAAGTGTATAAGTGATCACTAGGGGGCTGCAGGCGGGGAGGGGGGGGGGCAAGTACCTGCTTCCAGGCACAGAATTTCTATGGGGGCAATACAAGTGTTCTTAAATGGGACTGCAGTAATGGTTCTATAGCTCCAAATGTATGTGAAATCATTGACTTACACGTTCTAAGTGAGTGAACGCCTCAGTATATGATGCATGATGCACAATTCTGTGGAACAGCAACAAATCATGATTTTAAGCAATTGCAAAAAAATTAACATAGCTTCCCATGGCTTAGTTTATCAAGTACATGCCCATGAACTACAGTACAGTTTATAGTTTTGGTGTGATGGTTGGGTAGGGAGAAGGGGTGTACCCCTTTTGTAGCTTTTGCTACAAATGATTCAAGTTAAAAAAGACCAAGTAGGCAAATTTTGGATGGGACAAAAATGAGTTTGGGAGACACAGAAGACGGCCCGTGCACTTGTGCTTGTGTTAAGAGATATTTAGTTACAGCTTTTGTGGAGAGTGGAATTGATGTGTTCATGAAAAGCTGACACATAGGTTGGCAGGACGTATTTGATTTGCTCAAGAATTACTCTTCCTTTGGTCACCACAGGGGACCCACAGTTTGTCTGTTGAAGCCTGCAGACTGCAATGTTGAGAAGTTGTTCTTGTGGCCAGCGACAGGAATTGTTTCAGTTTCTAGCTTTGGCTAGGCAACAAACTAGAGAATTATGTAAAGTGAAGTCAGCAGTGAAAAAATGTCCAAACTTCTCCAAGAGGCCTAGGGTTGTAGCTCAGGGGTAGCATACTTGTTCAGTATGCAGAAGGCCCAGAGTTCAAACTCCAGCACTGACTGAAAAGAAAATCTTTTCTACCACCAATGTGTAAGTAAAGTCTATGGCTGGTGTATGTCAATGTCGGAAAAATAAATCGAACAGAAATAGCATAGCAAATGTCATTGGGAATGGAGGCATCACACCATAGCAAATGTAAACGCATTGATAAGTACCATGTAGTGTCAGGAGTTAGTTCATATCTATATGTAATTAGACTTTCCCTGGCACATTGACTCTTTCACATCTGAAATGCTACCACTGTTCTCGTGTTAAATTATATTTAGTTTTTACGTAGCAAGGATTATCAGAAAAGATTTAAATCAACTGGCTTTTCTCGAATGCATCTGTGTTGCACATAGTCTGAATAAAATTAAGTAATACAAAGTGTCTTCAGCTATATTTTCTCCTGTGGGTTTGCATAATTCTGGTCTTTACCTACAAGAATAAGAGAAAACAAATACCACACAAAAATTAAATAGGACAGGTTATTTACGCTGATCGTTGATAAATCTTCATAGCACTTAATGAGTGCTGTATAAAGTGCACAGTATGTGGAAGTGAATGGGAGAACCTGCCTATAGGAATATTCAGCCTAAGAGTGTATAGGAGAACTAACTAAAATTTTATTGGACATTTGACCTGGGGCCTGGCATAGTGTAGAACACTTGTAATCTAAGAGCTTGGCCGAGGGTGGCCAGAGGATCAAGAGTTCAAGGTTATTCTTGACTACATAGAGTTCAGTGCCATCTGGGCTAAGAAAAGAAGGAAAGAGAAAAAAAGGAAGGTAGGGAGGGAGAGAAGGGGGAGAGGACAGGAAAGGAGAAGGAACCCAAGAAAGAAAAAGAAAGAACCAATTGATCCAAACTTGTCGATGTTTCATTTTAGGTAAATATTTTGAGTATCTTAAAAGCAAATGTGGTGATCATGTCTCACAGACACTGATGGCTCACTCTGCCTCAGGGTCACCCCTCACCAGTTTATTTCGTGATGAGTCTTAGGGTTGCTTCCCACTATCAGATGCTCTATGAGTCTTGTCTGCCCACTTTCAGCCTGTTTCTGGAGCTCTGAATTAACTGAAGGTGATGAGTTTGTGTTTGCTGTCTTGATCTCTTGTCAGAAGCTGGAAAGCAGTGGAAATCTAACATTCCTTCTTCCACTCTCTTGATGAAACATGAAAGGTCCTATCCAGAGATGTGACAGGGCTCCTTGGTGGAACTGTGTGCAGAATGACCCAGAGGCCAGAAGCTGGCCTCAGCCATGCACCATGGTGGCTGTGCAGCTTTATTATAGCAACATAGCCAGTGGCAGACTACAAATCCAGTCTTGAGTGGTATTTGTCATTGTTCCAACTGTATATGTGAGTCAGCAGTTTCCACAATACACAAATTAATAACTGTATAAAAGGTACAAAAAGTTTTCAGGTAGATATTTAAGTTTCCTTGGCTTCCAGTACAGCTCTCCCAGTGTTGAGCTGTTGGGGTCTGAAGATTTGCAGAGTCCCATTAGGGTACCAATGCCAACCTCTTCTTCCATCCAAATTGACAATGGGATATTTCAACAATATCAGCTACACAGTCCATATGGAAAGGTGGTAACAGTGTTGGTTGCCACACAAAATAATAATATACCTGAAGAGACAGACGGAGCAGTGACATCAGAGCGTAAATGGTGATGTCTAGGGTGGGATGAGCAGATACCATGTCAGCCAACTCAGCACTGTGTGATAAGAAGAGAACATGTGAATTTTTCACAATAATGAACATTGTTTTAAATTAAATAAGTGATTAAATATGTGCTTCTCTGCACAGGGGTGTTGTTTGTTTAGTCTTTGAGGATCAGTCATCTATCCATCCTTTAGGTGATTCCAAGCTGAAGTAGAAATAAACACTTAGAGAAAAATAGCTTTGATTCATGAGTTCATCATATAAACTAGGAGGACAGCAAGCATCATGGTGAACTGTGCATGTTACATTGAAAATTTGAGAACTCTTGACTAAACCCAAGTACCATGTGCAGTTCCCAACTTATGGTATACTGAGTTTTTGTATTCTCCTGGTTTAGCACTGATGAGCACATAGCACAATATATATCTGTGGGTTGTGGGAACCATGCACTCAGCAAGAGCAGCTGATACAGTATTCCTAGTGAAGTGTAAATCTTAACCTCACTAATTGCTTAATTCTAAGTTTCTCTAAATATGTCTTTTGATAGAAACTGGTGTATACTAAGGTAAGTTTAGCTAGTAAATTTTATCTCCTATATTACTTCTAAATATAGGAAATAGAACAAAAATCTGAGTATCCACATTATCAAAATGGTTAAAGTTATATGCATATAATGGTGGCATGTTCTCCATAAGTAGTTGAAAGTAGTTGATAACATGAGAACTTTGTATCTTCACAATATGACATCAGGACTAGAGAGATGGCTCAGTGGTTAGGAGTCCTTGGCTGCCCTTGCAGAGGACCCAAATTCACTCTCCAGCACCTATGGTGGCTCACAACCATTTGTAACTCTAATCCCAGGAGATCTTGGCATTCTCTTCTGACCTCTGCAGGCACCAACACCCACATGGTACACATATATACATACAGATAAAACATTTATACATAGAAAATAAAAATTTTAAATGTTTATAAAGCAAAATAACATTAAATATAAAGAGAATAATTATCCATGCTTTAATATGTCAAACATTAATGCATATATATATATCTTACAATATTTATTCTCAGTATTTTTCAAATATTTTATATATACATTTATATACACAAGTATATACGTTCAGATGAAAGAGAATACATCAGTTAGCTTCTCATCAAGTACCTAGAGCAAATAATTAGTGGAATAGGGATTCTTCTGAAGCCATTAAGAAAAAACCATTTAATAAATTGTACCTTTGCTCTCAGAGTGTGTGAGGAGTCTGGTACTGGAGAAATTGTCTTTCCATTCTAAGATTATCAGTGATTTGTAACTGCTCATGCACAGACCTAGAGTTGAAAACCTTTGTTGGGTCCAGTGGAATTTTACTCTCTGTCCTTAGAGGATGACCTTCTGCTTTCAGCCTCAATATCTTAGTTTATTTCCTTTCCCTGAAAGATGGACATTTCTGCTACCTTTACACATTACTGTTTAAAATTTCTTCTTCTTTTTTGGTTCCCATGTTTATTTCCTTTGTGAGAGCAAAAGTACCTCACTGGTATTTTCAAGTTGTTAGATTTTCAGCAAAATAATTTTAAAACCAAAGGGGGATCTCATCCTCTTTGAAAGGTGCTCTCTGGTGTGTTTATTTTGACTCTCTAGATTTAAAGGTTTGGAATGTGCTTGCTGTGGGTGGGGTTATGTTGTAAGGGAGGGGCCAGGAGCATCAGTGGGTACTTATAGTCTAGGGATGTGGTCAAGAAAATAAATGAAAAGGTATCTAACTAGTAGGGATAAAATACAATGTGTGTGTGTGTGTGAGTGTGTGAGTGTGAGTGTGTGTGTCTGTGTGTGTTTGTGTGTGAGTGTGTGTGTGTGTCTGTGAGTGTGTGTGTCTGTGTGTGTGTCTGTGTGAGTGTGTGCGTCTGTGTGTGTGAGTGTGTGTGTCTGTGTGTGCCTGTGTGAGTGTGTGTGTCTGTGTGTCTGTGTGTGTGAGTGTGTGTGTCTGTGTGTGTGAGTGTGTGTGTCTGTGTGTGTGAGTGTGTGTTTGTGTGAGTGTGTGTGTCTGTGTGTGTGAGTGTGTGTGTCTGTGTGTGTGAGTGTGTGTTTGTGTGAGTGTGTGTGTCTGTGTGTGTGAGTGTGTGTGTCTGTGTGTGTTTGTGTGTGTGTGAGTGTGTGTGTCTGTGTGTGTGAGTGTGTGTTTGTGTCTGTGTGTGTGTCTGTGTGAGTGTGTGAGTGTGTGTGTCTGTGTGTGTCTGTGTGTGTTTGTGTGAGTGTGTGTGTGTTTGTGTGTGTGTTTGTGTCTGTGTGTGTGTGTGTGTGTGTGTATGTGAGTGTGTCTGTGTGAGTGTGTGTGTGTGCATGTGTACACATACATATCTATGTATCAAGCTAAGCTCTAAGCTCTTGAAGTTCAAAGCAAGGGGACACGTCAGAGGAAGTTGCAGACAAGTTCTTCCCTTTCCCAGAACGAATGTGTCGGATATAAACCAGAACTCTAGGTATTCACTTTGTATTTATATTAGATGGAATATAAGGTTATTGAAATGACTATAAAAGATACGTGCATAGAGAAAATATTTGAGAATATGTCTTGTCACTCAGGCCCAATAGACTCCTTCCCGAATACCATTTGGCTCAGATCAAAGCATCCCCTGTCTTGATATCAGTGGCCAGATCATTACTTATTGATTGGAATCCCACTGGAGTGTTAACCCCTTGCTGTCCATGTTTACTCTCAAGCTGCTGACAGAATCTTGAGAAATACAAACTTCCACCAGAAGTTAATTCTAAGCTAATTATTGATGTGGGTGATTTTGCCCTGAAAAATATCTTTTGGTACACACATTATTTATTTATAATGTTTTTTTTCTGGGTAAAATCATTTTTTTTTAAATGAAGACACTTGAATTTTGTTAAAGCAGTTTTCATAGAAAGAAGGAAAGAAAAAATAGGAAATGTCCTAGCTGGAAAATAGAAGAGTTGCAGATCTAGGTCAGGTTTTACAGTCATATTATGCTCACTTCGGAAAGTATTGCGGTTTTTACAGCGGCCTTTACTGTCTGGGTAGAGAGCTTTGCTTCAAACAAAAACCTGTCAAATACTTTTCACACATAGAGGTAGATTCGTAACATCAGGCAATTATACCTAAATGTGTTTAGAACATAATCTTCCAGCTCCTAGTTTAACTCTTGCCTTTTTTTGCATGATGAATTAGATTCCATGGGGAATAACAATGTGAGACTTGTCACGGCTCCCTGGGCCACATGGAATCTTGGGGTTGTTACTCACTCTCCCACCTTGTGTGTTTTCTTGCAGCTTGTCCCATGAGGAGCACCCTCACAGCCATCCTCTCTACGGACATGGCGTATGCAAGTGGCCAGGATGTGAAGCAGTTTGTGATGACTTCCCAGCCTTTCTAAAGTAAGGATTATCTGCTGTGTCTTCTCTGTCACACAGCTGTCCCTCCTGCTGTCTGTCCTTCGCCCACCAGCTTGCCTTCCTGTCAGAGAGTATTACTTAGCCATTTGGAGGGTGGTCTCTGAGTTACCATCATAGGAAGTTAGCTCATCCCTGGAAGATTGTCCCCTAAAGAGAAAAAGACTTAGATGGAAGGCACCAATAGCAGTCAGTTTTCCAAGTTAACTCTGTTATTTCAATGACTGGGCCTGTTCTTTGGCATGGAAACCTGAGACCCTGCTGCCATCTTGGTTTCTTATCTCTCTGTATTGGGCGGCTTCTTTTTAGATCATTCTCCTCGGCAAGAGAAGTGGGTATGATGTAAATTCTGGCTGTCTCATCTTCAGCTGTGGTGTTGATACTCTCTACCAACATTGGCTGTTCGTCTTCTGCATTTGAAGTGGATGTCTGTACCTCTCATCTCAGAATTCCCTTCCCCCACCTATCCTGTCCAGTCAGTTAGAAACCTGATCCAGCTGCCCCATGTTCTTGTATAATATGTTGACTCTTCGACCAGTGTACTGAATACAGTTGTCTTGGTGTTTAACTCTTAAAAGAAAGCATTTAATTAAGGGTTGTACATACAGTCTTAGAAGATTAGTTCATGGTCATAATGGCCAAAAATAGACGGGCATGGTGTTAGAGCAGTAACTGAGACCTTTACATCCTGATCTTGGGGAAGCAGGCAGAGAGACACTGGGCCTCGTATGAGTTTTAAATTCCAGACTCTACCCCCAGTGACACAGCTTCTCCACCAAGGCCATCTCCCAGTATTTCTGAAACAGTTCCACTAACTGTGGACCACACACCCAATACATGAGCCTGTAGGGGCCATTCTTATTCAAGCCACCACAACAGTATCACCTTCTAGTTAGTATGCATCTGGTATAGCTTCTATACCTCAAGTCAGGTGACAGTTTCTCCAAGGTGAGAGCATCCTTTATGGAGCAGATCTTTATGAGCCAGATACATTGTAATGAAGCCACCCTCTAAAGATACTTCTACTATTACCTGCAGGTAGTTTTTTGTGAACATTTTATTCTATCAATGCATAGAAGGCTTTGAACTTACTACATAGCCTCTCAGATTGTATACTTCACTTCATGAGTATTTGGTGGTCAATGTCCATTTAAGCCATGTCCAAAAAACCTAGTAAGTGTCAACATCAAGAGTAGCAACAGTCATCTCCCATGACATTATTAGCATTTGGATAAGTGATGCTGGCTTTGTTCCCTGTGTAGCTCCTTCATGGAATCTATTTTGTTACCACCCTGTCGTTTATCTAATCATATTTATTCATTGGTAGGAAAAAAGCTGGGCAGAATATGCTTGGAGATTCTGATTTTCCTGTCTTCTCTAATACTAAATAAATACGTCACTGATTTCGCTCTTATGGAGAATGGCTGACAAGTATCAGCCAACATGATTTATGTTTTAAAATCTCAAACTATAAAATAGGTGTCATCACTCCTGTGACACGTATCAATCCTAGGGACAGAAAATGCATTGCCAGTTTCCCAGTTTGACCCATTTACAAAATTTCATTGATAGTCAAAGTATTTCTAGCTAATAATCTTCAAGTCTTAGGTTCATGTGTTAAGAACTGGCAGGTAAGATATGGCTAGGCCTCAGGATCTAGAAAGAGTGAATAATTCAAACAACTTCTAAAGAAAAACGGGGGGTGGGGAGATCCTTTGAATTGAGACCTAGACTTACCTCCTACAAAAAGAAGCCTGTTCACTTCTCAGGCTGTTAGGAGCCTGACTCTGGGTTGGACACCATCTCTCCAGCCTTTGCTGTGGTTTTGCACATGGCACGACTTGCTCCTGGCTTCTGTTTGCTCAGTGGAACTGGAGTGCCTACTATCAACTTGTAATATTGCTTGCTTATTTTCTCCTGTTTGCTTATGTGCTAGTATTTTTCAGAAGACTTTGTTTGTAAGTTGTACAAACTGACTTGAGTTGATATAAGAAAAAGAATAAAGGTAGGGGTGAAAGTGAGCCAGTATAGACCGGAATTCCTGCAGCATCACTAGTACCAGGCATGCCAGGATCCAGATGACTGACTGGAGCAGTGGGGGTGCTACCGTTTAGGGTCCCCATTAGCTTTATTTTTTCCTGTTGCCTTTATTCTTGGAACTTTTCTAATTGGAACTGGGGAGCACAGGTTTGTATGTCATTGGGTTATCAGTCCCACAGTGCAGGTTTTCCCCCATTTTCTCAGAAGAGCCCCTCCGCAGACCTCCAATGGGATTAAGTCCCCTGTTAAGAGTCTTGAGCTGAGCTCCATGACATTCCCACCTACTGAGCAAAGGAACTCATCCACAGGATCCAGCTGGAAATGAGGGTGAGAGATGTGGTTTCAGAAAACGAAAGTGAGTCTTCTCATGGAAGAAGCCCCTGTGAACTCAGCTTTATTGAGTTTCTAACTCAGGATCTCATTTTTCCTTTCTTTACAGCAATATTTTAATACTCAGAGATTCAGGCTTATATTTAGGCTCAGGCGGGATGTTCCCTAATGATGTGGAATACAAGTTAGTCATCTTGGGGACTTTGAGCAGTAAGTCTGTGCTCTGCCCCAAAGAAAAAAGTCCTCTGGGCCTAGGAGAGCTCTTCTTGCAGCTCCAATGAAACCCACACAGTTTCCTTGGACTCTAACACTGTTATCAGAAAATATTAGTTCCAGCATTTTTCTTCAAATTTCTGGGTTCTGGAAGAATCTTGGCTCTACTTGTTCATAAGCCCCCTCCATTCTTAGAAGTTATTTTTATGATGTAAGCCAATTGATGCTAGTCACTTTATAATGACATATAACTAAACAACTTTAAATGTGCAATAGGCATGGTTTCAGGTATGTAATAATACATGTTAATACATAGAAATTCATCTAATTCTCACAGCTACCTGGGAATATATCATAGTAGTACCTTGAACACACAATCAAGGCACCAAAGGAGCAGAGTGTGAGTGATTTGCCCAGAGTCACCCAGTTACTGTGAGCTCTGCTTTCACAGTTTTGTTCAGCACGGCCATGTTGTACTATCTAGGAGAAACTATACCTTCTCTAAAGAGTAGCACTTGTGTAAATAGGTTGTACCTCAGTCCCTCTTAGCATGCGTGCTTCAGTGTGTTTATAATGATCTCTTAGAAGTTACGCTCCAAAGGCTTATGGGAAGTGCCCAACTCTGCTCCCTGTAAACACGGGCACATCTCACCTACCTAGGTATATTTTAGGAGCAATAATTTTAAAAATTCAGAATTTTCCAACCTTATATTTAGAGAAAGCATTGATGACTGTCCTGAAATAATGCAAAAAGTTGCTTATAGTCCAATACTGATAATGGTGTGGCATTATGGAGAGTCAGTACATTAGGCTTTGCGGCCCACCTGAGTCCTGTGTCGACATGTCATCCCATTCCCCCCAATCCTCCCATTACTCCCCCCCATCACTCTAAAGCAAGCAGAGAGCCCAAGTGAGGAAGAAGCATGCCTATGCCCCTCATACCAGCTGCATGTGGTCACATTTTTGTCTCCACCCTATATTTCCAGCTGAAGAGTGCTTTGTGCCTCCTGGATTCTGTTGGCTGTGTAGCTGGGGAATGTGTGTGGGAGGGCCTATAATTTCCCCCAACACCTCCTACTGGCTTTAAGCTCCTGGTTCTAGGGTTCTCCAACCTAGCCTTTCAGGTTTGGTGTCTGAAAGGAACATGATGCCTAGTTCCTGTTTTCTAGCCATGTGTGATCCAGGTAGTAGGTGTAGTTGTCACAGCAGTCAGAAGTGCTTCAGGATACAACTCCAGTTAGACAGTGAACTTTTACTCCTGAGGTAGAGAGGAGGAGAGTCTGCAAAGGCAGGGGTGTGTTTTTCTCTTCTTAATGAAGAAGTATTAGAGTTAATGGAAAATGAAAACCAGAGACCTTTGCCACAGGGTTTGTTCCTAAGGCCTTTAATTTCATAGATAAGCATTGCTCAAAAGAGTATGCTCTTGTCCTCCCTCCAGCCAGCAGACACCCTACCTATGCTCTGTCTCTTCCCCAACCAAGTTGAAACTTTAGTACTGGGCTCTTTTCTTAAATCTCCTCACAGAACTGTCATGTGACTGATACTGTTGTGGTTTACTGATGCCAGCCAGTGCTCACACTTGCTCTAATGTCATTCCCATCAGGCGTTGCTCTGATTCCTCCAACAACAGGGAATGAAAGCAAGCCCTCTGAGAGGGGAAGCAGTTAGGCCTCACTGTCTTCAATTCCACTTAGTCTCTTTTCAGATCACTCAGTGTTGGTCTTCACCATAGGGACATGGGCTAATGGTTTCCCTCCATAAAGACAAAAAAACAAATCCCTTGATGCTTTGGAGAGGTACACAGGAGACAGGGAGACTCTCAGTGACGCCCACACTCCCCAGGGCCCGGGCCAGCACCCTGCTAGACCCTCAGTAATGACCCCAAGTTCTCCCACTTAATCTTCACTTTTGTGAGCTTGCATAGTATACCATTTGAAAAGATCCCCCCCTCCACTTTGGTTTTTCTTCACATAGAAAAGCTCCATACAGACAAAGGCAAACAAAACAAGCATTCCCTTAACAAGTTAGTCATATGCATGTAACTTAGGAAAGCCAAAAGAAGTTTCCTGTGTGTTTCTAATGTAAGACACGAGAACAGCATTGAAGAGAATGTCTAGAGATGGGACTTTGACCCTTTACGGAAGGTTGAGGGCTGCACATAGAACATTGCTAAAAGAAGAAAAACAATTTTTTTTTTTCCCAGTGAATTTTACTTTTTAAAACTTGGGAAAGTTGCATGTGAAAGAGACTAAGTGTGTTCTGCACTGTTTTCACAAGCGTTTTTATCATGGTAACATCTTGTTTACTTTAGTTCCCTGCCTAAAACTACTTGGAACATGTTAAGAAAACATTTCAAGAAACCCTGACAAAGAAGCTTTTGTTTGGCGCCCGGGCCACTGAGAGGCTGCACGCCTCACAAAGGTGTTAACTTCCAGCCCCTTAAGCGCTTCCACACGAAATTCCAGCAACTGTGTTTGTGGTTTTGGAAAAACAAAGTGATGCTAAAGAAACCAGGTATATGCTAATACATGTCTAGGGAGGCCGGATATCATAAATTGTTTCAAACCCATTTGAGGCTCTGGGGCTTGCATGCCCCAACTTTTGGCAGTGAAATTTCGTCCATTAAGCACAGGAGCACAAGTAGTCAGCACAGGGAGGGAATATCTGCTCTCAACTGTGGAGGTGCGTAGATGGAGTACCAGTCTCACTGTTGCAGCCTCTTAAAATTATGGGTAAGAATTTCCCCCCATCAGATCTGAGGGCAGAAGTCTTTGAAAGTTGCAAATGAGTTTTACATTTTTACAAACATAACTTTTCTACTTACTGTGCTTTTTGTAGAGTTTTTGGTTTATTTATTTATTTTTTATTTTTATTTATTTACTTATTTATTTTAGAATAAAATCTGTGTGTTCCCAAGATGGGGAAAATGTTTTCCCCTTAAAATACAAAACAAAAACCAGTTTCTTCTTTAACCTTTTTGACTTTGCTCAAGAGTTCAAGACCTTCCCTAGTACTTGAAGAGGTCAGTGACCTAAAGACCACAGTGCCCTCTAGTGATATGTAGAATATTGCCTAGAAAAGTTTAGACAAATTTACCAAACCAACAGACCCCTACCACCAGTTTACTCAAAACAAAACAATACATGGATCCACTATTATTTAGAAATGAAACTTAAATTTTGATTTTTGCTTTTTTTTTTAAAAGCATTTGAGATACTTTTAGTGTCTACCTGGGAAGGTAATTCTGCATATAGCTACAAATGTGCAGCAGATGTCAATGACCACTGTTTTAAGAACCATTAGGTTCTTAGGTGTCTCATGTGATCACTTCCGGCATGGAATTATTGGGCCTTATCAGAAGACGAGACTTGTCTCTGTCCCCTACTTTTATTGACACCGTCTACCATATTATGACCATGTCTAAATGGTAAAATTTATCATTAGCAGCAGTGTCACAAAAGTCTGAGACAGCGATTTTCCTTTCAATAAAAGTAGTTAAAAACCTTTTAGAAAATCCATAATTTTGATTGCTGGTACTTCATAAATGTATAACTGGTACTTTTTAGCTGTCTCTTTAGGGAAAAATGAGTTTTATCACCTGTGGTACCTGGGTTAATGAAATTGTGTGCTGGAATTTAGCCAGGATGAGAGATGAGATCATTCCAAGACGCTGATATTGGCAACAGGTCTCATAAAAGCTCTAACTCTTGAGTGAAGTATCGTTAAATTTTTTTAAATTATTATTATTATTTTATGTAAATTGAGAGATTAAATTGGTTGTCAGTCCTCAAGTTTCTATGCTAGTGAGATCCTCACTTGGCATCACATTCAAAACCCAGTGACCTAAAAACTAGCCTCAGAGCCAAGAGCAACAGAGCAGTGTCCATCAGTGCCTTGCAGAAGAATTTGCTTGCATCAGGTTCCAACTTCAGTTCCTGTTCAGCCCTTTACAAATCATGGCTCTCAGCTCAAATTTGAAATAATGCTGCCTTTTTCCCCATGTTCCTCCCGTGTTTGATTGTGGATACTAGCTGTCCAGGAAATCCCATACTTACAGATATAAATCCAGAATGATCTTGTTTTTCCGCAGCCAGCCCAGGATGTATGAGACAGTTATGATGATTTGTTAATTTTTGTGACCCGTGTTTATTTTATGTACGCTGTATACTCTGAGGGTGGAATCAGCTGTTGAAATAGCCCGTGTCTCTCGCACACAGACAGGAAGCACTCGGTTTTCTTCTTTGCTTTGCCTTCGATGGCTTTATTTTTGGAAGGGTTTTTTTTTTTTTTTTTAAATCTCTTAGTGTCTGCTCTTTTGAGCTTCTCCCACATGGTAATAAACAAGAAGTACATTGTGCCACAGACTTCAACGAATTGTGTCCAGGGTGGGTTCTTGGAGATGTGTGAACAGGGTCACATTCTTTCCAAATGTGTTTTTGATCCAGAATGTGTCTTGACTATATAATTCTGTTCTCATTTTTATGGGGACTTGCATTCCCTCCAGATAATACACAAATCCTCAGGTTTCAAATGTGTTTAGGTAGAATTCTGCCTCTTACAGATTTTACCCCATTACATAGTCTTTAAGAAGGAAAAGCATGAGTGCGTTGTCTCTGTTGGTTTGGTCTCTGCCTTGCCTCTTCTCCTCCTCAGGGAAAGGTAACTGTGTTTGTTTGTTTTCAGGAGGGTTTGTTGATGATGTTGATTTTTGTTTGGCTTTATTTGGGGGCTTGTTTCTTTCCATGTCTGACTCTCTTCCTATTTAGAGGCCTACTTTCCTTCCTGCCCTTGATGTCCATTCACTGGCCAAGAATTGTTGCCTTTGTTTGGTGTCTCAACTTCAGGTAGTTCATAATAGTGGGAACTGGGGCAGTCTACCAAAAGAAAACAGCAAAGCAAAGAGGAAAGAAAAAAGTAATAAGATTCCAATTCTTGCTAACAGCCTATATTTACAGTAGCCTGTTGTTTTTATAGCTAAATTTTAGCAGGATTTTATATTTGCA